>JAJSRV010000048.1:60564-122971 GCA_021527715.1 Neoseiulus cucumeris | reverse complement strand
AAAAAAAAAAAACTACAAATTGAAGCGAGCGGCCTACCATCTGGCATCAAGTGCTTTCGACACTTTTCGAGGTGCACGCTGCTGCAGGTGCTTCATCGGGGTAGTCTCCAAGAGGGTGAGCGAGCGAGCGAATCGGGGGTAGCGAAGAGGGTGTTGTAGAGAAACGCTAGATTAAAAAGGCATTTAAGTGTAATCGGCCTTAAACTCGGACCGGTAAGGGTTGATCTTTTCAACAGATTCACTACAGAATAGGGACACGGCCGCTCCAGGTCGCTGCTCCCCGTGACGCGCTGCTCGTTCGGGCAGTACGCTTGCCTGCCACGCTCTCCAAGGGAAGTGGTGATGGCCGCATTGTTGCGGTGAATTCTTGTGTAAACTCGACGACGACGACGCCGCTGGGTAACGAGTTGCCAGTTTCTGAACGAACGAGACGAAATTTCGATAAGGAGTCCAAGGGTAGAACGAGGTGGGTGGCGGGAGAACTTGGGATTCAATAGTTTGAAGTAGGGGGAGGGGGTGGAAGGAGAATCGAGGAGATACCGTGGGGGTTTGAGAAGTATTCGACGCACAAGTGGCTGTTCGACAATGTCGGATGATTGACAGAGCTCCCTCCTCGGAGATTCGAAATCATTATTTGATGCTTGTGTGTTAGCGCAGGTGATTCACCTGTCGAACGGTGTTCCAACAACATCTCGATGGCACTGCGGTGTGAACTATGGTCGCTGGATGTCATCTCTGACAACTCAATAGTGAAGTGCTCGTGAAGAGCGAAGAAAGAGTTAATCAATAGAGTTCGGTGCAACACCAAATCCTCCTCATGGAAACATATTCCGACCGCGCCCTGCCACCACCTTTGTAGATCCAACTTGAACTTTTGTAGGAAAACGAGAGAGTGGTGAACGAGCAGGCGGAAATCGCGAGGAGAGCGAGAGTTTTGACGAAATCTCAAGAAGCTCCGCTTCGTTCCGGGATCATCAAACGCTCGATGAGAGCGAAGCAAATCTCGTTCGTTTTAATACGAGATTCGCACATTCGGTTGCTATCCCAGTCGCCAGTCGCTTGCTTTGCTAGGAGACAGATTTAATGTGTTTTTTGATGAGGTGTGCCTTCGTTAATGCAATGAGCATAGAGCAACGACTCGCGGCTCGGTCGTTTCTTTATTTCATCAATCAAACTAACCAATAAAAAGTTCCCAATAAAGCCCCTGTCGCTTCTTTTGCTCCGGTCTTAACTTTGAATGATATAAATAAAAACACAGAGTGGCTGCCTTCTTGCACCACCCGCCCCCGTCGATCGAGGGCGGCCCTCTCTTCGGTTCTACCTCTCGGTATTTTCGTTGTTCTCCTCCATCGTAACCCTCGTTCTTCCTCTTGTTCGAGCTCTCTGTTTGTCGGTTCGTTGGTCGCCCGGTTAGCTGTGGACACTGTCCCAGAGGACGAGATAAGAAAACGAGAGAGAGGAAGGCATTCACGCTGTTCATTTGATTTCATACGACCAGTAGCTTCCTCGGTGGAAGACGGAGAGCTCGGTGGCCGGACTCTGGGTGGACAGTGATTCATTGCCGACGACTTAGATGAGGAATGCGAACTTGAAGCAACTCCACAAAGTGAGGAAGGGAATTCGACCGAAAACAGAGAGCGCAGCCCCCAACGGTTCAGATGCTCGAGGCTTTGGCAGTGTTTATAAAAAAACAATAAGTCTCCCAAGGGATTCGCAGACAGAATAAGACATCTTTGCGTGCGATTCATCGCAACCGCGTTCCTACTCTTCCATCCATTCATCCCGATTTGAAATTTCCCGCCTCTCCCCTTTGGCGAGCTTATTTTGTGGGAAAGGAGGAACCGTTGGAACATCTTGAGTTTTTGAACTCAAATCGGTTTTGGGGCGGAAGTTACTTTTCATGTTTTTGAATCTTGTCTCTTCGATGGAAAACTCCAGGAAATCTGTGAAAAACCATGGTCTCATCTGACTAAGTTGAAAGTCATTCGAAATCCGTGCAATTCATCAAAAATCGAATCGGCCAGACCTTTCGTACATTTGCCATTGCATGCCGTTCTCGAGATCGAGTTCTCTGTGAGTTTTGAAACATATTTCACATTCTTCCCCGATTTTTGCACCTAAAGTGCAGTTATGTATTGGAGATCGATCAGCTCCGGTTCCAATCCTTGGTCGTTGATTCCATAAACTTTAGGTTCGCCAAACCCTGTGAATTGTGAGGCTGGAGGCTGAAATGACTTAATGAACCCAGGGAAGGATGGATTTGTTCGTTTAATGACGAAGGGAGAGGATGGCAGTGTTTGTGTCCGGCTGCTGCAGCGATCGTTCAATTGTGAGCTGAAGCGGCATTGTCGGATCATGTGGCCACGCGTTTTGACGAGGACATCATGTGGCCGCACGCCTAACTCATAAATCGATTTTCCCATGAGGGCATTCATCGCCTGATCGTTGCTTTGTATCGATGCTCACAGTTTACTATTTAGACTGGCTGACATTTTATGACGAAATGACTCACCTCGCGCGCTCGAACCTCGAGGGACTTGGATGTCTTGCGACCGCTCGCTTCGTGAGAAGTTGCTTAGTTAGTGAGATGATTTGTTGTTCGACGAAGTCAAAAGCGTCAGCGACAGACAAAGAGGAATTTCGAGCGGCTCAACCGTTGGCAGCTCGACGAAATAAGATTCAAAATATGGGGAATCCACTGATTGAGGGAGAAACTCCGAGAAGAAACTCTAGCTGCTCAAGGAGGGGATGGCGAGAAGTGACAGACTGCCACCGGTTTGGTGACAAGTGGTGATGTGGTGAGCAGTTAGCATATTCTGCGGTCTCCGGCATCCCTTCATCACGAAGACTCAATTCATGTTGTCAAGAGGAGAAACTTCGAAACTTTTCGTTACCGACTCGGAGCGTCGTAGATCATTCAGTTCGAAATTGAACGGTTGAGTTACTACTAGCGTATTTCTCGAAATGCTTTAATGGCGGAACGCAGGGAGACGAGGAAGGAGGAAAAAAGATTCGCAGAGGAAGAATTTCTCGTCAGGAGACGGGGAGGGGGTATCGTAAATTTTTTTCACTTGTCATCCCGGCAAGGAAATAATTTTGGTCCTTCAACAAAAGATCGCAAGGTGCAGAGTTTTTGAAATTGTTTATGACTTGTCCGCCCCCAAAAGCAAAAAACAACGACTGCCAACCACTACGCGGCCGCGCTCATCTTACGACGCCACAAAGATGCGAGGAGACGACGACCGCCGAAGAATTGGAAGTATTTATAAGCGCGAATAAAATTTTTCACGGCGAGCGGTGTTCCGCCTCTCGGTGGCGGACGAAAACCGAGAACGAGAAATTAGAACGACAAGGAAGCACGGCTGCGGTCATAAAATGTTTGCAAGTTTGGCAGTAAGTGTTCTAGGCTACTAGATCGGCCGACTTAACGAAACAATGTTGGACAGAATAGAGAACGATGATTGTTTTCATCGTCCGCATTCTCTCGGGGGCGAATGGCAGAGGACCTGTCATCCATTTAGTACAAGACCTCCGGAAAAGTTTTCCGCAATCGGCGAGCGGGGGAATCTTCAGTTTCCCGTGAGTTCGATGATTCAGGATGAAACTTCTTCCATGGGATGAAACGTGGAGATCCCTCATCTGGTGAGTAGAACTTGGAAGTTCAGGCATTATTTATTGATCACACGCCATCAATCCATGAATGAATTGACGGAAAGCCGATCACTTCGATTATGTTCGCCCGACAAAGTCGTGAGCTGGAACAATCTGGCAATATCCAACCAAATATCCATCAATCCATATTGATTGATGGACGTTCAAAATAGTGATTGATAAACCCGAACTTGAAAGTTCTACTGGTGAGTTTATCATTCTCCACTTTTTGGGCTGCTCCATGCCCAGCTGAAACTCGGACCGTAGCTCAGATGCAAAGCTAAGCTGACTAGCTGTGAATCTCGGTCCAACGACCTCTTGCCATTGTTCCACAATCTATGATTAAGTGGAAATTCAACTGCGAAAGTTTCAATCTGCTCATTCTATGTGGAGCGTGTGCCTGTATGTGGAACGGTCTCGACGGCGGCGGCGCCCTCTAAACTAACAGTGTCATTTTCGGAACATTTTGGAAAGTAGTGCTCCAGCATGTGCTTTAACACCTGACGTCATCTGAGCATTCCATATCTTTCTGAAAACGCCCTGTTTCTCTACTATCTTCCGAAAATCTTCTCTCAACGAAACATCTCAATCGCAGTGGGTCAATTTTTCGAAGATTTGGAGCCGATTCTGTCTCCGATATTGAAATTCAGAAAGTGTGTTCGGTAATCGAAAGCTCTCGTTCTCATCTACGACATGCAATACGGGAATTCGGCTTTTTCAGGGAATTTTCGTGAAATATTCATCAATGTTTGATGGAAACAGCTCGATCACATTGGATTAGCCTTGTCGTCGAGTTTGTTCTGGTGACGATGGTCATGACAATGGACACTCATCAAAATCAGCTTCACCCGTTCTCCTGGAGGATTCCTTGACAAATTCTCCGAATCAGGAGCAACAGATATTCTCGAAAGTGGTAAGATGGCAACTCTGAGGTCATATCTCTGGTCGATGACGAGAATTCGAACATGAATCTGAGAGGAACCTTGGAGTCCGAGAATGATAGTGACTTCAACTGTGTTATTGTTTCGAGGGTGGCCTCCACGAGTTCGAGATGTTGTTGAAAGTATTTTGTAAGTCATTTGTCTCGCCTCGTCCTCCTGGTTGCCGAAAGGGACGAAGCAAAGTTCGTCCACGCCCTTTTCAATTATTGGCTCACTATATCCATGGTTGAACAACAGGTCGGTGTTTAGAGTTCGATGTAATTTCTGCTCCGAGAAGTTGTTGTGCGGCCAATTTCCTCGGCGACCTCCAGCTGGTGCTGAGAACTACGAGACCGTGACCGCTCTGTAACAACTCGACGCCATCATGCAGTCCATGATGAATTTTTGGACAAAACGCCGGCTTAGGCAATTTTCGTGGCCTGCCGAGTCTCCCACAATTCGAGGAAGATTCGAAACAGTTGGCAGCAAAACTTTCGTCATCGACTATCTGTCAAACCCAACTTTTCGACTTCGTCGATTCCATCGTTTCGATCGAGGCCGTATGTTGAGCGGACTCGGATGCGTTCAAAGACGCAGAGAGACACAGTTCGTATTTTGAACTCAAACAGGGATCATGACTCGAAATTTGAGTCGAAAAAAGCGACTAAATCCCAATAATTAAAAGCAAATTTCAAACACAGACTCGGCAACAAAAGAGAAAAGCAAACTCGAAACCAAACCCTAAGAGATCCCGCCTGCAGTAGATATTCATCCCTACTGACTTTTTGAATAGCCGTCATATACAATGTTCCTCCTGATACTCCTACGAGAAAGCAGTCCTCCAGGCTGTGGCTGACATCGACTTCAACGGGAACAACGACGACGACGATTTACTGATTTTTAAATGGCCCGGTAATTCGATACTGAGAGAACCCCATTTCATAGAGTTGAGCTTTTTTATTGTCCTCGGCGGGGCTCTAGAAGGAGAACGCGCAAGCGACCGAGCGAGAGGATGGGCTCTTGGCCTAAAAATGTCGAAACTGTTTAGAGCATAAATTTTCATCACTCACTTTCCTGGGAAAGGATACGCTCGCGGCCAGGACAAGAGAAACGCAAACATGTAGCGGATGTGTTCAAGAAACATTCTCCAAGAAATTCCCTAATTTCTCGACGCCATCGGATGATGCATCGAGACTTTCCACAATCCGACGTGAAAGATTCACAGTTTCTGGTGTTTGCCAATTCTCACAGTCACAGTCTGGTTCCTCAAAGTCAGTTCGATCCGTTTTCCGAAGCTGATTCGAGATCTGAAGACTCATCGCGAAGGAAATCGAGGGATTCGAACGAGAGAAGTGAGTTCTTCCGACGATCGCGATCCAAGTTTGGAAAGTGAGCAAAACCCAATGTCTATTCCGTTGGCCGAGAAATCTTCTCGCGATCAAGAGGAAGAACTCCGAAGACGATAGCAGAGAAGTCGAATGATTCACTGAGAGGCACTTGCAACTCGAACCGCCGAGCTGTCTGGTCGTTACTTGGGGTGGTGTTTTTTTTTTCTATTTTGGCGATGCTTTCAAGGTATTCGACACGGTATTAGGAGATTTTTTCACTTGAAAATTCACTTCAGATAGACGGATGCAATGCCTCCGTCTGACCCCATGTTCAGAATCCTCTGGGGCGTGGTAAAAGAGTTCTCGGGCGAAGCCTTTCTTCTTGAGTGTCTCGACAGACAGCCAGTGTGCCTGACTCGCTCTTTCGTCCGTCTGACATATGATGAGATCACATTGAAATGTAAAAAGCAAGCACTGGAGTTGACATCGAGAGCCTGTAACGCGATATCTCCGGGCAGACACACCCTTCAAGGATTTGTTGCAGGTGGCAGTTGAACGAAGAAACACGATACCTTTTGTCCAGGATTCAACCCATTCAAACAAAACCCAAGAGTTTCTCGACTCGGCTTCGCCCTGAGTTCCGCGATGGCGATCTCTCGATCAGAACAACCTGAATTTACTCCTCGTTCGATAGAGACACGTTTATTCATCCGTTCCGGGCTGAATTCCGCAGATAACCCAGCTGTAACCTGTGCTCCCAAGAGACAGAGAGAATAAAAAACACGAGTCCGGCATCCTATTGCCCCTCCGGCCATCGTCTTCAATGCATCCTCGGCTGCAATCGTCCGTCTCTCCATGCCCATAAAAGTGACCCCGCAACTCTCATCAAAACAGCAACAACATAGGTGAGCCATGATACTTTTCGTTTCAGCTCTGCTCGAGTGGAATCGAAGACAAGAAAGAATTCGGTGATGAGACAGGACTACGACCGACAGTCACAAGCTCAGGACTACAGCCGGCACTTCACTCCACTTTCCACAGAATTGCCCCGCAAATGACCGGACAAATGTCGGCGCGATTTTCATCCATTGTGACACGACTCACGGCACTTTCGGACATCTTTGAAACAAACGCTCACATTCCAGAGAAGCAACCGAATTAACTAGATTCCGGAGTTCTATTCTTGGGATTCCAGATTCCGCGAATCGTGGATGACCACACGAACGAGCGAGGAGGATATTCCTTGGAAGATGGTATGCGGTTCACCCTCTTCGAAATTGTTGGGCTCAGATCGGTTGTCGGGAAGTTGTTTTATTTGCCGATGGTCGGAACCCATTCTCGCAATGGCGGTCATCTCGAACACGACATTCAGATCGCTTTCGGGCTATCAGGTAACGAACAACGGCGCTCCCCTCCATTCCCAAATTATTGACGAGAAACGACTCGACCACGAACAAAGAGAAAACCGAAGACAAAAAAATACTCAGATCGAATGCACATCATTGTAAACTATCCCGAGCGGAGTTTTCGCTCCCGTCCCGTAGAGAAAGACACGCTGGTCGATCAATATGACGACAATCAACGTCACCTTTCGCCGAGAGCCGTATCTCGGTCGGTTTCTCAACGATAATGTTGGAAAACCAGGCTTAGCTTACAGATATTGCAAACGTGGAAAGGCTCTTGAAGTGAGAAATACGAAGTTCTTTGGGATCTCTGGATTCTGGACGAGATTCTCGAACAACTAAGTACACAATGACCCTCCAAGAGAATCGATTCATTCCTTTCAAACAGAAATTCCTGAAATTTTGAGAAGGTTTCAACTCATTTCAGAGAAAGCGACACGAGCTCGTTTTATTCGAATTCGTTTTCCGGATTCCGAATCTCTGGCGATGCGCTTGATCTCTCAGAATCGATCGTAGAGCTTGATGGGCAGTGTCTCTTCGTCGCATTCGTTCCTCCAGTCGGCAGGAATGAATCGAGAAGCTTTTGCTTTCCATTCTTCCAGTGTGCAGCCATCCACTTTGCATCCTGCGCGAAAAAGTAATCTCGAAATTTCCTTCAAATCGTTTGGGATTTGTCCAAATCTAGATCCTCAAACGTATTCGGGACAGTATCTGGGTGACTTTTGAGCTCATGGATCAGCCGTACACACCTGGCACATGGACAGGGAGCAAAGTCATCGTGTCGGTGTTGTTTCTGAACAACATCTGCACTCTGAAGTTTCCGGGCGAATCTTCGTATAGTTCGGTGATCACAGCGCTCGAGGGAGGCACGGCCAGTCCGTTGAAGGACTCGAACGCGCTGAGATAGGCCGCAACCAGAACATCATGCTGGAAGTATCATAACGAATCACGGATGAGAACTTGAGTTCGTTGATTGATTGAAGCGACGATCTGTCGAAATCTAGAGAAACTTTTCCCTCACCGAAGCATAAATGTAGAGTTTGTGCTTGCGAGAATTGTCCACAACATCGTCGAAATGCGTCGAAATGTCCTTGAGAAGGAGTCCAGTGCGGAACTTGATGTGATCGTTGTCTTTGTAGTTCAACAACGTGGTGTACTTGGCGCAGGACTTCATTTCTTTCCAGGTTTCCGGGTCTACCCAGTCTGGGATTTTCAAACCCAGGCTCTTTTCAATCGTCAGAGTGTCAAGGAGGTCTCGAACACTGACCCAATCCTTCATTTTCTTCCCGGACTTTTCCTGAAGCTTGTTCATGAGGTCCTGGAAAGCAATCATTCTCTAAAGTCCGAATTCCAGTACGATCTCTTCGTTAAACTATCATAAATGTACATCGCCCTCGTTTCCAGAACTTCAAAAGAGCAAACCCTGTATTCAGTCATGACTTCCTTTCCTTCCCCGGTGGTCCGCATTCGCTCCAGGACCTCATCGTCCTTCTTGCAGACCGCATCCTCGTACAGCATCTGCAAGATCCTCATTTCTTTCATTTTACATCAGATAACATTCATCGTGCTTGAGTTTGACGGAGTTTTAATTTGCGATTTCGACGAAATCAAGTCTCTATCGCGAAAACTGTATTAATCGTTGTTGACTTACACCTTCTATGTCGACAGGCATCGACTGTACGGGTACCGGTTGCCACTCGAGATCTCTCTCAAACATTCTCGCCTCGTCGGGTTTGTACAGAGACGCCAGAGTGGCTTGCAGCGACTCCAAACATCGATCTCTACCGGAACTCCTCGCTTTCACTTCGTTGGTATCTGTGCTCAGGAAACCTTCATATCGTCCTCGAAGTTGCTCGCCAAGAGCGAACTGATCGCGTTTCCCGCGCTGGAAAGATCAATTGTGTCAATTTGTCAGCATACTTACCTCACAGAATAAAAAAGTTCGCGGAATCGGTTCGAAGACGACCGAGTCCAGACGATCTCTTTGAAGCTTTTTCCTCAAGAAAAGGTCTTCCAGATCTGAGTTAATCCCCGGCGAATGGTCATCATTCACCTTTTACGAGCGGACCTTCGAGCGATATTGCTTGAAATGACGTGTGCGACGCACCGCTATTGTCTCCGATTCGAATTCGCAGCTCGAAATTGTTTTTCCCACCTGTGTCGCATTGGTCTCACGTAGTTACACTCTGTCGACTTTGACGGGCTTAACAGACTATAGCTTCTCATAGAGGATGTTCGAGTGGAGGTTGACAAACCACAAATTCGAAGGATTAACAATGTCGCCCTTGAACCTCTTTGAATCCTCCCGAGTCCCAGAGAATAGAGCGTTGGATTCGCCTCAAAAAGCGAAAACTTCTCCGCCCCTACGATGCAAGCCTTCATCATAGAAGTCACCATAATTAATTAGACGGATGCGAGGTGTCTCCCTGTTCCGCTGCATTTCGTCGAGTGGATAGATGGGGGGCGAGGCGAGACGACCGACCGACTGTCATCCGGTTGTCGCGCGAGAAATGCAGGGCATAAATACAAACAAAAATCCGACGACGGATCTCCGGGGAGTTTGTTGACACTACGGTGACGTGGTAGAGAAGAGTTTCTTTTTCCCTCGCTGTGTCAACTTCAAAGTGAATGTAGCTTGTCCCGCGCCCCGGATCTCTCTTGTCTTCGCGCGTTTTCGTTCGAACGGGGAGGCGCAGAGCCTACTTCCATATGAATCAACACTTTCGCTCTCGAAACTCATGCTAGCCGCGGAACCCGGCTCAAGAAATCCTAGCGATCTCTCTCGATGACACAGAGCACGTCTCCGAGAAAGCTTGGTGTCTATTGACACGCATATGATACAGCGATTTCTCAAACAGAAAGGGAGACTCCTTGAGTTGTTGTGGAATTGAGCGGCATGAATGTTTCCGATGCGGGCTGTTCGATTGACAAAGAGCGTGATCCGCCTCTAAATCAACGGGAAGGCGGCTCTGATTCGAGTTTAGTGGAATAAATATCCTTCGTCAACTCACCATGGTGATCCTGCCGAGACCATCCTTGAAATCGGAAATTTTGTTCGGATCCGTGGGGTACAGTGACGTTGGCATTCGCTCCCCGTGTCGGAAGAACTGGAAAATTGAAAACTGATGAAAAGATCTGTTTGCATATAATAATGATCCCGAGTTTGACGATTTTTCTTCTTTTTCCGATGCCCTCATGTGGATATTCGAGACCTCGATGTCACCGTGAGCTTCCACGGCCGTTCAATGACTCGCGGTCACATTTTCAACCAAATATCGTTTAAGCGGAAGAATATCGATCCATATTTGATTGAATTAGTGCAGGAAAGAATCGTCGTTTCGGAATAGAGCAACGGTCTCCATTCGGCCTTCGGAAAGATCATTCAAAAGCTAGCAGATTAAAGAATCCAATTCATGACTCGATGTATAATCCGGGAATCAAAGTTTGCTAGCTCAGCAGACATACACTGTCTCGACGCACTTGACGAACCGCGGAGATTGGGATTTTTCTCGATCGAAATCGATACATTCAAAGACAGATCGTATTTGAATCGCAAACTCTCAGAGATCTGTTATGTTCGACTCACTGCGCAGATTATTCACTTGGATAAGATGACTTCCCTCAAACTTCCTCACTGATATCTTTCCAATAAAAGGGATTCCGAAGGTTATCCAAGAAACGAGATGATGATGATGATGACGATATCGGGAACTCTTACCACGTGAACTTGTTTCAGGGACCCGATTTTCTCCCCCTGACTGTCGGGTAGCTGACGGAGCTGAGCGCCCGAGATCAGCAGGCTGAGAATCACAGCGTATCCGATCGTTATGTACCTGGAATTATGGATTGGTGCATTGAAAAACGAGAAGCACTTTGGCTGAGGAGACCTCGTTTGCGTAGATACCTTCGCGGTCGAACCCTTGCATGTGAACTTGGATGGAAAAACATCGAGAAACTGCCGCCTTCAGCTTTCATCTATCTCTGACTTCCTCGAGAACGCCCGGCGACTCTGCGATCAGCAGACTTCCGTGTAGCGGGGGGTTCTTCATGAGGGAACTTCAAAACATGAGAAGGTCGTTGAAACCGAAAGTTCGTAGAAACTCGGGAATCAAGGCCATAAATAAGAAATGAGGTGGTTGAGACGAGCACAACATTAGTGACCGATTGGAATTCGACCTTCGTTAAACAAATTAAAGTACCCGCAAAACGAATTTAGAGATGTTGTGGTTCATAATAAGTAAAGGGAGTCGATTCTGGTTTCAGAGCTCGCGCTCTCGTTCCCATGGACTCAGGGTCTGTTTTCTCCCTCAGAAGGGTTCTCGAGAGAGTTAACCGGAAACATGGGGCTCGAAAGTTCAGGAAATAAAGACTTGGAAAGGCATTGGTCTGAATTCGGAAACTGAGCGAACGTTCACAAACTGAGCTCTTGGCACAGGTTCGACAGAATGACGGGGCTTCAAAAGAAAGAGAGAAAGACATAGCAACGGACCGGCGCTCAGAGCGAAACTCATCCTCAGAGAACTTCATGTCATCAGTCGAGAACTCTCCTTTCCCGGTTTTTGGAATTGGATCCAACGTCAGTCATGAGCAGCAGCTCATCCTACACAACATCCGAGAAAAAATCAAATCATTTTCCGAGGATGTGAAATGTGGGAACGGATAACCATGTTGGCAAGCCGCGTATGATATGTTTTCGCTGTTTGACATAGATAACTAGAGAAATATTCGATCCATTCAAGAGAGAACAGGTGCGAGCGATCTAACATGAGTAAAACTCACCGCATTGTTCGATTGACGAAATTCAGTGCGATGCCAACGGCAGAATACAGAGTGATTTTCGGTCGCCCGGGAGGACGATCTTTCTCCACCATTATTTTCAGCTGTCGGCTCCTCCTCTCTCAACTTCTGTGATTGCGCTGAGATGTCATGTTGGTCTGTAGTCACAGAAACGAGTTTACGTCGGTCTTCGTGTTGGTCAGGTTTGCCACGTCGATCTGGTCTTCATGTTGACCACGAATTCTTCCCACATCTACATATTCTCCTCCGATAATGCAATAATTTTGTGGCTTTAAAAGATAATAAACCGGAAACCAGAAGTCTTCGAACGAAATCCGTTTCGAGAACTACCACAGATCTTCCAACTTCTTGCTTCGCTATAATTGTCAGAATAATTGAGATAATCAGACATAGTGTTTTGTCGCGACATCGGCGACAACGAGGTATTCAACGAGATTCTTGACGACAATCCGAGACAAACTTCTTGGAGCGAGGAAAGTCTCACCCAGAAAATGATTCGACGGAGTATTTGGTACTTCGAGCGGGAAATTTTCCGAACGGATCGAAACGTTGGAGATCGGTTGCTCCGACGTAAGCGAACACGTTTGTGGTTCGAAACAACGAACGAAGAAAAATTTAACAATCTCCATTTCCATCACAGCCGAGGTTCACCTGCTTCGAAAGAGACTAGATCCCCGGCGCGGAGAGAGTCCTCAAGAAGAAGATAGAAGCGATCAATGGAAGCCCAGGCTGACTTCGCTGCCCGGACGGGATGAAAGCTTTGCACACACTCACGTTGAGATTTTCCAGCTCTCAGAACACTGGGACTCACAAGTTTTTTGTCATCTTGAGAACAGGTATTCGCACTGAAACACGATCCTCGTGGATCGTAATGACTGCCACGTGAAAGGAGGCTCCGTCAAGGTCACGCCGATGGCTCGCAATCGTGATCACTCGTGAGCATGGCCCTCTCGTTGCCGTTTTTTCTGTTTATTTGAATCCCTATCGGAACGTACAATTGTGACGTAAACGCGAGTCGAGCTATGGGTTGGAGCGAGTTCTGTTTGCCCGATTCCGATCGCTCTCATTCCATCAGAGCTAAAATGTGGCACCACCAAAACAAGCCGCGTCTGACCGCGAGCATGAGTACAAGCGCTACATGATTCGATTACAAGCGGAGCGCGATTCCGTCGGCATCCAGGGCCAACTAGCCTTCGTGTATGGCTGTAAAGTTTCTCGTCGGCAGTCCCAGACAAGAATCGAGTCGATGCAGGAAAGCTGATGGAAAATTCAGTTAATGAGATAGTCTATTGGTGTATATTAATGAGAACAATTTCGAATCTAATGGAGATTCTGGAGAACTCGTCTGAATCATGGAATTCGGTCCCGGAACTTCATTAACGACTGGAATGAACGGATAAAACAAGATTATTTATGATGGCTCATGGAGTTCTCATCGGGATCTCGACGTTTCGCAGACACTGATTCCGAAGCGTCTACCAACTATCAACAGGAGGATAGGGTTTCTCTTCTAGTGCTTGTCGATTAATGGCCACGATTTAGTAACAAAACGTGAGAGCTGTGATTATGTGTAATGTTTACAACACGTTTGACTCGACACTTGAGCGACCTGAGTGGTATGCTATTCGCTGATCAAAGCTCCGTTTCCATCCTTCAGACTCGAGACCCGGATCACTTGGGTAGTCCTCCAAACAGAATTCCGCACTGGGACTTGGATTGGCATCAAATTACCATTTGGATTTTTTGTGAAAGTAACCATCCTCACCTTGGTTGGCGACAACAGGAACAGCCCCCATTCCGCGCACATCACATTTCTTCGTCGGATCTTCTATTCAACTTCCAAAGACTTCAGCTGTTTGTTTGACTGGCCGACGATATAACGAGAAGCTGATCATAGCAAAGTCAATCAGAATCTTCACCAACCTCGACGTATATTTATTGTTCACTCAGGTCGATGACCCATGACGAAACCACGTATACTCTTCTCATAATCTTCCCCAAACCCCTCTTGTGCTTTGCTCCCCCCAAAAAGCCGAATAATAAGGTCGGAGGAATTGGTAAAAGACTTGACAACTCGCGAGAATACTTGAGAAACATTTCCTAAATGCCTCGACAGATCCACACGCAAAACTCTATATCCTAAGAAATCATTCTCAGACGCCGTTTGTCGGTCTGTTATCAACTGAATGTCTGAATAAATCTTCTCGTTTATTGAAAGAAAAAAGAGATACTCCCTCCGTTCCGATATAGAAGTCCCATTTGAGCGCGGATCAGTTTTCCGAATTAGTCGTCCCATTTGCTAGTTTCAATATTCCGGCTCGCTACACTTTAACAGGGAAAATAAGTAGGGCTACGATGATCAGAAAATGAGGGAACTCTGGTATTCTTGACAATATATGAGGTTCTCTAGGTTTTCGTCAAGATGACACTCAATAGTAATAATCCGCGGCGGAAGAAGTGGCGAATTCCAACACGCCACAGGCGTCATTGCCATGCTTTCAAACGGTCCGATCATCTCTGAAATTGAATCATAGGCGCTCCTGAGTGTCATTTTCACGAACATGGGTCGAACATTGTGAAGACTTGCACTAATCCCTCAATGAAGACTCTCTCACTCGAATGAGACAACTATTTCGAAACAGAATTGAAGAGCGTTTTTCGACTCGCGCGAACCGGCTATTAAACTGGTAGTGTTTCGATGTGTGGCAAGTGTTCGATCGAGTTCATATTCGAATCCTCGGCAGTCCAGATAGCGCTCCATGAGAACACATGAGTCGATCACGGTGGAGCTCCGCACAGTTTCCTGAAAGCAAGCCTATCCTTGAAGCAATGTATGTGAGGTAGGAAAATATAGCATGTTCGAATAATAGATAGAGTAAAGAGTCGATCGAATAAACACATAGTTTGGTGAACATTTTGCTTTAGTTAATAAACATTTTTTCGTGCTTCTTCCTCATAATCCTCCATGTTGATACCCGTCGATTCGATGTACGGCTCATCAAAGCGGACAGAAGATGCTTGTTGTGGTGTAAATATTTCGGAAGAAGGTTTCCATTTCAACAGATCAAGAGTTCTCCTACGCGATGCTGTTATATGTGATCGGGTCGGCTTCGTTGAATCTCGAAAATCTAGGAAAGAGAATCATGCCATGCTCGGCGACTCCATCTATTCCGCAATTATTTTATGAGTAATTGATTACATGAGAGCCTGTGGCGTCGATGCGGAAACTCGATGCGGTGTCCGCGGACTTACTGGGACTTTCGATTAACTTCTATAGCATGGATTATTAGACTGGAAGGAAATTCTGTGGAAAATAAGTCTGATCCGAAACAGTCGGAATCAACTCTATTACTCGGAACTCATTGGATTCTAGCGATTTGCCTCAAAAATTCTATGTTCCGTCGGACGTCGTAGGCTCATGTTTTATTACTTCCTCACGAAAATCGCCATATTTGAACGTAGTTTGGTAACTGGCTCCATCTTGATCTCTGCTTTTCATTTATTGCTTTGACTTCAGTGAACCGTAATGAAACCTGATTAGGACACCCATAATCAGTTCTCCGATTGAATGTACCATAAAGTGTCCGTCGACCATGTAGGTGTTTTTGGATAAGTGCCGAACAAATTTTCGAAGGGAAAAAGCTCGAGCGGAATCAACGCTCCTTCTCAGTTCGTTCAGGGAGATCGACCTTTGAATAGGTGAGCGTTTACAAGTTTTGTATCGGTCTCCAGCTTGGGTTTTGCTCTTCGAATCAAAATATCAGCGATATCATATCAGTTATGAGTAGAGTTTGGAAGTTTAGGCATTAATCATTTTTGAACCTCCATCAATCAATATGAATTTAGTGAAATAGTGCCTGATTATTCCAGCCCATGATTTCGTTGGGTAAATATCATCGAAGTGATCGAATTTCGCTCAATTTATCCATGAATTGATGGAGACTGATTATTAATGAATAATGCGTAAACTTCCAAGCTCTAGTTATGAGTATTATATGTATGAATTATCATATCAATCAATATATAAATAATGAGTGGATGCAAACGAACTTCTGTAGAAGTCGACGAGGAAAGTTTGAATGATTCGAATGTCACGAACATCGTCTCCGCTTCAGACCGAAGTGGAAAATCAGTGGGTGTCGGACTAGAACCTAGTTAGATTAGTTGTTGCGGGAGTTTCCGCCGGAGATTGGATGTTCTTTTAAAAACGGAATTCTTAGAGCCGCTCAGTCCAGTCAGACCATGCCTCTCGCTTATTCTCCGAACCCATGCCACTGATTGTGAGATCGTTGATGAGTGTAGTGTTCTGGAACTTTAGATGTAAACACCGCGCTCAGTCGATTCAAGGGGTTACACTCGAACGTTGCTTGTCGATCCTGTCGTTCCGTTTCGAACTGTAATAGTTCATCGTATACATTTGTGCTCATCAAGCCTGTGCTTCTTGGATGGTGAACATTACATCATTTTTTGCTACTCACTTCGAGGAAAGGTGAATTTCATTTTTTTTCCGTATCATTGGGAGGGAATTTCAAAGTTGCATATTCCGACTTCTAGGTCATGTTATTGCTGCAGCTCGATTCTCTCCAAAGTTCTTCTTGCCTTTTGAGCTGAGCTAGTCCTGAAGCTGTCGTCGATGATCGCCTATCAGTGGAAAGACCGGGATTCAGAAGAGTACGATAGCGCCGACACAGGGATTCAAAAACACTGTTTGTTCCCTCGCCCTATTTCTTCGAAGAATCTCTGCAATTTCAAGATTTGCCATGGCAAGCTTGTCACTGGGAAAAACATTCCTCGAGCGTTATGAGGCGAAGTGTGACGACATCAACAAATGGATCGTTACGGGAGCGAAATCGAGAAGAAACTGAAATGGCTAAGGAATGGCATCGAGCTTTCGTTTCGAATACAGTGTGAAAATGACACCTTTTTCTCCGGACATGCCACCGCAGTTTGGCAAAAAAAGTTCTCAATGATGCTCTCAGAAAATGTTCTCAAACTACCCTGCGTATCCGTTTTCCGAGGCGAGGCAGGAAGCCCTAGAAAAGATAGAATCTCTGGTCGAAACGAAATATCGAGATCCTTCCACAAAAGAACCAAATCTGAGTCCATGGTCCAAACAAGTTCTTAACAGAAGATGCTTGGAGCAACTGATTGTGAGTGAGAGCGAATTTCCAACGGGAGAGTCCATTGATTCTATTCTCGTTTATTGGAATGTTGTCACTGTGAATCATACTCGATAGCGTGAGTAAAGCTGTTTTGAATAACAAGTTCAGTGCAATGATCGGGACGGTCACGCTGCTCTCCCAGAATGTTTTCCTGACGCGGACTCGCATTCTATTTAGAAACTCCGGCAGCGGACATCTAAGAATTGAGCCTTACTTTGAGGAAATCGTTCTGCTGAGATTCGAGAGTGGTGATGCCGATTCTCGAAGATTGTTCTTCACTTTTCATCGCCTGAAATAAGCATCTCTGAATCTGGCTCCAGAACTGACCAGGTGGTTGAGGTTGATTACTTTCCAGACGAAGCCCCAAGAAAAAGATCAACGGCAAGTTCAATCTTCAATATCAAGCCCTGATTTCAGCATCACACGTAGCTGATCCTCATCATCCGGCGATCCATTCGCAGCAGAGATGGCGTTAGGGAGACTCAGCCTCGTTCTGACGCTTTCCTGCGGGATTGCTTCTGCATCATGGGGTAAGTTTTAGTGTTTTGAATCATTCCGATGATCGGAAATGACGACAGAGGAAATAGTCTCAGCTTTCATCCGTTCTCCCTCGAGAAAGTTCAGCCCTGTTTCCGGAAATTAGCTGTCCTCGAGTTCCAATGTTTGATTGGAGAAACAGTCCCTCCCAAATGACAGCTTCGGTTCGAAGAAACACAGGAGCTTGTTCTCAATGGATCAACACTCTTGCCTCTGAACTCTTTGACAATTTTTCGAACCGCAACAGGCCCCTCCGATCTGACCGCGACTATTGACAACAGCAAAGGGGACTTCGCCGATATCAGCGTGCAGTGGAAACCAGGAGATTGTCCCTTCGCGCATTTTAAGTTGTACACCGAGGCCCCCGGGCAAGCGAAAACTGAGGAAACCGCAACAAGCGACGTGCACTTCACAATCGTCAACAAGGAGTTCTGGACGAACTACTCAATCATTCTTGAGACCTCGTGGTGTATGTGGGATGAAGGTCCTAGGAGAATTCAGATTTACACCGGTCCAGGAAGTGAGTATCTCAGAGATGAATGGAAAATTCTATTCTACAAGAACGTTCTCTCCCCCACTCGATTGCTTTTGATTCCTTGATGTGAGCTTATCCTGATTTCTCGGGGCAGATCCTCATAAGGTGACCAATGTCAAGACCGCACCATCCGCCGTCGACGCGAATGTCACGATTTCGGAAGCTTTCATGCCGAGACCTGTCGATCAGTACAACGTCACGTGGTGCTCGATCCTGGGATGCCAAACGCAGATCTTCGCGAGGAACAACCGCGGAGTGAGTCCTCCTGTCCTTCCCTCAGAGATGTTTCAGGAATACTCCCTCTTGTTCTGAATTGTGGAAGATGAGAATCAACCGAAGATTTGGAATCTGAGGCACTTCCATCAACATGTGTACTCGATCTCTCGGAATCAGTTCCATGAAGCGAAGGACTTCAAGATGATGGAATTTCCTCACTTGAAGGATGACGAGATCGATCGATTTACTTCCGAGACGATGACTAACACTTTCTCAACACGCAGGCTGCAGCCACATTCGACTTGAAGCTCAAGGAATTGTATCCCGAGACTACCTACGACTTGACAGTGGCGCCAGAGATTTCAATCGGGAACAAAGCATTTCCGGGTAGCGAATATTCGACGAAATTCACCACCAAGGAAATCCGTAAGTCGTTGAGGAGGAATCTTCGAATGGGAAGAGCATTGAAATCAATGTAATTTCTGAATTCGTTTGGACCGGATCGAGGCATATGAGCACAGTGACCTACTTTTCGAGTATTTCAGAGCTTCCCGTGCCGACTGATGTCAAGGCAACCTTCCCTTGGGATGAGAAAATGCATCAAGAGGTGAAGNGTCATCATGCATTCTCATATATATGAATAGAGGGATGTGAATAACTCGCGGTATTTCGAGATTGTTCCCGAGTCCTCGTTGAAAAGCACCAATTCCGATTGCGAGCTCATGGAACAAGTTCGAAGGACGGCAGAAAATCCATTTCCCGAGTGCTCAGATAGATGCGAAGCTTAATCCATTTGGTTTTGATTCCCAGCTCGAGGATACGCGTTACGAACTGCTGCGCTACGAGGTGAATGTGACAAGTGAGAGTGACGCGAGTTTCCTGAGAACTCAAACCGTGAAAGATCCCGAAGTGCTCTTCCCAGATATGCCCAATTCTGAAAAGCTCACGGCACAGATCACGCCCATCTTCAACATCAGTCGGTATCTGATGCACAACGACGGCGCGTCTGTCACATTCAACACTCCACATTCAGGTATTGTGATTCCATTCTGCGACATAGTTCAGAGTTCCCTCATGAAAACTTCCATTCTTAGAATTCCATTCTTAGAATGTTCTCTCGTATCAGCTCCGGAACCGGCCAATTTCACATTTGTGGCCTTGAGTCCGACGTCGATCTTCGCGCTATGGAACACCACGACGGAATCTCTGGACAGCAGTTTGACTTTCAACTTCACTTACACCGATCAGCAAAACGACACCAAATCTCTCATTGTCAATGGAACGTGGACTCAAGTGGAGAACCTGAAAGCGAACACGACGTACCAAGTGGTCATCAGCCTTGTTTCTGATGTCGGAAACAACAAACAACTCGTGGACGACTTCAAAACGCCGGTGAAAGGTAAACTGAAACCCAAAGATGGGCGTGATGCTTCAACTCAGAACTATCAATCAGCCGAATCAATCTACGTTTCTCATCCACGATGTCCTTTTCGCTAGACTTCGCGCCCCCTGCCGATGTCAAGGTGACGCCGCTGGGTGAAATGCCTCACGGTGTGTCGTACAACTTGACGTGGACCTCGTTGAACGATCCGAGAGAAGCCTCCAGATTCCAGATCGAGTCTTGCGACGGCAACACCAAGAAATGCACTCAGAGCGAGACCAAGGAGTCGCAGATGGTCGTCTCCCTCGACTACTTCGGAAGCTTCTCCCTCACAGTCACCGCCATCTACGATCTTGCCCTGAATCAGACTCAGATCAGGCGCTCTGAGGCTTTGACCGTCGTAACCCCTGGAGTTGGTGAGCACTGGAAGAACATTCCTTCGCTCTTCCTCTAATTTTTTTGTTCTCTTTCCTTCCTCCATCTGAATATCAGCCACTTTCGCGCTTTTCTCGATCTCCATCGTTGTTTCAGCACCGTTGGAGGTGACGAACATCACGCTCACGAACGTCACGACCACCGACGCCGTCGTTGAGTGGACCGCTCCCGCGAATGTGCCCGAAAACGTCTCGAGGATCTACAAAGTCTTCGATGCTGAGAACAACTTGATCGATCAGACCAAGACCGAACAAATCAAACTCTCGAAACTGTCCCCGTACAGCTTGTACGTTGTCCACATCCAAGCCACCGTGCTCTACAACAAAACGGACTTCACGGGGAATCAGACGCTCTTCCAATTCCACACGGATTCGGCCGCGCCTGGAGCTCCGGAAACGGTTAAAGTTCAGCAGATCCCCAAAACCAATGCTTTCAAAGTGTGCTGGACTGCGCCGAAGGTGATGAACGGAATGCTCGATTACTACGAAGTTGTCACCGAGGATGAATCAGGCGACGTGGTTTCGAACCTGTGAGTTCCTCGATCGTGTTCGATTTCTTCATCTGTTTCCGGATTCGAATCGAATTCCCTCGTTACCCCACCTCCTTCATCGATATCTCACCGAGGAGTTTTCTTTTCTCAGGACGAACCTCGTGGGCAAAAATAGCACCACCGTGAGCTTGCCCTCGGCCCACAGCGACGCCACATACACCGTTTCTGTCCGAGCTGTCAACGTCAATTTGAACAACGAGTCCCTTCCCGGAAATGCGACAAAATCAGTCTTGTCCTTCAAGGGCATCGGTGAGTCGAAAAGATGGTCGATAGAAGTTGAGAAAGATGGTCAAGGGGAGTACAGGGATTGAAGGATTCAAATCCTCCGTCTTCTTCCGCCTCAGGGTCTCCAACAGCCGAAGTCGTCAAACGAATGAGCACCTCGCTCATCTTCAAAGTGATCCCGTCCAACGAAACGGGAGATACCACTGGTCTGTTCTTCGCTATCAAGACCGCCAACAACAGTTTCCCCAGTACTTCTGACCACATTGAAGTGAACAACCTGACGTCATACACGAACACGACCGTGCAAGTGTACGCTTGCTATCTCCCGACCTTCTGCTCAGAACCTTTCACCATCACCGAGCTCACCAACGTCGCCGGTGAGTTCTTCTCACGTCCTCTCATTCGGGTTCCGTCGTCAGAAGGATTCTACCAAATTTTCGAGATTCTTAAAAACATGATGTCTGGGTTCCCATTCTCCCCAAAGAGGTCTGGAAGGAGCCCGGAAAACTATTTGATATTTCGGTTGAAGTCGGATATACTTCAAAGTGTCTCGTTCCACATCTTTCAGGCCCGTCGCCGGTGAATGATTTGAGAGGTAATTTCACCAACAGAACAATTCCTTTCATCAACTGGACCGCTCCCTCACAATCGAACGGACCTTTGGACGGTTACCTCTTGAATCTGAGAGACTCGTCGAACTCGTTCTTGGATGTCAACAAAACTCTTCCAGCAAATCAGACCTCGTACGTCTACGAGACGAGCCTGGAGTTCGAGAAGTGAGTCTTTTGCGTCCACGGAACTCTCTGTCCTTTCGGAACCTTTTTTTCCGCTCCGTTGAGAACTCAATACCGGGTTCATCCGTTTGATTTCGCTCAACCGATTCTATCCGAGAGTTGCCCGATCCCGTTTCAAACGAAGATGTTCCACCACAGGTACACGTTCACCGTCAGCGGATTCAACTACGACCTCGATGAGAAGGACGTCCGCGTCGTCGGAACGCTGTCGAGCACTTCCGTCAACACCACCGGCGAGCGTGAGTCAATTCAGACTTTCCTTTCTACTCACCTGAAGCTACTTTTGATATTCGAGTCATCTGAAGTGGTTCCTGAGTGACTGCTCATTCCAGATCCCCCGAAACCAGAAAACGTCCGCGAAGTCAACAAAACCTCAACTTCTGTCTCGTTCCAATGGGAGAAGCCACAGTACGCGGACTTCGATGTCACCTATTACTTCATAAATGTGACAAACATGAATAAGACGGAGCTCACGAACGAGACTCACTTCGCCTTGAGCGGCCTCACGCCGTGGACGAACATCACGGTCGAGACCAGCGGCTGTACCAGCGACAACATCACGAGTTGCGGCCTCCCTGGATTTTACTTCATGACGACCGCCGTCGACAGTGAGTTCTTGGATCTTTTCATCGAAGAATCTCGAAATGCGGATCGTGGGGCTGAATGCAGTTGTTTTCTGTCTCCAGAGCCATCGCAGCCGCACGGTATCACCTTCAAGGATGTCGCCGAGACTGAGGCTTCGGTTGCCTGGGAGGCACCGTTGACACCGAACGGTCCGATCAGCGGCTACAAGATCGCTGTTTCTCTGCCGGACAACCAGAACCTCACCTGGAACGAAGTCGAGGAGAATGCAACAGCGCACAAGTTCTCGAACCTGACCGCCGACACGAAGTACACCGTACACATCCTGGCATACAACATCGAGGAGAGCACGGGCGAGGAGCTCCCATCACCGCCTTCCATCGCCGACTTCACCACCGGTAAGTCGCCAAGATTAAGATTCTATCGTTTCATCTTCTGCAACTCTCGGGAACTCTTGTAGAGACAGAGACGTTGCGGGAGGTTTCAGCCTTGGTTTACTATAATTTTTACTTTTTCAGCGGGAAGCGGAGGATTCGCCTGGTGGATCGTCGCTGTGGCCCTGATTGTCACCGCAGCGGCTGTCGCCATCGGAACTGTTTTGTACAGACGCAGAAAAGCCCAGCTCGAAGATGGAGAGCATTTGGTTCAGACTTAACTTAATTTATCATAAATAAACTTCGACCATTCCATCTTTAGATCCTACCCTTCCGTGCTCCTCGAGTTCCGTTTCTAGATCTGCAGTGTCTTCGTTGAAAACTCCCTGGGGGACCTCAAGGTGCCCCCAGGTCCAGTTGAGCATGCGGGAAGTTTCGTTTTTGATGGCTGGATAGTTTCGAATGGTAAGCATGATTTCAGTGAGCGCCTTCGATCGAACTATTTTCCTTTCAACTCCTTCGAGTCCTCGGCGGGAGTTTCTCCTTCCCTTCAGGCCCCGGGTTGGTCGGTCTCTGAGCTGAACACAGAGCCTGAGCGATTTACTCCGGGGACATGAGCGCGATAGCAATCACGCATTTCATTGTGCAAAGCACCATGTTTAGGAGTTGAGGTCAGCCTCAAGTCAGGAGGGATCTTTCGTTCAACCACTCTTGCAGTCTTGCGGAGGCCGTAGACCGACGGTTGAATTGTGTGGAAGAACTTATGATTTTTACATGTGTACAGTCGACCTAACAAGGACATGATTTCCCAAATCTGCACCTGCCGACAAGAACCACGTCGGATACTGTTGAGACGAAGAAGATTGCCGAAAGATGATCATTGAACTTCGTTTGTAGATCTACTGCTTACTCGAAAAATGCCTAGACATGTGCGAGGGGAGAGCTGAAACTCAGAATAACTTTGAAGGGTGCAGTGCCGCTGGATAAGGTGAAGCCAACCCCCAAAACTGAAGTATCATCTCCTATCGTCCCCATCTCGATGAAATTCCAGCCGAATTATCATACAAATAAAATGGGTAAATTATAGAGGAGGAAGAGAGCTTACCGATGTTGATATAGTCCCTGGCGACAACATAGAAAACTGAGCAAGAAGTCCACATCTCTTCGATCGAACCTCCTCTCCCTTCAACGTTTTGTAACTCGCTGTTCGATGATCTTGAATCAAGATTCCGTCCTTCGGAATTCTATTCTTGTTTCTTGGATTATCTTCTTTGTTAATCAACGTGAGTAAGACTGCTTTGAATAAGAAGTTTACTGCAATGATCGAGTGGTCAGACCGCTCTTTATGAGCACCTTTCTCTGATGCGCTCATTCGTACATTTCATTTCGAAACTCCAAATCGGCACCAGAAATCTACCGATTCAGCGTAATTTCATGAAAACCGCAACCCGAAGATTCGAGACATATTATTCATATTATTGTATGATATAATTGAGTGTACGGAGTCGCCACGAGTTTTCTTGTTCTTTAACAATAAGCCAACTCAGCACTTGGAGGGAACCGGGTACGCGGGTCGTTCCCGAAGATCGTTCTTCATTTTTCATCGCCGGGAATCTGGCTCTAGAATTGAGGATGATTACTTTCGGCTGGACTAGTGCAACCTCCAAAATTAATCTATGATTTCAGCATCACATCGAGCGGATCCTCTTTATCCGCGGGGCGTTTCGAGATAACGACGATAAAATCGACGACACCGAGCGTCGCCGCTCCATTCACAGCAGAGATGGCGTTGGCGAAACTCAGTCTTGTGCTGGCGCTTTTCTGCGGAATTGCATCTGCATCATGGGGTGAGTTTCAGTGTTTTCATTCATTCCGATGGAAACGTCCACAGCTTTCATGTGTTCTCACCCAACTGACAGCTCCGGTGTGGAGAAACAATTGGCTGTGGTCCAAGATCAATCGCTATCTTGATTCTCAGAATGGGAGAGAAACAGGGACACTCGTGAATTCAAGATATCGAGTTCTTAATTGCTTGGCGCTCTTGATTTTGAACTCTCTGACAATATTTTGAACCTCAACAGGCCCCTCCGATCTGGCCGCGAGTGTTGACAACAGCAAAGGCGACTTCGCCGATATCAATGTGCAGTGGAAAGCAGGACTTTGTCCCACCGCGTACTTCAAATTGTACACCGAGGCTCCCGAACAAGAGAAAACTGAGGAAACCGCTACGACCGGCGCGGACTTCACGATCGTCAACAAGGAGTTCTGGACGAACTACTCAATCATTCTAGAGACCTCGGACTGTGTGTGGGATGAAAGTCCCAGAACAATTCAGATTGACACCGGTCCAGGAAGTGAGTATCTCAGGCACGATTGGAAAATTTTATTCTACAAGAACGTTCTCTCCCCCACTCGATTGCTTTTGATTCCTTGATGTGAACTTATCCTGATTTCTCGTCACAGACCCCCACAAGGTGACCAATGTCAAGACCGCACCATCCGCCGTCGACGCGAATGTTACGATTTCGGAAGCTTTCATGCCGAGACCTGTCGATCAGTACAACGTCACGTGGTGCTCGATCCTGGGATGCCAAACGCAGATCTTCGCGAGGAACAACCGCGGAGTGAGTCCTCCTGTCCTTCCCTCAGAGATGTTTCAGGAATACTCCCTCTTGTTCTGAATTGTGGAAGATGAGAATCAACCGAAGATTTGAAATCTGAGGCACTTCCATCTACACGTGTACTCGATCTCTCGAAATCAGTTCTATGAAGCGAAGGACTTCAAGATGATGGAATTTCCTCACTTGAAGGATGACGAGGTCGATCGATTTACTTCCGAGACGATGACTAACACTTTCTCAATACGCAGGCTGCAGCCACATTCGACTTTGAGCTTAAGGAACTACATCCCGACATGACATACAACTTGACAGTGGCGCCAGAGATTTCGTTCGGGGGCAAGCCGTTGCGCGGTAGCGAATATTCGACGAGATTCTCCACCAAGAAAATCCGTAAGTCTTTGAGGAGTAATCTCCGAATAGAAAAAGCATTCAAATAGAGTCCTGATGTCATTTCTGAATTCAATGACATCGAGTCGACGCATGCAAGAAAAATGACCACCGATTTCGCGTATCTCAGAGCTTCCCGTGCCGACTGATGTCAAGGCAACCTTCCCTTGGGATCAGAAGATGCATCAAGAGGTCAAGCTCACCTGGAAAGTACGTGGATCACGGAGCTGTTCTAAACGTTTCATCTTTTAGTCATCATGCATTCTCATATATATGAATAGAGGGATGTGAATAACTCGCGGTATTTCGAGATTGTTCCCGAGTCCTCGTTGAAAAGCACCAATTCCGATTGCGAGCTCATGGAACAAGTTCGAAGGACGGCAGAAAATCCATTTCCCGAGTGCTCAGATAGATGCGAAGCTTAATCCATTTGGTTTTGATTCCCAGCTCGAGGATACGCGTTACGAACTGCTGCGCTACGAGGTGAATGTGACAAGTGAGAGTGACGCGAGTTTCCTGAGAACTCAAACCGTGAAAGATCCCGAAGTGCTCTTCCCAGATATGCCCAATTCTGAAAAGCTCACGGCACAGATCACGCCCATCTTCAACATCAGTCAGTATCTGATGCACAACGACGGCGCGTCTGTCACATTCAACACTCCACATTCAGGTATTGTGATTCCATTCTGCGACATAGTTCAGAGTTCCCTCATGAAAACTTCCATTCTTAGAATTCCATTCTTAGAATGTTCTCTCGTATCAGCTCCGGAACCGGCCAATTTCACATTTGTGGCCTTGAGTCCGACGTCGATCTTCGCGCTATGGAACACCACGACGGAATCTCTGGACAGCAGTTTGACTTTCAACTTCACTTACACCGATCAGCAAAACGACACCAAATCTCTCATTGTCAATGGAACGTGGACTCAAGTGGAGAACCTGAAAGCGAACACGACGTACCAAGTGGTCATCAGCCTTGTTTCTGATGTCGGAAACAACAAACAACTCGTGGACGACTTCAAAACGCCGGTGAAAGGTAAACTGAAACCCAAAGATGGGCGTGATGCTTCAACTCAGAACTATCAATCAGCCGAATCAATCTACGTTTCTCATCCACGATGTCCTTTTCGCTAGACTTCGCGCCCCCTGCCGATGTCAAGGTGACGCCGCTGGGTGAAATGCCTCACGGTGTGTCGTACAACTTGACGTGGACCTCGTTGAACGATCCGAGAGAAGCCTCCAGATTCCAGATCGAGTCTTGCGACGGCAACACCAAGAAATGCACTCAGAGCGAGACCAAGGAGTCGCAGATGGTCGTCTCCCTCGACTACTTCGGAAGCTTCTCCCTCACAGTCACCGCCATCTACGATCTTGCCCTGAATCAGACTCAGATCAGGCGCTCTGAGGCTTTGACCGTCGTAACCCCTGGAGTTGGTGAGCACTGGAAGAACATTCCTTCGCTCTTCCTCTAATTTTTTTGTTCTCTTTCCTTCCTCCATCTGAATATCAGCCACTTTCGCGCTTTTCTCGATCTCCATCGTTGTTTCAGCACCGTTGGAGGTGACGAACATCACGCTCACGAACGTCACGACCACCGACGCCGTCGTTGAGTGGACCGCTCCCGCGAATGTGCCCGAAAACGTCTCGAGGATCTACAAAGTCTTCGATGCTGAGAACAACTTGATCGATCAGACCAAGACCGAACAAATCAAACTCTCGAAACTGTCCCCGTACAGCTTGTACGTTGTCCACATCCAAGCCACCGTGCTCTACAACAAAACGGAGTTCACAGGAAATCAGACGTTCTTCCAATTCTACACGGATTCGGCCGCACCTGAAGCCCCGGAAACGGTTGAGGTTCAACAGATCCCCAAGACCAATGTTTTCAAAGTGTTCTGGACTGCGCCGAAGGTGATGAACGGAATGCTCGATTACTACGAAGTTGTCACCAAGGATGAATCGGGCGGCGTGGTTTCGAACCTGTGAGTTCCTCGATCGTGGTAGATTTCTTCATCTATTTCCGGATTCGAATCGGATTCCCTCGTTCCCCTACTTCCTAATCTGGCACTTTTCCTTCGTCGATATCTCACCGAGGAGTTCTTTTATCTCAGAACAAACCTCGTTGGCACAAAAGGCACCACCGTGAGTTTGCCCTCAGCCCACAAGGACGCCACATACTCCGTTTCTGTCCGAGCTGTCAACGTCAATTTGAACAACGAGCCCCTTCCCGGAAACGCCACAGAGTCAGTCTTGTCCTTCAAGGGCATCGGTGAGTCGAAAGGATGGTCGATAGCAGTTGAGAAAGATGGTCAAGGGAAGTACAGGGACCGAAGGATTCAAATCCTCCGTCTTCTTCCGCCTCAGGGTCTCCAACAGCCGAAGTCGTCAAACGAATGAGCACCTCGCTCATCTTCAAAGTGATCCCGTCCAACGAAACGGGAGATACCACTGGTCTGTTCTTCGCTATCAAGAACGCCAACAACAGTTTCCCCAGTACTTCTGACCACATTGAAGTGAACAACCTGACGGCATACACGAACACGACCGTGCAAGTGTACGCTTGCTATCTCCCGACCTTCTGCTCAGAACCTTTCACCATCACCGAGCTCACCAACGTCGCCGGTGAGTTCTCCCCACGTCCTCTCATTCGGGTTCCGTGGTCTTCCCTAGATGTTCACTCACTCCCCCAAAGTGATCCAACGGTGTCTGAGAGAATCGAGGTTATGGGAACTTTCTGAAATCTATTCAAATATCTCGTTCCACATCTTCCAGGCCCGTCGCCGGTGAACGATTTGAGAGGTGATTTCACCAACAGAACAATTCCTATCATCAACTGGACCGCTCCCTCACAATCGAACGGACCTCTGGACGGTTACCTCTTAAATCTGATGGACGCGTCGAACTCGTCCGTGAATGTCAACGAAATTCTGCCAGCAAATCAGACCTCGTACGTCTACGAGACGAGCATGGAGTTCGAAAAGTGAGTCTTTCGTCTCCTCGACAAGTTCCTCCTCCACGAATGGTCGAGAAAGTCCCTGGAAGAAGTGTTCTAATAAGCTCAGGAATACATATGAGAAAAGATTGTTATTCCCGATCTTCCTCCATTTGGCCTCGTCGAGAACTTGATCCCGGGATCCTTCTTTTGATTTCGCTCAGTCGAATCTGTCCGAATGTTGCCCGATCCCGTTTCAAACGAAGATGTTCCACCACAGGTACACGTTCACCGTCAGCGGATTCAACTACGACCTCGATGAGAAGGACGTCCGCGTCGTCGGAACGCTGTCGAGTACTTCCGTCAACACCACCGGCGAGCGTGAGTCAATTCAGACTTTCCTTTCTACTCACCTGAAGCTACTTTTGATATTCGAGTCATCTGAAGTGGTTCCTGAGTGACTGCTCATTCCAGATCCCCCGAAACCAGAAAACGTCCGCGAAGTCAACAAAACCTCAACTTCTGTCTCGTTCCAATGGGAGAAGCCACAGTACGCGGACTTCGATGTCACCTATTACTTCATAAATGTGACAAACATGAATAAGACGGAGCTCACGAACGAGACTCACTTCGCCTTGAGCGGCCTCACGCCGTGGACGAACATCACGGTCGAGACCAGCGGCTGTACCAGCGACAACATCACGAGTTGCGGCCTCCCCGGATTTTACTTCATGACGACCGCCGTCGAGAGTGAGTTCTTGGATCTTTTCATCGTTTTCTAATCGAAGAATCTCGAAATGCGGATCGCGGGGCTGAATGCAGTTGTTTTCTGTCTCCAGAGCCATCGCAGCCGCACGGTATCACCTTCAAGGATGTCGCCGAGACTGAGGCTTCGGTTGCCTGGGAGGCACCGTTGACACCAAACGGTCCGATCAGCGGCTACAAGATCGCTGTTTCTCTGCCGGACAACCAGAACCTCACCTGGAACGAAGTCGAGGAGAATGCAACAGCGCACAAGTTCTCGAACCTGACCGCCGACACGAAGTACACCGTACACATCCTGGCATACAACATCGAGAAGAGCACGGGCGAGGAGCTTCCATCACCGCCCTCCATCGCCGACTTCACCACCGGTAAGTCGCCAAGATAAAGATTCCAGCGATTCATCTTCTGCAATTCTCGGGAACTTTTGTAGAGTCAGAGACTTGGCGGGAGGATTCAGCCTTGGTTTACTATAATTCTTACTCTTTCAGCGGGAAGCGGAGGATTCGCCTGGTGGATCATCGTTGTGGCCCTGATTGTCATCGCAGCGGCTGCCGCCATCGGAACTGTTGTGTACAGACGCCGAAGAGCCCAACTTGAAGATGAACAGCAACTCGTTCAGGCTTAACTTAATTTATCATGAATAAACTTCAATCATTCCATCTTTAGATCGTGGTCTTCCGTGCTCCTCGAGCACCGCAGTATTACAATAGAGTTTATTCTCAATGACACCATGTGGTTTTGGAGAACTCTTTGACTCTTTCCCCCATGTCGGAGTTACTGCTGGCAACAGCTGTATCCCGGAAAGTCTCGCTGAAGTTGCTGTAAGCTGCTAAGGCATGCGGTATCGTTGCCGTTTTGGTCCGAAGATGTTCGATTGCTATTGCGGCATTAGGCCGAGAAAGCGAAAGTTTGTGAGGAACTTCATACTTCGCTTGATGAGGCAAAGTCTCCGATTGCCGACGGCACTTCCGATGCTTCAACGTTCACTATCATCTTGATATCTTCACATAATATCGGAAGTACCCTGGACGCGCGTTGCACGTGGGGGTCACAACCGAGATTCGAGAACCGGAAATTTCCCGGAAGAAATCCCGATACCCGGGAATCCCGGATCTCGCGGCCGGCATTCCCTGGAGGTTCCGTTTTTGTGTCATGATACCAACAAGCGTAGCCTTGAATTTGGTTTCCTTGGAGAAGAAACCCGAATCCGAGGAGTTAAAGATAGGGCATTGATGGGGTACAACTCGTAGCACGGTCACCCGAGACGCTGTGGCGGCAGCGCACGATATTCAGTAATACAAATCGTTGGCTTTCAGAATCTTAATCAGGGGTACCATACAATCTGGCAGACAACGATATTTCGAATACATCTTTCCCGGAACCTTTCCCGTCTTCCCGGTGCCTTTCCCGCCTTTCCCGGTCCCTTCCCCGCAATCTCGAGAGTTTTTTGATTTGAGTTCGCCTCCGGATTTCCCTCAACTTCTCATCAAAGTTTTCCATTCGTTGGAAAGTAGCATATTTATCTGTTCCGCATGATGAGCATCTGGTTACTCTCTCCGAGATTCTATCGCTGATTGGAAAAATGGCAGTTCAACTCAGCTCAAACTGATTCATCATCTTTCCAGGAGTGATCTTTTTCGAGCGCGTATCCTTCTTGGTTCCAGATCCTTGGAGGGTGACGAATTTTTTTTCCCATAACTCCGAAATCTTTGCCATGCCAGTGAAGAGTTTCTGAATCGTTTGGACTCGCGACGAGCATTCCTCAACGCAGATATGCTTGGAATCGACTTCGGGATCCTTGTTATGGATGCCGACTCCGCTCTCTGGTGTCTGATTCGTCGAAAATCGACGTAAGCGATGAGAAAGCCACAGCTGCCGTGAAGATTTGGCTTAGATTATTATTGCTTTCGAAAACGTCAACTTCCAGTTGAATCCATTTCATGGAACGCCCGAAGCGGAGGAGAATTCGATCGTTTCGGAGTCTGTGTTGAACGTTTCTTGTCGACTTCCCAATTTGATATGAGCCGACGAGTGTGAATGTCACAGCATTGGACGAGAACATTCTTTTCTTGAAGTTGATCGAACCGAATAAGCTGGAGGTCTTAAAAGAGAAAACAACACGCGGAAGTCGAAAGGCAGGGTGATTTCGATTCGTTGTTACATTATGAGATATCACTCATAGAGATGGAATCACGACTCGAATCCACCTCTAAGCATATCTGAGTTGTTCTCGCGGATTAAAGCTGTTCGCGGATCTCCGTTACCGGGGTGCCTCGATATTATATCTCCGAAACTTCTCCGATCGTCCGAATCAATTGGTTTCACGACATGTTTCAGGAAATTCAAAGATATGCAAGCTGATCGACAATGACACTTCAAACAGTTTAGAGATCGTGGTTTTCAACTGTTCGCGGCCTCAGTATCCCGCTCTGACCGATCACATTCCTTGTGGCGACCTCTATCGGCGGTTTTTTGCTTCACTAATCCTCAATCGGATTGAGGAAGGAAACAGATCCGCGCTTATTTTTCCGCGGGTTCCTCTATTTCGTTCGACGTTCGAATTTTATTTCTCGCTTCGTGGACTCACGCCGCTGATCTTTTATCAGTGCTTTCGACTTGTTCACACGTTTCCTCTTTCGGCTTCCGGACTGAGTGCTTAGTGGTCAGTCTGAATAACTCTCACTCTCAAGATCAATCTCACATTTCGAAAGGCTGGAATATTTCAGGATAAAAGAACAGGTCCCTCATGAACATCGACACAGCTCGCAGCACCAGTGGTTTCAGAGATGCGGTGTGGCTATGTCTTAGCATTCTTTTGCGGAACCGTTCTGGTCTCCGGTGAGTTGGTTCGCTTTCTTTTAGACTATTGAAACTTGACGTTTGCTTCTTGTCAGAGAAGCATGAAGGGAATGGTTCGAATTTATTTTCATTAAAATTCTCGATTTGATAAGAACCGTGTACCATCTTCTCATTGACATTCGATGTTTAGTTCAGATTCTGAGATTTGTCGTTTGAGGATTGTTAGTCCGATCTTGGGAGGGAACTTTTAATTTAAGTGCTACCTCGATTATATCAACCCCCGTGAATTTCGCCCCGGATTATACAGTGGTGGACATTGAGATGAGGCCACCCAGTTTTTTCTAATTTCGCGGTGGAGTGTCGCCGTATTGGTCCGAATGGGAACGACAACGAAGATTTTTCAATCGGGCGCTTCGTTATCCCTAAAGTGAGCCGTTCTTCGTTTCATCGCTCGAGTTCAATCGTTCTTGTGATCATGGGAAGGAAGAAGGCTCTCAGTGACATCGAGAAAGCCTCAATCCTCAGCCATCAACAAAATGGCGTTTCGATGAACGAGATCGCTCGAAGGTTGAAGCGCTCCAGGTGCGCCATCCAGAATTTTCTCAAAAATCCCGAGACCTATGGCAAGAATTTAAATAGAAAAGGCAATCTGAAGTTGTCAGTTAGAGATCGAAGGCGACTCTTGAGTCGAGCATCGAAATCTGGGGTTAGTTCGAGAGAGCTGAGGGATGATCTTGACCTCCCTGTCTCATCCCGGCATGTGCGGAGGCTTCTCAGGGGCGAGAAACACTTTGCGTGGCAGAAGATGAAGAGAACCCCGAAGTTGACCAAGCGTCATATGAAGGACCGAATCAATTATGCGACTTCAGGTCTAGAAATGGGTCAAAAATGGCGAACGGTGATCTTTTCCGACGAAAAGAAGTTCAATCTCGACGGCCCCGACGTGTTCCATCACTACTGGAAAGATCTAAGACGGGACATAATTTGAAGCCGCATCTTCGGCGGCGGATCGGTCATGATCTGGGCTGCGATCTCGTTCAACGGCAAGTCAGATATCGCCTTCCTTTCTGGGCGGCAGAAGTCTGAAGATTATCTATCGACCCTAGAGAGCTTCCTCGTACCCTTCGGAGATCGCTGTCATGGCGGAGAATTCATCTTCATGCATGATAATGCTTCAATCCACAAGTCGGCCTTGACAAATCGGTGGTTTGAGAGCAAGCGAATGTTTTTATTGGACCACCCCGCCCTGAGCCCGGACTTGAATCCGATAGAGAACTGTTGGGGTATACTTGCAAGATCAGTTTACGCCAATGGGAAACAATATAATTCGATTTCGGAACTGAAGGAGTCGATAGAAGAGTGTTGGCGACAAATAGAGCTTCCCACCATTCAAGCCCTCATAAATTCCATAGTTTCTGGGCTCCAGTTATTAAAACCGTCAAGAAATCGCCGAAAATATGGGTGGCCTTATTCCAATGTCCACCACTGTATTGCCTCTTGTGACCCAATATGACGCCCACTTAACCCACTGTGTTTCCTCTGTGTGGCCCACTCTCCGGCCCACAGCGATCCCACATGACCCACTTCGTGACTCTCTGTGATCGATTGGTTGATACAATCAAGGTAGCACTGAGTTGAGGAAATAGGAATTAAGCGAGCGTTCCGCAACAGGTCAGTACAATCTCGTGGCCGAAAAGGGCCAGGATCACGATGGTTTCGTCGATATCGAATTGCGATGGAATCATGAAAACCCACGTGCGAGCTATCTGTACCAAGTATACACTCGATCGTCTACCGGGAGCTTGACGGATGAAGGATCAACTCAGGATACGAAGTTCACTATCAAGAATAAGGAATTCTGGACGAAATATGGAATCGTCGTAGAGATTTCGGGACTTCCCGAAAGATCTTTGACTACAGACTTCTACACTGGTCCTGGTGGTGAGTTCTCCTTGGCGCATTCCTTCAGAAGCCCTTGCTAACAATAGCTAAGCAAAATGGAGCGTCAAATGACGTTGGATTTCTTCATTTCTAGCCCCCCATCAAGTGAGGGGCATCCGATGCCAACCGGGCACAGATTATGTCGTCATTGAGCTCGAAGAGGCCTTCATGCCAAGAGTTGTCGACAGGTACCACGCCGCATGCTGTGGTCCTACAGGATGCAAAAGCAAAATCATCGAGAGGAACAACGAGCTGAATGTAAGGCAAATCCACAATTCCTCTGGCACCTGGCGAACACTCACAAGAATATCAGATCCAAAATTTATAGGATAAACAATTTATCCCATGAATCTCGGGGGAACCACGGCGAGGGAAAAATTGAGAAGCAGCGCTCTGGAGAATAGCATACAGTCATACCTCGGTTAACGAACGCCTCGATTGACGAATGCCTCGGTTAACGAACGCTCCAACTCCGTAAAAAGTTGCCTCGGTTAACGAACGCTCCAACTCCGTAAAAAGTTGCCTCGGTTAACGAACGCTCCAACTCCGTAAAAAGTTGCCTCGGTTAACGAACGCTCCAACTCCGTAAAAAGTTGCCTCGGTTAACGAACGCTCCAACTCCGTAAAAAGTTGCCTCGGTTAACGAACGCTCCAACTCCGTAAAAAGTTGCCTCGGTTAACGAACGCTCCAACTCCGTAAAAAGTTGCCTCGGTTAACGAACGCGGTCTCGGTTAGCGAACGCGGTTTTGACTAATCTGATCGACTATTTCGAGAACGTTGCCAGATGAATGGAAGGAGCCAATAGAGATGAAAAAGCTGGAGATCGAGCCTAAGTCGATATTTTCCCTACGTAAAACCCGAAATAAAGGTGTTCGTTAAGCGAGGTCAGACCTCTCATTCGTTTTTGATAAGAACAATCCGGAAAAGGGCACCAGAGAACTCGTGAGCTTTCCGCGATAACTTCTCACTGCTCTTCGAGGCAGCTGGAGCTTGGAGCGCATCTTTTCGTTGGAATTTTAGTCAGATCTAGAGTTCTGTTTCGGTTAACGAACGTTTTCGAGGAACGGATTAAATTCGTTAACCGAGGTATGACTGTACATTTTGACGTGACATCGACAGCAGAAACAGAATCTAATGGAAATCGAATTGTCGCCAGAAAACGATCCACGCCATCTTCTTCGATGGATTGTTTCCTCAAACTGTTCATTCTCTGATCATCGAACCCGAAATTTCGTTCAGGGGTGTATCCTACAAGGGGCTTCGCAACTTCGATCATTTCCGAACCAGAAGCGAGGGTGAGCTTTTCCATTATTTTGGTACTTGTTCTGAAAAAGCGCCGCAATTCGGTGAGAATTCGAGAAAGAGCGCAGTTCGAGATCTATTCTCTGCTCATTTGGAAGTTCGATTTCAGAAAATTCGGAACCGCAGGAGCTCGAGGAAGTTGAAGTCACGGCGAAATCGTTCGGAATCCGATGGTCAAGTCCGAAGACGCGGTTCGGAATCGAACATTTCTTTGTGAGAGTGTACTCAACAGAAACGTTCGACTCCATCTTCGAAAACTTCACGATGAAAACCTACCTTTCCCTTGACGCACTACAGCCCTACACAGAGTACAGAGTCGAAGTTAGGAGTTGTCTCTTCGAAACCGAAGACACCTGCGGAGATGGAGTGGAACGGAGGATTAAGACCAGCGTTGACGGTGAGTCCGCTTGGGGAATTATCGGGACGAGTTCTGGTTCGGAATCAAAACTATTCTCCATTCTTCTTTAGCTCCGTCAGAACCAACGGAACTTAAACTGAGAAACTTGGACGAAATCAAAGCTGAATTAAGTTGGATTGCGCCGCTAACGCCGAACGGACCCATCGACGGCTACGAGATCGCAGTTACGCTCTCTGGAGATGAAGTTCTCCGCTGGATTGACGTCAGGAAGGAAGTTCTTGAGTTTGAAGTTGGCGGTGACAATTTCACCGTGTACTTGAAGGCGTACAATTTCGACAAAAACTTCCAGCGGCTCAAGTCGAAAGTGGCTACCTTCAGTTTTTCTACACGTGAGTACATAGTAGGGTAGTTTCCGTGCGAACAAAACTATGATATGTCTCAAAACTTCAGATGAATTCCATCCTGCATCTGACGAATCGAAGTGAGGATTCGGTTTTCTTCTGATTAGTTCTGACCATGATTAGTAACATCTCCGAAGGGAAGTTTTCTTAACGCTGCGGAGTTCATATCGATATGGATTCTCTTGTTTTTGCCGGCTCTCTTTGAAGCGAGAGGCGTGAACGCGTCGGATATGGACGGAATCGATAAAAGTGGCTCCTCACCTGGAAGGTAGGATTCCGACCCCGTGGACTCCGATCCAGCGGCTGACGCCGGAAAATCTTCGCTCGTTCCCGACTGGCGTTATGTGGAGGTTCAGTCCGTATCGGGTGAGCAAAGCGATAATAACAGAATGAGCTCAAGAAGCACGTCATAATGACTGCCGTTTTTACCGAATTTATGATTCGAGGAAGTCTTGTGTCTCATTGTCAGTCTTCCTCCTTGTGTTTCACGAAGAGGAATTTTGAGGGCAAATATGAACGAATATTTTCTCTTTTGAACATCGGTTTGGCCTGGAAGCTAATTTATTTCTAAAAATCCATCATTACTCGAGCTTCTGATCCTTATCTTTCTCACTCTCTTTCGATTGATTCGAACAAAACACGCTTCCTATGCCATATTGCTATTCGAGCTTCCTGTACGATTTTCTCTTTGAAATTGCGTGCTCTGGATTTGCTCAGTTGTCTCAAGGTGAGAACTTCAAAGATTCCGATTCTTGCAGTGTCCGAAGACAGCGATTACACAGACTATCTGAGACGGTTCATCATTATTTTCGCTGCTCTCGGTGTAGTGTATATGGTGTTCAGACGATACGCAGCTCAGACGATACGGATTGTCTCTCCCCACCAGCATCGTCAGGAGTTGGCTGAGACGAGGATTCAAGAACCGCTGATAGATCGGAATAAGACGATCTGCGTCGACTTGTCATCCAAGGGAGACAACTCTTGAATAGATTGATTATCATGTGAGCTCCCTGATCGAAACTTTCTCTATTTTTCGTCTTCAAGAATCTCGGGGATCTCCATGAAATCTCAATCAAGTTCATTCAATTTACAATCTCAAGTCTGGACGTTGATTTCGTGAAGACATTCATCAGATGAGATTTGCTCCCGATTTCGAGTCGGATTTCTGGCCCAAGAAACGCGTCTTATAAGCCGTAAAACATGAATAAGCATATCGTATGATATCAAGAAGAAATACAAAAAGAACGGATAGATTTAAATTCGAAGAAATTAGATGAATTTGAGAAATCAAAGTCATCGCAACAAATAAGTAAAATTCGTCGTAATATTCCGAAGAATCTTCAATAGATATATTGAGAATTCGAAAGATATATTGTACTTTTATTGATGACTAATGGCTGGTGAAAAGCTCCACCGATCGAAGCAAATGGATCAGTCAGGGTCATGCAGAAAGTAATGTCAAATAATTTTCCTCCTGGAACTGAGGAATTGGAAATCTCGAAAACAGAATAAAAATTGTTTCAGAGTCTGCGTCTCCATCTTTCAGAGCTGACTTCGTCATTTATGTATCGAAGACTCCATTGTACAGGTGGTTAAATACGTCCTCAAGCTCCGGAAGTGCTGGACCGATTCGATTCCACTTTCTTTCGAATGTCTGCAAGGTCACGGCAGGCTCCCATTCGATTTTGATCTTATATCTGTGGGACTGTCTACGGCGCGCGTGTATCTTTGGCACATGATTAAGATTCACACATGATTGAGGTTGGAAATCCCGCCTGCTCGATATGCTAAAGCATACGGCGGCTCTTTTCCTGTAATTCACTCCCGATTTCTCCAAAAACACATGCGGTTCACTTTTGGAGCTCGGAAATGATTCTCTGATATCGAGACTTTGGGAATTGATATCAACCGAAGTCTCTGAACCTGTCTCCCTCAGTTGCCATATGGGATATGATTTCCAAAATCTACTGGAAACCGTGAGGAACGATTCGAAGGAGTGAGCGAGGCCTTCCTGTGGCGGTTCACCTCGCTGTACACGTGGCGGCCTCTATCGGCGGTTTTGTTCTCTACAGATGGGGGACCTGGGAGACAAAAATTCTAGCAATGATTGAAATGAAGTAGAATTTCATGAGTTCTCGGTCTGTATATCAGAGACTCGAACAGATGGGGAACAGGTCTTTCGAACTTTGGAATATTTTCTCGAATGTGATAATCTAGCTCCTACCGTGTGTGCGATTGAGAAACAAAGAGAGACAAAAATTCTCTCGGAGCTCGATGGCGAAGCATCAGATGTGAGCTTTTTTTAACTGCGAGAACCTCTGATTTTCCGGAGTCGCTGGAAACGGAATTGCGAGGATCTTGTGGATCTGCGCTTCCCGATTATACCATAGGTCATAGATAGGGCTGGGAGTTTTTCACGGCATTTTTCCGAGGAATTCACGGCGACGTCACGGTGTTTTTTCTCAAAATTCACGGGTGCCGTGAATTTTCTGAGTCGCGTCAAATTCGAGCGGAAAAAAGAGAGTTCCACAAGATCTACAGATATTTTTCGACTTGCTATTCTACTTTCATCAGGTAGCTTCGGTATCTTCTGATCGAATTTTGGTACGAAAAATTTTACATCGCTACGTTCTTCGCTCTGATTGAGCACCTAGTATCAATCAGAGTCAGAATGCTTGAGAACATGCTGTGACGTACGGGATGACCGTAGCGCATAGAGTACATGGGTGATCGAATAACAGAGTCGGTAACTTCTGGAAAACATCGATTTCTTATCTCTGATATTCGTTAGGTAATACAGTGCGTTCAAACAGAGCATTTTCCATTTCAAAAAATTAGAAAAACGGACGCCGGGAGTCAAGCCAATCCGTCCTCGGCGTGGAGCCGATAACGTCACCGCCATACCGCCGGCTTCTCCGACGCTCGATCTCAAAGAGCTGTTAGGCTGAGAGCTGAACTCGACGTCGGAGACATCTCTGATAGAACCCAGAAATACTTCAGAAACCTGAGAAAACAACCAATACAATTGAGTAGCCGCGTAGGATGAGCCACTGACTGCATGCAGACGCTTTTGACGTAGGATCTCTGTGCCCAGAAAGAATGAAAAAACACGCATTTGAGCCATTTTTGAACTTGAAAATTCCGTCGCGGAAAATGCTCAAATTCACGGCTCTGTCACGGAGAAGAGGAAATTCACGGATTTGGTCGCGGCCGTGACCGCCGTGAAAAACTCCCAGCCCTAGTCATAGATGATGTATTATAGGTCTCGGCTCACACAGCGCTACTCGCGAGGCAGAGACTCAAGATTCATCTCTCGAAAACTGATCCGAATCATAGTCGGGAATGAGTTTTTCAATACAGTGTGTCATCTTCGCGCGTGACACGAGCCACCATCTCAATGTGCGCCGCTGCCTCCTCGTTCAACTGCATCGCTTTCTGTCTATCTGCGAACACTGGATCTGTCCGTCCCTGTGCAGATTGAACTCTGCGGGGTACGGCCTCGCCTATGTGAAAAGAGAAGCAAAATAGATGAGTTTTAGGCTCACCAGGCACCTGGAAGTGACATCTGCAACCGCCTAAGCTCCATTCAGCTCTAATTGAGAGTATCTGCTCGATTCAGGTTCTACATGCCTATCCGCCGCCTTCTCCAGCACCGATCTATCGGAGAACGTTGCAGATTGGTATCGAATTCGATACTTTTTGCTTTGCACGTCATTCATGCTACGCTTTTGTTCTCAGCTTAGCTCTTACGAGACGCGGGCATTTCCTTGAACGGAACCGGTGCTCCGTCCTTCGAACAACGAGATCGACGGATTCGCTTGCTGCTTTGTTTTCTATCTTCCTCTTTCCGTTAACTTCTGTTGTCTTTCGTTTTGTTCTTCATTCACTGGCCCCGCTTGTGGACAGAGGAATTCAGTTTCATGTAATTTGCAGCGAGCGAACATTATCTTCTCTCGTTCTCCGTGATCAAACGCAAGACAAAGGAGTCTCCAAGGTCCACTTTACGACCCCAGACTTCTCGATACAATGTAACAACTCGATCCGACCACATTGGCGAATACAAATTGTCTCGGGCGGAAATCGAACACGACTCACCCTCTCGATTGCCTCTTCCTTCGCTTCCCTCAACAGTCGTCTGTCTCCTCTTCCCTCGTGAAGGGGAAGAGGGTACGACACCCACGTCGACTTCGTGAAATTCACCTTTTTCGTCGAAAAACAGATTTTCCGAATGTTTTCATCCAGTTTTCGACTGTCGACCTTAAAGAAGTTTTGCCGATTTGAGATCCATGCCGGGGGAGGGGGCTAAAAGGGCCTCCAGGAGAAGGAGGAGGAGGAGGGGAGGGGTTTCAGGAGGTAAGCAGGAAGAAACCGAATCTCGGGGAGGATGTCGACGAGTTCGAACTAACAATCCATCGAGCCGTGGGTGGAACCCTCTCTTTTGAGTTGAAAGGCAGCAGCTCAGTTCGATATTCAAGGCAATCTTTTCGCAGCGCTCGGTTTCACTTTACCAAACTCAACTGGTCGGCGGATAGATGAAGAAGGAGGTTATTTATTTGCCCGTGTCTACGTTGCTCGAGTGTCTCTGGTTTACAATCAGGGGAGCGATCTTTGCGGGAGGAAGGATCGTATGGAGAATCTTCCCGCGGTTGGCTCTGAATGAGTGTAAACCCTTTCGTTTCCCTCCCCGGTCGAGTCTGAATTCGTTTCGAGAGTCGACAGTTATTTAGGGTTTGCTCTTTGTCATAAATTCCAACGAGAAAACCTCGTCGAGAAGGGTTTGTGAAGTAGCGACGTTCGACGAGTCTGAAAACGAATCTCATGCAGCGAGTTTCGACTTCTAAATATCAGAGGCTGCTTCGAAAACGATTCCATTTCCAGCTTTTCCAATGAAAACGCGGAATTCATGTTGTCAAAGCGAGAACACAAAGGTATTCGTTCGATCCCCGCTTGGTTTTGGTTCTGATAGCGAGCTATTGATGGTCGGACACAAAATACAATACCACATGCAATCGAACGATTGCGAGCCGGATTGCGTGAGCGGGAGGTTAATAACGTCCGTTCGTGTTTGACTTCTCCGTCGTGTATTTGCAACCCCGTTCCTGCGTCAACATGCTGCACGCGTAAAATACGTTGTGACGTATCGCGTGACTTCGGTTATTGCAAGTCTATCCAATATCGGTCCTCGCCGCTACCGACGAACAGGAAGCACTTGGCTCAATGGTTACCAGTGTTGCTTTCTTTCCCCTATACCCCCTTCCCCGCCCCCCTCCACCGCCTGACAATCTCCTTTCATGCCGGGAGCGGGAGGAACAGAGAGTGCGGGGGTGCGTTACGAAAGGCTGTTCGGTTTCATTGCTCGTCGGGCGAGGTCTGTGTTCCGCTTCTTGAGTAGTAACTCACTCACTCTTTCGGAGCGCGTGGGTGTCTGCGCCATAGAAAGGGTTATTCGAGTTGATTTGTTGATGTCGCGGCCGATTGAGCATCGAGGAACGAGGAGATGTCCGGAGACTCGAGCAGGTGTCGATATTAGGCAACTCCGAATGTGTTGAAGTCATCTGAGGAGACCGGGTTGCCTTTGATCGTGTTGATATTCGATAACAATAAATAACCCCCGAGCAATTATTGCGCATTGTTCGAGTCACGATGTGATCTGTTTCGTTCGGGAATTGTCTCATTGCCGTCGTGGACTCGGACCCGGAGTCTGATTCTACATCCAGAAACTTGGAAACATCAACTTTGAGGACGGTTTCAATCTGACCAGTCAGTCTGCAGGTGTTTAGTTTGCCACGAAAGACGATTACCTACAATGTGCCGAACGGCTGCGGATCAAATTAGTTTGGTGCTTTGCGAATCCGTCGGAATGGCATGCGGCTGTAAACAAATCAACCTCGTGCCGCTGCCGCCGCAGGAATGTCCCGCAAGAGGAGGAAAAAGCAATTCGAGATGAAGTGGAAGAGAGGATTCGTATGACGTGCCAGTCGCGTGCGTTTGTGGCTTTAGTCTCGAAGGCCATTAGGCTGTGGAGCAGCAAGACTGCTTCGAGTCATACCACCGTTAACTAATGGCGAATCGCTTTACAGCCGCCTTACAAACACGCATTTGCAGTTTATGTTTTTGAGTGATTCTATTGCCAATCGCCTCCTGCGACCCGTTCCCATTCGTTCAGGCCTTTCTTCGCTGGCGCCGTTATAAATGCGGCGGAATGGTTATGGCTCACGGCGCGCAGACCACTATGCAAGCCGTTTCAGCCCGCCCGCACTGTGTTTTTCTTTTTCGACAGTCGTTTTTTGTCTCAGTCAGGCTTCGAGCGAGCGAACATACCATTAAACAACAAAGTCCGAGTTGGCTCACATCTCTCAGCAACGAATTCTAGAGGCTCTTGGCATTCACCGATGTCCAGGCTCGTTCAGTCGAGGATTTTGAAGAAGCTCTCGAATGCAGAGCTCGATCTCGGGATAGGCGCAACGCCGATCGATCGATCGATCGATTCATTCAATCGAGTTGTTTCCTCGTTATTTTCGGAACTCCTCGCCTCGCTAGTAGTGTCTCCGCAGCTGATCTAACGCCCTAGCTGAAAAGGTCTCTGCAGATAACCCGCGCACTACGTACGACTTGGGATCGAGAACGAGCTCAATGTTGAGGAAAAGAGGCCGACCATCTTACCAAGCTGAGAAAAACTCAAAGAACACGAATTCGCAAGATGACCTCAGATTCCAGTCCCACAAGTTGAATTTGAACTTCATTCATGGATTGCATCATTCACGTCGTAACATTCATTTCTGCGTCAACGAAGGTCAAGCTCGAAATATTTTACTGCGACATCTCTTCCCTCCAGTCAAGTGCCGGCATTCCGATGTTCAAAGTGAGCTTTGGAATCAAAAAGTTTGAGACTCGCCGGTGGATTTCATCTCGCATCTCATTCGACTCCAGAAGCTCAGATCAGATCATTGCTCGATAGGGTTGGAAAACAAGGCTCCATGGAAGAGTTGCCTCGTGGGACATTCGGAATTCCAGTGGATTTTCGCCGTTTTCTTCTGAAAGTTCACGACGTTCCCGGCTCCGTCTGAAAGTTCGCAAAGAGGAACTCGCGGACTCTGAGATTCAGACCCCACACCGCTCAGCATGTGGTTTGAGCCACGTCATTTTCCAGGGAGTTTACAGCTCGAGCATTTGACAGATTCGTCACGGATTTGATAAGACTGTATCAAAACGGAGCTTAAAGCCGAGCGACATCAATTCCATCATTAGAATCGCCAAGAACCTCTTTCCTGAATCGGATGAACCGGTTTGTTGCGATCATGGTGACGTTGAGTGACTCGAAAACTGAAAGCTGGCAGAAAACATCGAGAAATTGGAAGTAGTCTACGTGAATGTCGCAAACGGAGAGAAAGAGAGATAGAGAGACACGAAGATCTTTGTGCTCGATTTCTCACTAAGTGAATGTCACGGGAGTTCCCTGTTAGTCTGTCATGGTTTCCGCGCTGATCCTGTAGGCGTGACAGAGATTAACGAAATTCTAACTCCGTTGTCTGGAACAAAGCTCTCAATCACGTCGCTGAACGAGGGCTTTACAAACTCAAAACGATTTGGGAATCGACCAGCTGGAGAGACACATCAACGCTTGGGCTTGGCGTGACGAAATACTAGATAATCTTGTAGAGGTGTTGTCCTGGCTTTTCATCTTGAATCCAATAATTTGGATCCCCCTCTTGAAGCTTTGTAGACCGCGACTTTGCGGATCCATTTCGAAACTCATGAATCATCGGATTCCTTTGGAGGAAGTCGAAACCCAAGACCCAGGAAACGTTGAATCGTCTCTCACTGAGCCTTGAAATCTAATAGGAATACTTGGACGGTGACTGATTGATTGATTGATTGATTGATTGATTGATTGATTGATTGATTGATTGAAGGTCGGGAAAACCTGTTTCTGGTTTTGGCGATTCAAACTTCCTCGATTTTGAATTGTATTTGAGCTTGCAATTGAGGGATCCTCTCTGGACCAATCCAGTCTCAGTTCCAGATGTCGTCATTTTTCTTCTCGGAGAGGCTTCTCATGTGGAGAATTGAATGACCGTCGGCGAAACCTTTCTCTCGGCAAATTTTAACGACTGATATCTAGGTAGAGACACTCTCTCCAGCTCCATTATTCGAGACCGAAGCAGCAGCTAATCTCGGTAACGCCCCGGATTACGCCCATTTCAACTTTCGCCTCAGAAAACTTAAATGCCGTTACGGACGCGAGGCTTTCAAATACGACTGAACCTTTTGGCAACTCGGTCGACCGAAAACAGTGTCACAGCACGATGAAAACCTGGCGGATCTGCCTCCTTGTGGTGTCCACCATCGCGGCAGGCAAGTTCACTGAGTGTTGTTGGATACATTTGATCCATCGTTTCGAGGGTGTCTGAAATCTTCGATGATTTGCCGTTGCGTTCCAGTGTGCGCGCAGGAAGAGCCTGCGGCCCCCACGGAGTTGGATGTGGCGCCCATGAGCTCGACTTCGGTTTTTCTGCGATGGAAATGGACCGACAAAGACCTGAGTTTAGCAGGCGCCAAATTCCTCATCACCGCGACAACTGAAGGAATCGATCCAAAGACAGCGAATGTCGACGGAAAGCTTTATGCTGTGCTTGACAATCTCCAGGCTGGCAAGGAATATGAAATCCAAGTTGCTCTCTTGAAAGCTGATGGAAAATCCCAGGCCGGTGATTCACGGAAAATAACGATGGAAGGAAAAGGTGAAACGCAGGGTTCGTGGATGAGATCTTCCAGGTCTCGAGTTGAATACTGACCTTCCAGAGTTCTTTCCAGATTTCGTGACGCCGGTGATCACGAAAACCGAAAACGGAGACAAGACGGATATGAATTCAGTGCCGTACACTACGACCTGGGAATTCAATGAACCAAAAGATCTCTCACAGTACGAGGTCCTCTACTGTACTTCGACTTGCGAGGTACAGACCGCCAAAAAAGGCGAAACCAGTTCCACTAAAAATCTCGAATATTTCTCCGACTACACGGTCGTGGTGGTAGCCGTGCTCAAGGACGCCGCCACCGGAGACGAAAGCAGGGTCGTGAGTCCCGTTTCTGCTTTCAAAACGGTCACCGGGAAGCCCGGCAAAGTCGAAAATGTGAAAATTGACCAAAAGCCGGACACTCTCGACGTGAAGATCTCTTGGTCGCCTCCGCAACAACCGAACGGCAATATCGAATCGTACAACCTACAAATTCTCGCTGCTGAGAAGATCGTTGTCAGGTGAGTTTTCGAGGAGAAAAACAAACGAGTGTCTGCCAAAAGTTCGGGTCCAGGGAGAGCCCGTTTGAGAATGTGGATTCCATTGATTGTGATCGATTTTCTTTCAATGCAGTCAAAATGTCAAAGAAATCGAGTTTACTTACTCGATGAAAACGAAAGAACAGATTATCGAATCGTTCAGTGTAACGATTCAAGCGGTCAACAACGGAGACGACAACGACAAGAACGGAGATGTTGTTACGGAACAGTACAACCTCAAGAAGCCAGGTCAGTCGAATTGATTTTTTCTCGGATCGACTGAACGTAATCGATTATTCTATTTTGACGTCCTGGAATTCCACAGAACCACCGACTGAGCTTAAACTGAAGACCTGCAAACCCGAGTCGCTCGAGATCGAAATCGTGAGAAAAAGCGAAGCGGCTCTGGTATTCCAGGTCGTTGAGGCTTCTAAGAAGCCGGTGATTGTAAAGTCACCCGAAGTGCCACTCGACGGTTTCCAGGCTTTCACGGAAGTTCCCGTGAGCGTGGCGGCCTGCGTGCCTCTCGACGGCGACAACGTTTTCTGCGGAGCTTCGAAAGACGGCACGTTTCGGACGAATGTTGCCGGTACGTTCCATTTCTCGCATTCCGAGATCGTTTCAAACAACAAAGAGAGCTAAGATTTCTGAGACGATGATTTTCCTGAAGCTCCGAGCATGGTGCAAGCATTGAGCTTCGAAGCGAACGCAACTCAAGTGGAACTCAGCTGGAAGGAACCCGAAAAGCGTGAAGGTCCAATCGATGGCTACGTTGTGCGGATTACGGCCAAGAAGACGAACGAAACCACTGAAGCTGTAGTGGACGGTACTACTCTGAGCTATTCGTTCACAGAAGTGAAAAACTGCACGGAGTAAGTCTTTTCATATGAATAAGTTCATCATTCAACAAATACGTACCAAACAACAATATTAGGAATCCGTCATTTGTTTCTCTCTTGAGGCTTTCTTCCCCGGTTTTCTAAAATATTCCTGACATCTCTAACTCTGATCGATCTCTCTGAACTCTGAACTTCTTTTTTCAAGATACGGTTTCGCGGCGTTGGCCTTCAACATCGATCTCGTTTCGAAAGGGAAAGTAAACGGAACGCTCAGTGAAGTTGTTTCCTACAGTTCAGAAAATTGCGAAAGTAAGCTATTTTTGTGCCAAACTCACTGAGTTATGAAAATCGCTCCACGGAGTACTGGCCAGGCAATCTGGACTTGAGACGCTCGGTATCAATTACGATTTCGAAGGATCCTGACCAAGCGTTCGTAGAAATATAAGTTTTGATAGATCTTTCTTGATAATTTCAAGGTCCCAAGAGTTTCCCGTCCTGGGCTATTGTACTCATCGTCTTGGCGGTTATGGGCGTCGTTGGTGGAGGCGCTTACTACTACGTGAGGGTTTATCGCCAATGATGCACATTGGAGAATGTTATTCAAAACTGAAATGCTGGACATTCCCACCGCGTGAATAAAATTTCAAGTTTTGCCTAGAAAGCGTCTCATTGAATTCTCGACTAGAACATGGTATATGTACTTCATTGATGCTCCATCTTTCTGTGTGCTCCGTCCGTTATCCTGAGGAATGGAGGAAAGGGGGAAAAAATCCGCGATTTTTGTTCTGAAGCGGGAGTCGTCGAATGAATCGGTCACGACGGAGATCAACCAGCTCCGTTGACGCGGAGAAAAGTCCTGCATTGAACAGGTGACAAAAGTTCTTGATCTGTAACCCGAGCTTATCTTTGAGTTGTTTTGTCTTGGTGATCAGCATGAACGTTACCTGTCGTTTCGGAGGCAAAATGTCTGAAATTTCCCTATTCCTCCAAATATAAAGGGCTCGATGTGCGTCTGTGCCATTTTGAGTTCTACGGGAAGTGCCCGAAACAAAGGTTCGATCCGCTTGAAATCTCGCCAACCCCATCGTCAGCTGCTTCGTAGTTTCTGACGCGAGTTTCGTCCACCAACTCGGACCCACCTCGTTATGTGACGCCTGAAACTACAGAACTATGACGTCATCAATGCTACTAAAGTTCCCATACGTGTTCGAAACCTTGATACGCTTTCCGTTGCCTAAATTCATGACCTGCTCGAAAGTATTCAACGCCACATTGCACCACAAACCACTTCGAGTTCGATTCCATCAACAGCTTCCACATCATATAACCCTCTCGGATGACTTCCTCTAGATCTCACTGACAACGACGTTCTCGAGTGAAGTTCACTCATGGAGATTTCGTCGAAATTAAATCAATGACGTGGACCATCTCCAACTTGAATTTATCCGGCAACATCCGCGAACATTTCGTGACTCCTGTGACCGCGATCGCGTTCCTCCCGAGAAATCACTGATTTCCTGAAGCTTCAGTTTGATCTCATCACTCCCAATGAGTCAGTTTCGGTCATCCCTGACATGTCCTCATCCATCCTATTCCATGTGATTATATTTACTCTCAGTTGAAACGAGCTGTTTACAGCTTTACGAAGACCATTTGCCGATAAAACGGAACGCAGTGCTACAGCCATGCGCGGAAACAACGCCAAAACACCCCAGAGCGCACATGGGGCGGCCGGCGTCAGTCGGCCGCAGGCTCCCTGGTATATTCTGATAATAATTAGAGCCTGGAAGTTTAGGCATTGATTATTTCCGACCGTCCATGTAATGATATGAACAGATGGATAAATGAAAAATTGATTCAGAAGCCTGGAAGCTAGTGTCACTCGAGACAGTCGAGATTGCCGCGTTCTAGGAGCGATTCTGAGATCAACAGCGCTTCGACGATATCGACTGCTGGTGAAGGAACTTTCATCCGATTGTGAAAACGAAAACTTCAGGAGGACTTGGAGTGACACTGTCCTCTTCCCAGAAACTACATCTCGAATTCACTAAATTGTACAAGCAACGGATCGAGAGACCGCTTTGTTCTGTCGAACAGTTTCAACCGAACGAGGATCAGGAACGAAAGCAGCGATTGATTGTGATTCGATTAGGTCGCCCTTGATGTGCTCGAGACTCAATAGAGCTCACTATTCCCCTCAACGAGAAGGTCTCGGAGAGCTATCTTAATCCTCTCGTTGACGCACACTGATCTGATTCATCCTCTGGCGCATCCTCTAAAGAACGTTTTGAGCCTCCAGCTTCCAGCGAAATAGCACCTCCTGTTGGATATGATGTGTCGCCCCTGTTTAACGATTAAGCTCGAGCGTGACACAGTAATATTCAGTTCATACATTTCTTCTTGAGGTTCAATTTTTCAGACTAATCTGGCGATGAACCCGATTCTCGAGTAGCTTGATGGTCCGGAAAAGGATTTTTCTCTCGATTCAGAATAATGAGATCCGGATGATTGATTCATACCTCGTCGAATCGAAATCTCTGATCGAGCAGTTCCCTAATGCTATCTTGATTTCCGTGTGTACGAAATGATGAAAGTTTATTGTTTTTTCTTTCAGTTTGGTCGAAGGCTACATGATCACTCGATCTCTCAATTCTTCATGGTCAAAAACACGGAGACAACTGCTTCGCCGGAATACCTCTTTTGCTCGTAAGCGATTTCAGGAACCACACTGATGTTGTAGATGGTGTTGGGTGTCAACGGCTTCAGGGATGTTTTGACGCCGGTAGGCTTCCCGAGCCGATCCGCGCTGTTTCTTGCGATGATTTGCCTCTCGCAGCCCGAAGATGAGCAGTAGGTGACGTTGTAGAGGTCCACGATTCGAGGCATATGAGCCTCACCGACGGTGACATTGGCTGCCGTGGCTGAGGTCTCGGTTTCGATACTCACCACTTTGTGCGGATCTGACTCATTGGAAATATCGATGTTAGCTCGCTGCGGCTTGTTCACCATAATCTTGCAATTCAACACAACTTAGGACTCACTTCCAGGACCAGTGACGATTTCCGAGACCAACGGATCGTTGACGAGACAGAAGGAGGTTTGGAGGGTCACCGTGTAGTGCGTCCAGAACTCTTGATTTTCGATTACGAAACTCGCTCCCGAGGTTCTTCCTACTTCTTGTTTGTCGGTAGTGGGAGTCTGTTCGAAAACGTGGTACAGCGCGAGAGGGCACGTCCCTACTTCCCACTGCAGTTTGATATCAACGAAGTCTCCCTTGTTGTCGCCGATGTCGACGACCAGATTCGACGGACCTGACGAATGTTGCTGCTTTTTTCAATTCTCTTCGCTTTTCATCTAATTCCATCCGATCGGGAGTCTCCGATTTGGCCGACGTGATGAGAGGAAAAGCTGGAAACTCTACTCACCCCACGCTGCGGACGCGATTCCACAGAAGAGCGCAAACACGACGATGTTTCTCATTGACGCCATTGTCGAAATGGATGAAGCAGCCTTCAGTCGTCGGGTGTATAAATTTGTGAGGGCTCAACTGATGACTTGGGATGAGCTCAATCTAATCCCCAGGCCAGATCACTGCATGAATAACATATGCTGTAACGCAGTCAAGCTCTGTTTATCACGTCACCGGAAGATACCAGAACTCTCGATGTTACGCGGCCGAGGATCTAGAGGACCGAAGTTCAAAACATATTCAATTTCTTTAGTCGTAGTTGTTTACGTTCTGAATTCCGGTAGACTCGATCGTGGAAGAGCCGGCGAAGACATTTCCGCGACGAATTTTCCTGCTTCGATTCTTCTGAGCTCCCTTTTAGAGTTTCATGAGAGCTGGTCGCATATTGGTGGCTTTGGTCCCAGATCTCACATCAATGAACACTTCTGAAAAGTTTCTTATCAATCTAAAGCTCCTCATCTAGCGCTGGATTAGGATCCAAAACTCCCTTCCGATCGGTGGGATCTGATCTAGGCCCGGAACTTCGGAAACGCGTGAACCCAATCACCCAGGATGGAGGCCCCCATCGTGAACCGGGAAGAAGCATCTGGTGGATACGTTTGCAGATCATAATCCGGTGACTGCAAACTGTAACCGATAATCGATCGAAGCTCTCTGCGATCGATGTTCTCATTATTATCGAATGCACGCTGGACTCGGAGCGATACTAGCGCCACCTGGGTTTCATCTCTGTAACTTCCTGACTGGTGAGAGTGAGTCGGACGGCCGATGTGGCGCGGGATTGGAGTCCGCTTTCGTTCGCTGATGTTTCCAAGTGGCAAGGAAGGATATCGACTTCAAAATGTAACTCTGTGACCTCCGTTTTCGAATGCAATGACGCCCATTCTCGCTCTACGAAACAACTTCACGGGTTATCGGCTGCGCGAGCAAGGCCGAAAAGTTGTCCCACCTTTTGAGGGACACCCTGTACCGTAGGAGGCCGAGGTGGCATTGGAACAACATTTTCTCCACGCTGTGGAGACTTGTGAGCCGGGATTAGGTGTTGATGTAGCCCTCTCAAGTCAAAAAGGGTGAGCCCGTCGAGACTCTCCCGTGAATGTTGATCATGGAACGTTTTTGATCTCATGATCCACCGTTGAGCTTTACGGTCAAGACAAGTAACTCTTGTTTCAGCCGCTCAGTCGGGGTTTATATTTCGAATCTACTGGACTGCAGGGACCACTTCGATTGTCCGAATGAACGTTTTCGGTACAATGAGGACGTTATCAGCGTTCCTCTTGTTATCGTTTGTCGGAGTAGTGAAACTGTCTGGAGGTAAGTATCGCCGATTCAACTTCGGAGCGAACGAGTGTGAGTTGAGGCAGCAGTGCGGGTTCTCAGATGCGTAAAACAGGAACTTCGCGGAAGAAAACTGAAGCAGATTCGAATGAATTCGGAAATTTTTCAGGACCCCAAAACCTTGAAGTAACTCCGAGGAGTTCCGAAAACGGCTATGTGGACCTCCTAGTGTCTTGGGCAGTCGCAGACTGCGAAATTTCCAATCCAGTGTACCGGTTGACGCTGTCACGCGATGGCACAAAGGACGAGATGGCGGGCAGCACTCAAAACTCCAATATCACACTTTCAGCGAATGAGTTTTGGAGTGATTACAGCATCACACTAGAAACCAATCCGAAATGCTCCAGCGGGAAACTCACTGCGAACAGCTCTACCGGGCCGGGAAGTTCGTAAAATCTAACGACTGAAATATCAAGATGCTTGGCTCCCTTTGTTCTCCCTCGATGCAATCCATGACGTTCTGCCACAGCGTTCCCTGCAACGTGACATAGCTTTCAAGTTAGTCATGCGTCCCTCTTTCTCTCTTATTCAGTCAGTATCCTGCTCTCTACGCGGCTGCGTCACTTCTGGTGTTGTCGTATATGTGGTCCATGATATCTTTTCTTTCGTTCTCCTCTTATTCACGATCCCTATGCAACGACCGTTTTGATGGTGTTGTCGAACGTCATCTTGAGGTTCCGTCCCCTTGGCCGGGCTTGAACATGCGCGCGCACGCTTCGGTGCTGCGGTTTGTTGTCCTGCGATCACTTTCCCTCTGGTGGAAAGGAGGAATCGCTGAGAGACATTGTCTGGAAATTCGTGATCCGAGAATGAAGACCATTCTGTTTGATTCCAGATCCTCACAGAGTCCGGCAGCTTCTGATTACGCTCCCGAACGCGATGTCTTTCGCGATTGCGTTGCAGGAAGCCTTCATGCCGAAGACTATCACGGGATATGAGTTTCATCTTCTCAGCGGGGATAAGAACGCGACCTGGAATTATGTCAGAGTTGGCGATGACGTCAAAGACGGAGTGAGTATGGATCGTTTCCGATTCGGGCTTTCATTTCTCTTCCCTCGACGAGAGATTCGACCTAGTCGTTCTTGCAGTGGCTGAACCAGACATTCTCAAATGTCGTCGTGCCGAGCACGTTTTACGTTCTGGTTGTCAAGCCCTACTTGGAGGAAGGAGGGAAAACCTATTTCGGCGAATCTGTTCAGACTAAATTCTCCACAGATTACCTTGGTGAGTCTCTTCAGAACTTTCGAGCCTCGCTCGAGCCTTTCATTTTGAATGTGTCATGATCTTTTGAGGCGTCGTCGGCAGCTAGCATCTCTTGTTCATTTCTAGAATTGCCGAAACCGGTGGAGATAGAGTGGCAACCCCAATTTGATGGAGAAACGACGGACATACAGATATCGTGGAAGGTGAGCTCATTCGAGACTTGATGAAGTTGGAGTTATCTTTCTCCTTCTAAATGGGGACCATCTAGATTAGCCCCGCCACTTGATGTGACATGACGTCATTATTCTCAGATCGGTGAGCTGCCGGAGAACTTCCGAGTTGCGATGTTTGATGCCTCCGTGACGTCTAACGGCGCTTTCGAATGGCGTTCCCTGTTGGTTACGGTCAATACTTTGACCATCAGCGATCCTCCACACAGCACAGAGCTCAGTTTGACCCTCGATCCAGTGTACATCGTACGATTCCAGGACCAGGATGTTTATTTCCGACAGCAGCCAACAGTGTACTGGTTTCAAACCCCAATGAGTGGTCAGTTCCCCGTTTTCAATCCTCTAACAATGAGAAAGAAGGCGGCGCTCGCTTCGCTCGGCTGAGTGAAGTCTCTAGAGATGCCGCGAGAGATGATCATCGATTTGATCGTTCTAGGTCCCAGAAATTTGACGACAACGGTAACCTAACCCAGGTTACGGGACGACTTCGCAAAAGTGCGGCTCGATTGGGAAGAGGGAACTTGTGGGGCGATGGATCCAATATACACCATTGACGTCCTGACGAAGGGCTCCGGCGAGAAGACCTCCTATGAGACGCAAAACACGTTTTTCATTCTGGAAAATCTTGAATTTTTCACCGATTACGAAGTCACTGTGAACGCAGGTGATCCTTGTCCGAACAACACGGACTTGAAAGCCACCCTGAACGTCGAAGGAAAAGGTATCCTGGAATCAAACTCGATTTGGAGCTGGATTCCCATATGAGGCTTTTTTTAAATATCTGACGATTTCCTCCTTTTTGAAGCTCCACATCGCGTCAAGAGCGTTCACGTAGAGACTCGGTCAAGGGATGTCGACATCACCGTTGAGGAAGCTTTCATGCCCAAGAATGTTCATGAATACTCTATTTCATTGTACTGGACCCGCGTTTGGAACGAGCCTCGGAAAACATTTTTGATCGAACGGAACGAGAGCAACGTCAAAGACGGGGTAGGTAACAGACCAACCGAAAAGTCGGAACTACAGAAACGGATTACAGAAAGTCGGAAATGCGATTATGAAGATAATGATATAATCATATATAATAGTCAAATTATAATCATAATCAAATGATATAATGATTATGATAATCATATGAGCAACCATATCGTTTGATCAGAAAAATGGCGAACTTCTGGAATTCTGTGGTTATGATAATGAATAGTCTTAATCGTGGGATAATGACAATCGTAATCATATTCATCAAATATTCATGATAGTAATCATCATCATGAGAATTTTGCCATGATTTCCCGTGATCACAATCATAATCAATTTCTACTCCTCTCGCCGAAAAGTCCCTCGTGGGCGCCGTCCTTGCAAATCATTCAAAATTTCTTACGCATGAAGAGTTCGCGGAATATTTGCAGTTCTTCAAAGCTACTCTCAAGAGAGTCGTAGATCCAAACTCCGTCTACGATCTGTACGTGACTCCTCTGTACGATGGTCAAGTGCTCGCCGGATCTTCCTATGAGATTCAATTCAGATCAGAACGCGTGGGTGAGTTCCTCACGAATACCAGAAGACCTTCTGATTCTGAAATCAATCACTTCTGGCTAGGAATAAGAATAATTTGCTTGATCATAACTAAAGCTTGGAAGTTCAGGCATTAATCATTTTTGAACCTCCATCAATCAATATGAATTGATGGATATTTGGTGAAATAGTGCTTGATTATTCCAGCCCATGATTTTGTTGGACAAATATCATCGAAGTAATCGACCTCCGATCAATTTATCCATGGATTGATGGAGGCTGATTGATGTATAATGCCTGAACTTCCAAGCTCTAATCATAACGATGCTAAAACCTCGAAGAGATCGTGAATTCCCGCGAAGTGTTCACCTTTCTACGCCTGACTACTCATGAATCGCCGGAAATCATGAACAACATTTTCGTTGCAGAATTCCCAGAGCCCCAAAACTTGAAAACTCATCTGTCGGCACTTGATAAGAACAAGCAAGCGTTCAACATGACCTGGGAGGTGATTGCTTCATCGATTTTCGGGGAACATGAATCACGTGAAAGCTCGTGAGATTCCCTGCTTTAACGAAATTGAAAATAATCGTCTCTTCCGTTGAAAGCTGAACGTCGGCGACTTCGACTTCGTTGATTACTCGGTGAACTTCGTCGAACGATATGGGTTTGAGGAATGGATGAGTAAAACCCAAACGCCGAGCTACAGCGTACCTGAGCTTTCCTGTTTTAAACGATACGACGTTTATGTCATCCCATCCTACAAGTACTTAGGCTACCCGATCTCGTCTCAAGGCGTGTCGTTCAACCTGGACACGGGTCAGTCTTGAAAATGATCGTTCGAGATTTCCAGTATCCCCTAAAATCTGAAATAATATCCCCGGATTTCATCCTTTAGAGATTTCCAGTTTTCTTTCCTGAGATCTCACGTCGTACCTTGCTGCTTTTCAGATTGGTGTGTGCCGCTCGCAAGCTACGGGTATCATGCAATGTCGGACTATTCTTACGCTTTTGTCGAAGTGGGATGGGAAATTCCTTCGAAAAGCGAACTTCGAAAATTCAAAGTGAAGATTTGCTCTCCTGAATGCTCTGTCAAGAGTGTGTCTTCCCGAGATCGATCGTATTCCTTCACTGCAGACTGCAACACCGACCTCAAGGTCATCGTATCGGCAGTTTATGAAAGCCGAGAGCGCAAGATCACCAGAGGCGTTGTGTTGTTCGATGAGAGGATTAAAATCTGTCGGCCGTCACAGCCTCAAATAACAAACTACGAACAGAAATACAACGAAATTCAGCTCGATTGGGATGCTCCGCTCCGCCAGGGAGGGCCAAACGTCTCCTACGACGTTCTGTTTCGCCCCTTTAGCGAAAACGCCGTTTTTCGAGCAAACAGGTGATTTTCGAGATCGGACGCAAGAGTGGATCTGATTCGAGGAAGGCTCTTCTGGAGTCGGATCTCATCAGAGCGCCTTTGTTCATTCCAGAACGGTGACAGACTCCCTGAATGCTTCCTTGGCGATTCCGGAACCCCCAAGCAAAACTCTTTACGAACTTAGTTTAGTGGCCTTCACCAAGAACGAGACCGGAGAAACTTTGGAAGCTGACCCCGCTAAGAGATATTTCTATTACGAGTGGCCGTGTGAGTAAGAATTCATTTCTCTTCGATCTTCGAAGACACAGAGAGTGTTCTACTTCAAGCCCGCTGTTCGGTTCCGATTCTTTCTCGAATGCGAAAACTATCTGAAATATCGTCTTGCTTCCAGACAAACTGAGAAACGTCACATTGACTGAGAGGAAAGTCTCGACACTCCGTGTTCGCATGGACGCTGATGATGAATTGCCAGATCACGCGTACAAGATCGAGATGTCAAGCGGAAATGTCGTCAGATCCGACTCGAGAGAAATTTATTTGGAAGATTTCTACCCGTTCGAGACGGTGGTCTTTGAAGCCAGGTTGTGTTATCCGCGCACACGGGATGTCTGCGGACCGCCGTTTATGTTTGAAACGCAGACCAACGTACTTCGTGAGTGAATTTCTTCATGAATAACAGATTTACTCAAGTTTTCTGATGGTCCGAGCTGTTGTCTCTGCTTTGCAGCGCCTTCGAAGGTCTCGGCTTTGCAAGCTGAACGATATTCGGATGGGAGCGTCCTCGTTACTTGGGAATTCCCCGATGTACCACATGGACCCGTTGACGGATACATATTAAGGCTGATCGGGAAGACAGGTCCGACTCAAGAAAGACGATTGCCGGGCTCAGCTGAGTCGTTCAAGGATGTTTCGATTATGGAAAACGTCGAGTAAGCTGTGAATCTCCTTTTTGAAATCAGAACTCTCCTCCCAATGAGATGACATTTCAGGAGGAATAACATTTCAGGTACACGGTCGAAATCACGGCATTCAATAAGGATCTCGAAGACGGGACCGAGCTCATGAGCGAACCAGCATCCTGCGAAATCAAATCGAGGAAGGGTTTGAGTGGGTGGACGATCTTTGGCATCGTGATCGCGTGCCTCGTTCTCGTAGTTGCTCTCGGTGGAGGTGTCTACTTGTATAAGTGAAATTTTAGGCTTTCCGCATCTGGGAGCGATATCGGTATGGCGCGTTTCTCAAATTGAGATCGAAGTTGTTCGAATGTTAAGAGTCCTGAATGTTTGTACTGGACTCAGCGGAATGAAGCGCGAATAAATTGCACAAATCGAATTAACCCCTACGTCTCATGGTGGTGCTGGAAATGGACTCAGAGAGTTCAGGCTCAGTCGCAGTTCGAGTCGTTTTGCTCTCACCTTCGATGCTGAGGCTCTCGGAGGAGTTTACGACATGAGATTCGTAATTCGGCTCTTTACTGAGACCAGATCTGCGGTTTTCCTGAATCGACGCTCTCCTGGACCGACTTTCCGATGAGATTGAACGTTTGTGGCGTCACAGCACTCTTTCCCGCAATCTATTGGCGAGTTCCTCGCGGTTTCTCATCTTTGTCTTCTTCAATTGGACATACATCTTGATTTCAAGAGGATAACCAATTGTGAAAGCTTGAATGAGAATTCCTCTAACGTTCCATTCGTCGCCATCAACGAATGTTCTCGATCTTTTTATCCGCTACAGAGAGCGGAACTGAAAATCAGTGATTCCTTGTCACGCTGCTCTATCAAACCCAATTAGGCAAAATCGTGTACGCCGGCTGATTCCATTGTTTTAATCGAATCTTCGTTTCTTCAATGATGAGGGTTCTGTCGGCACTCCTGTTTGCTTCACTGTTCAGTCGTTTTGTGCGTTCTCTTCCAGGCCACGAAAGTTACGTCCCTCGTGGTCCCTCCAGCCGTTTCTTCAAGCTAGGCAGCAACGTAGACTGAAACTTTTTTTGGAAACCTCTTACAGAGATTGTTCCACCAACTCTGGTGAGTGCGAAGGAAAGACCCGATGACAACTCATCGGTGGTGATCGATCTGGAATGGGAAATCCCATACAGGAGCGACGTTAGCTGTTTCGAAGCGGAAGTGTGCGCTCCTTTATGCAAAACACAAACGTTGTTCGGATCCATAAGGAGTTTCTCGTTCCACGTTCCCCGTTACTGCGATATTGAGACCTGAGCAAAAGAACAACGAAGTGGTGATCTCGTGGCTGCCCCCGTACATTGGAGGAGGTCCGAACGTCTCTTACGACCTCCGCCTCTATTCCGATGATAGGGAACATGGCCGTCGAGAAATCAGGTGAGAACTACCGGTGATTCATGAAACGCCGGTCAGAAGGTGAAGAACGCCTTCCGAACTCCGAGAGGAGTTTGAATTCCTTTCGAAATCCAAGGAGTCAACTCTCAGAGTCGTTCCTTAATTCCAGCCAAGTCATGAACTTACGGAAAGTCTTCCTGGCATACTTCGTTCCCCCAAGTGACTCCTTCACGATCCAACTGACTCCATTCACGAGGAATGAAAGCGGAGAGATTTTCAGAGGACCCACCGATACATACTCACACGACTACCGATGGCCGGGTCAGTGGTACTCCTTTGCGATCCCGAGTTATCCTGATGAAACAATACGCGCGCATGGACCGAGATCGACATCGGAGGCTAGTCGATGTTTTGCATCGTGCAGGTTCCCCTTCCGTTATCAGTCTGAGCAGAATCGATGACAGATTCGTTTTCAGAGCCTCCGCGGAACCTCACTGTTGTCGTGAGGCGAACATCGTTCCTTTCTTTCCGGGTGGGTCCACCCCTGGGGAACTCAGATTACATCTACAAGATCTCTCATCTACAAGGAAAAGGCAGCCATGAGTACTCGTGGGGAGACTTCGATTTGGAGAATCTCGAAATATACGAGCCTGTCACCTTGAAAGTATCATCGTGCTTGAAACCGATAAGAAGTATCTGTGGGGAGCCGATGGAGTTCAAGACGTGGTCTAACGTGGCTGGTGAGTGGATTCAGAACTCTATCGAGACGATTCTGACCCAAAATAATGTTCAAAAGGGTGGGTCGTTCTCCTGTTACTCGATCCTCCTCCTTCCAGCTCCTTCGCCCGTAATTTCTTTGCAAGCGAATCTCATTCAAAATGGCGGCCTCTTGCTGTCCTGGCAGCGGCCCGCACGACTAGCGGGACCACTGGATGGCTATGACCTGAAAATCACATCCTTCGACACGAAGGAGGTTGTGGAAAGGAGATTGCCAGGAAGAGCAACTTCTCTTCTGCATTTTCCCTCCGCGAAAAGCGACCGGTAAGCTCTTTCGTTCCACTTGTCATCAGCACGTTCGAAACGTTCTTATAGGAGCCCTGACATCCTTCGATTTCTCTTTCAAGGTACGAGGTTGGGATTTCGGCTTTCAACGAAGATCTCGCGGACAAATCCATTCTCAGAAGCGAAACTCGATACGCTACGATCGAAAATCTGGAAGAGACCGCGGGCTGGCCAGTTGCTCTAATAGTCGCTGCATCTGTGATGTTTGTCTGTTGCTCCTTGGTAGCAGGAATCGCCTATATCAAAATTAGGAAACTCAAGCGTCGAGCGCAAGCCACCGGGGCGAACCCGGCCAGATCCTCTGCTTAGACTAGACCGAAGGGTGCTTTCATCAGGGCTCATTCATTCTGTTATTGGAGATCAGATGAACTCCGTTTTGACGAAGTAGAGTCACGAAGTGTATTATATCTCCTGAAAATCGTGAAGCTCACCTCCGGTTCCATCTGAGGATCCGGAAAAGCTCGTCATTATAAATGTTTTGTGACCCCCATGATCGAAAGACTCGTGTAGGGCCCAGCACCGGATGCTGAGTGTCCCCTGAGATGGGACATGTGATTTTTGTTAATAACTTCGATTAGCGGCATCCCCGGCGAATTCGAATACACTGAAATCTCGTGACAACGAAATTCGCTACAACGTCTAGTTACAACGGAGGGTTTTTTCCTCTTTTTTGGTCTGGGACTCGGAAGGATTAGTGAAGGGAGGTTCTCGTTGCAACGAAATCGGTTGCGGAGGAGCTATTCCGATGATTCCAGCCACGAAGAATGCGAAGATCTGACGGAGACTTGGATTGTAAACGAAGTTTCAGACGGAAACCGAGATCCGATTCCTAGTCCGGCGTCAAACCGAAAAATTGGTACAAGCAAAGGTCACGAATTGTTTGTGTCCTTGAATCCTTGAATGAGTTCTTCAAGAAGATTTCCCTACCGCTCAGGTCGGGCGGTATTGGCATTCTATCAATGAATTGTTCTTTCTTAGAGTAATACACGTGGTCGCTCCGTTCATTCGCACGGAAAATCAACATTCTTCTTGGAATTTCGTTACAACGAAATATTGAGACGTAGAATCTCGTTACTACGAATCCCGTTAGAACGAAATATAGTCACAACGAACACAAATTTCGGTCCCCAACGTGCTCTTTGTGACGAGATTTCACTGTATTAGTCGAGAATGATTCAAGGCGTAGCACTTGAGTGAACTAGGTGCTCCAAACCAACTATCTCTTTCAAACTACATATATCCCACTGTTATGATCTCATCCACAGCCGTACACGAATATCTCAGTGACTCAACTCAAGTAAGCGACACGTGGACTCATCAAATTCGAGGAGAGATCATCTGCTTGTCCGCAGGATCGATTTATCGGAGAATGTTTTTGATTGATTAAACCTTCATTATCTATGTTATACCTTTACTTTTGAAACCAAATCCACTCGAACTTCGGCGTCGATGATCTCGGTTTTGTGGAAAGGAAGGGTTCCCAGCTCAGATTAACCCCATAAGGACCTACCATCCGGATTGTGAGACCTTGCAGGGTGCACTTTCCGGGCTACAGCACATGAGTTCGACTGAAACCGTGATGACAATATACATCTTCGGGAGTAATATACGACTTCTTCTGACAAGCGATCCCCCTCCCGGGAAGTTTAATTCCAAAACAACTGATTCCCCAACCTCAGATGCCTTTGTTTTTTCTGGAAGTATTCTGAGACTCCAGGCTATAGGGTTGCAAACAATGATACCCAGCAAATCCCAAAGCTGAGGATTTCGTGCCTTGGATATGGCTGACTTGGAAAAACGACTATGCCAAACCGCTGGACGGAACCTCCCACATTGCCACTCTCCCGTGATCCGCTTTAATCCGCAAAGATATAAGTAGTGAAGCAGAACTTGAGAATACACCATTTCGATATGGCTGTGCTCCAGGTTGCTCACATTGTAGCAGTTCTCTGCGCAACAGTCTTCGCTGATGGAGAAGGTTGAACTCTTTGTTTCGTGTCGGAGTGATTGACGACCAAATCGGTTCTCTGAGAGAGAATTTCTCTGGCGAAATATGAGACAAACACGGGGTTTCCTCTGACCGATTCGAGCATTTCATTCAACAGGACCGAGCGAGTTTGTGGCATCAACAGCACCATTGGATGACGGCTTCGTCAATGTTACTCTCTCGTGGAAAGATGGTTCTTGCGTCACAGACGACACGGAATTCACCCTAAGCGTCGCGGGAACGAACACGAACTTGACGACGCGAGACTTGTCGATAAGCATTCCTTACCTCGAGTACTGGACGAACTATACATTCTCGTTGACGGCGAGCGAACCTTGCCCCAAAGAATTACTGAACACGACAGCACACACCGGGCCTGGCTGTGAGTATCAAAGTGCATTTGACAAAATTTTCCAAACGAAATACTGTCGTCGGATACATTGTTGAACTTTTCTCAGAGGAAGGAGATTTCAACCGTTGTCTTTTGAATTTCAAGACCCGCACAAAGTGAAAAACTTCACCGTCATCCCTGATGGAGAATATCTCCACATACTCGTCCAGGAGGCATTCATGCCGAGGCCTGTAGACTTCTATCGGATCTCACTGAATACCTCATCCTCATCGGACGACTCTATGGTTTTCAACCTGGAACGAAATGCATCGAATATCAACGGCGAGGTGAATGTTATCTCCTTGCCTTCCAGAGTACATGGGGCCGCATCTAGATGAGGTGATCGAACTCCACTAGATGAGGTGATCGAAGTTCAGCCTCCATTTGATTCTGACGATGTCTCACTTGTTCCCAGATATGGAACAGTACGCTCCCCGGCCAGCTTACTTCAGATATCGACTACAGCGCGGTCATCGCACCGGTGATAAGGGAAGGCGAAAAGCTGTGGACAGGAGCAGGCTCCAGGATCGACTTCAGGAGTCCGAGGACATGTAATTCCCGAAGATGATAATCAATAGGACTGCTTTACTCGTGTAATGTATAGAACTGGAGATGGGGCAACCATCTTCACTAATTGTAAGTTCATCTGCTCGACGAGAAGATTCACGAAGTCCTCGAAAATTCCAGATTTTCCCTCACCCAAGAATCTGAGAGTTCGAGTCGATGTCAAGAACGCAAGGCCCGGCGAGAAAGTTCGCGCCGATGTCGAGTGGGAGGTGAGAAATCTTTCCGTGCTGCTGTCTTACATTTTGAACTTTTGGAGACGTGCGTTACGATTGAAGCTTCCTTGTATCGTGGAAAAATCTCTGAAAATGCAAAGATTTTTAGATCGATACATTCGATCGAAAACCTCGCTTGCGAGCATGTTGTGGCAGATGTCCGTGAAATGGGCGGAATGCCGGATTAAGTTATAGAAAACAAACACGTCGAGCTTGAGATCGATTTTTGAGATAAATTCATCGAAGGTATT
>JAJSRV010000048.1:0-60236 GCA_021527715.1 Neoseiulus cucumeris | reverse complement strand
TATTATATATTATATATTATATATTATATATTATATATTATATATTATTATAATCGAAGTTGCTGTCGAAATATTTGAGGCTTTGGTGAATCAATTCGAGGCCTGCGACTCCCTCAGATGCTGTTGGTGTTCTTCTCCCGCCGCATGACGTCCAGATCACTCACCTGAACTACAGCAGGGTTCTCCTGAGCTGGAAAGCGGAGTCTCCTCCCGACTCGGACATCAAGACCTCGGATCTCAAGTTCACGGTTGAATATCAGGCGAAGGATCAGCCGGCAAAATCGATTGTTGTCAACAACGCCACGGCGGAATTGAAAGACCTCGAGCGGTCGACAAACTACACCGTGAGAATCACCACGACCTACGACAATTGGAGGAGCGCCTCCCTGCAGTCCTACAGTTTCAAGACCCGGGATGAAGGTGAGGTTTTGTCGATGAGGTTTTGTCCTCCCCCTCCCGGTCCTGATGAAAATCGTTCTTTGCTCGGTAGATTGGCCCGCTGCGGTGACACAGAACGCCACTGTCATCTCTAAAGGAACCGAAGACAAGGCCATGTACGACTTCTCGTGGGATTTACCCGACGTCGATGTTCCATATCAGTTCCAAGTCAAAATCTGCGCCCCTGATTGCCAGACAATCGATGTTTCATTCCAAGAGAAGCATCTGCAGTATCCCCTGAACTACTTCACCGATTACAACTTGACGGTCACAACAGTCTATTTCCTTCCGTCGAACCAAACGGTGATGAGGCTTTCGAATGTTCACAAAGGCAAGAGCACAGTCGGCGTCCCCGGTGCAGTGAATTTCAAGAGTGTCAGTCAGAAACTCAACAAACTGGAACTGACATGGGATCCCCCAAAGTTGACTCGCGGACCGGTTTCGTTCTACGAAGTGAGTGCGTGGGATCCCTTCGACGTTGAACTGAAGAACACGTGAGTAGCCCGCGCGAAGCCGTCATTCTTTTCGAGATCTTTTAACTCAGAAACGATCCTTTCCAGTGGACAGCTCAATGCCACCGAGGGAGAGATCGATTTGCCGCGTCTGACGAACAGCAGCTACATGCTGACATTGACCGCAGTTGCCAATGATTCTACAACGGGTCAGGAGTTCCGGAGTCCTGTCGAGAAGGAGGAGATGCGTAACCTTGAATTGCTAGGTGAGAGTTCGATCCAACTTGAGGAACCCGAACCGATGATTGGTTTCTAAGATTCCTTATCTCATCGGCAGCGCCTCCGAAAGACGTCAAGACGGTCGGCCGAACACAAGACTCGATCCAGATTGAAGTCATACCGTCTTCGGAATGGAAAGGAATCGTTTACAACGTTCGATGGCACTAAGGGACAAATTCTACGAACTTTATGGGCGAAACAGGATCGCTCACTAACCTGAGCCCTTACGAAAAAGTCTCGTTCGATGTGAGCTCATGCTTCATCGATGGAGCCACGAATCTTCGCTGCGGTAACTCGTTGACCTTGGAATCAAGGAGCAACGTCGGAAGTAAGTTCTGTCGAGATGAAGTTTACGGCTTTGTTATGGGAAGATCATCCTCCAAGGTTCTCGATTCGTTTTATTCAGGTCCTCTTGAAGTCGGGAACTTCACAGCTCGCGATCTGGATAACGATACGATCTCACTCACGTGGGAGAGACCGCAGGTCGCCAACGGTCCCATTCAAGGATATGTAATCGAAATTTCTGAGCCGAGCTCGCCTAATGCCACTCTACGGACCTTCAAAGCGCTTTCCGCGGATCTCGCTTTCGATATCATCGGGACCGCGACGGACACCGTGTAAGTGAGATTTCTGATCTCGACATCGGTATCCAGTTTTCGATTCCCTCCTTTAAGGTGATATTGTCCTCGATTTCAGATATAATGTGACCATCGCAGCTTATAACGAGGATTTAGTTACCTCAGAGCCCGTGTTCGGCGCGGTAACCTCCATTCTGGTTCATACTCGGGAAACTTCCGGATGGGTGATAGCCCTGATTGTTTTGGTCGTTCTTGTGATAGTGAGTCTTGTAGTGGGAGGCCTCTACATTTACAGAAAGAGAATGCGGGCTTCGGGTTCACCGATTATGAGCTTCTCGTTCCTCAATGATCGCAACAACAATCAAAACCATCCCGATGTTCTAGTGAATGAATGAACTGCATCTATGAACTTAACACATTCATTCTCCTCGATATGAGCGCACATGAATAAAACTCTCTTAGTAGGTCGTTTTCGAACCTAATGGAAAGCGTAATGTTTCGTCTGAGTACTTTGATAGCCTGAAGAACGATGACTCATGAGTAGAGATTGGAAGTTCAGGCATTATTCATTAATCAGCCTCCATCCATCCATGGATAAATTGATCGGAGGTCGATTACTTCGATGATATTTACCCAACAAAGTCATGGGCTGGAATATTCAGGCACTATTTCACTAAATATCCATCGATTCATATTGATTGATGGAGGTCCAAAAATGATTAATGCCTAAACTTCTAAGCTCTACTCATGAGCAACTCATTTCTCTCGCGGAATCTGAATCTGAGAAGAGAATCCCAGGAACTTGCGGGAGGAGACTTTTTCAGAGACAAGATCCTCATTAGAGATTGTGGAATTTCGAGCTTCACATCAGGCTTCCATCTTGGAAGTGAAGGGGCTGATAATAATGGAAAAATGTCATAATCATCATATTGGACATCGGCATTATGATTACATGATTACAGCTTGTGTTCGTATCTGTGTCGTCGAAAAACCTCTGGAAGATTGAAAAGGAAATTTCGCATTTTCCTCAACTCAGTTCCCGCGATACGCAAACTCGATTCTAAAACTCCAAGCTGTCAAATACATACAAACTCACCTCCGATTGCATTGAATAAGAGAAAGGAGCCAGAAAGTGACGTGAGCTCATGCATCGATTCCATTCTGTTCTAATCTCGATTTGGAAGGCTTCGAATCGGATGAACATGCAAGCTGATACGATCCACTTGTGCCGTAACCATCCAAAATTGTGGGGCTCAATGGATCCATCTAAAGGGTTTTGAGTGGTCTTGCGACCGGTGCTTGAATTCTTACGCTTATCTCCCTTGTACCGAATAGTATGTATAGAAGTTTCAGCAGTGAGCACTTTTAGAAACATTCCAGCCCCGATAGATTCTTTGGACGCGCTTATTGAGTGCGAACTCTCCTTATGAACGATGCGCGATGTTTATGGAAAGAGCATCGACTGAAACTCGCTCAACCTGTTCGATGACGTCGCGATGTCATACGGCTTACCTTTAATCCCACTCGAACTCGTGATGAATAAGTGCAAGAGAGATGTTTACTCGACAGCATTGTCTACAAGGCTGAATGGAACGGACTCTTGGACGCTTCTTGATAGCCTTCTCGGTTGCATTGTTTTCCAATCTCGGAGGTGAGTCTCTGTGAAGCTGGCGAGCACGTGACGAGCTTCGAAATCGAGTGAAAACTATATTGAATGAGCCATGTGACTTCCATCAACGAAACTTGGTGCAGAAGTTTTTTGGCAAACTTTCCTAATAAGAAACACTGTCCGAAAACAACACCAAAACGAAGTCTCATTCACTCTGGAGTGATTTTTCCCGGATCAGTTGAAGGACTGAAAGTTGGATTTTCGATATTTGCAGCAACCGATGGCTTGGCAAGCGCACCGACCGGATTGGAAATCGCCCATCTGGACCAACACACCGTTCTCCTCGGGTGGAACTTCACAACGCCGCCTGACCTTGAAATGCAGGAAGTTTCGTTCTCTCTGACCATCAGGGAAAACGATCAAGATGTGAGGAAGGACACTGTACAAGGTGCCGAAGAACTCCGTTATGAGGCTACCGAACTCGGCAACGGAACATTCTACTCACTGGAGATCCACGCAACGCACTCGAACCAGACAATCAGTGATTCACTGTTGGCGAACTTCACAACAATGTCTGAGGGTGAGGTCACAGTATCTCCTTTGCACCAAATTGTGGAAGAGAGTGAGAGATATGACATCATTCATGAGTTGAAGGAGGTTTTCTTCCCAGACTGGCCGATTCCTGATTTACACGGTTGGGTGACCCAGCGAGTACCTCACCTGGAGTATGCCCTCGATTGGACGATCTCCAGAAACGACTCTCTGTCGGAATTCATGATCTACAGCTGTCTCCCGGAATGCGAACAACAATCAGTTGGTTCGAACGAAAGCTCCGCCGTGCTAGCTGCTCCGTACTACACAAAGATTTTCATGAGCGTCGCAGCAATCTTCGACCAACCTCTAGACAGGCGGATCGTACGACACAGCAAGGCGTTCAATCGTTTATCCAGCGTCGGCCCTCCTTCGGAAATCGGTGGAATTCTCAAGAGAGAACTGGTAGAGAATACGTTGCACCTGGCGTGGGAACTTCCATCGGAGCCGAGGGGGCCAATCAGCTACTATGAAACGCAAGTTCTCGATTTGATCGAACCCCATGACCTTCGAATGTGAGTTCAGCAGTGGTGATCGCATGTTCTCGATTCGCTTCGATTCTCATCCGACATTTCAAGTGTCGCTGATTTGTTGCAGAGAGACCACAGAACGCACAGAAACCGATTTGAGTTGTCCCGGGTATGCCTGTGACATAAAGATCCGGGCAGTCAATATAGAACCAAACACGGAAAAGATCTTCGCTGGGAAGTTTTACACTTTTCGTCAGAAGTTCAAGTCGCCAGGTGAGCCACAAAACTCAGAAATGAACAAAGAACTGTCAATATGATTTAAGTCTAGTTTCAGTAAATTGAGTTCCAACTTCCAGAGGCGGCGAAAGGCTGCAACGTCATCGAATGGAAGAGAACAGAAATGCGATTCGAAATCATTCCCTCAGTGTCGTACTCTCACTTCGAGTATTTTGTTGATATGAACAGCGCAAGCTCAGGAAACCCTCAAGTCAGAGATTTTCCTGAACCACGCGAGAAACGAATCTTCAATCTGGACCCTTACACCACCGTTCTTTTGAACATCACAACTTACGTTTCCTCCAAAGGGTTCGCCTTCTTCTATTACGGAGGATCCTTGAACGTCAATCTCACGAGCAATGTTGGCGGTATGTTTTGATCCGATCGCCCGGCTGCGGTCAAGAATCTTGATATTGGAGACACGAGGAAAGCTCCGAGAACAACTGAATCTGATGCGAATGACTCCAATTGTGGCCGGAGTCGTGACAATACATTCATCAACATCTAATTGTATGTTTTCAGTGCCATCGCGCGTTCGGAGTTTGCGCGCGTCTTTTTCGTCGGATGGCGATCCGATTCTGATGTGGAGAAAACCAAAGAAACCATCGGGTCCAATCGATGGATACAGGATCGTCATCCAGGACGCCCTCAACGACACACTCATCAATCAAACCACGGTTCCCCACCACGCCGAACTTGCGTTTCAATCGTTCACGTATGAGGATCGCGAAGAACACAAATCGTAAGAGCTAGAAAACAAAGATTATGGATGCGTCAGGTGCATCTGAATCTTCCGGAAGTTTCGATCATCATCTAACCGGAGAACAACAATCGTTTTTCCAGGTACAAATTCATCGTCGCCGCCTTTAATAATGATTTGGAATCGGGAGAAGCGATCGTCGGTGAAGAGACAAGTGTCATTCCGAGCAAGCCTTTCGGGTACTGGGTGATCATCGGGGTTGCGGTGCCGATGGCTCTACTTGCTGTACTCGTTTGCATTCTGCTACACAAGCAAAGAAAATTCGGAAGAGAACGACCGGAATTCAGAACCAGTTTTACCAGAAACGACACATCGCGGCCTTGAGTGCTCCAAGCGGCGCAAGAAGACCAATTCTCTTGAAGCGATCTCTAGACGCCGCGATGGTTTCAATAAAGACAAAGAACACCGTCATAGAAAATGGGCTTCATCATCATCTTGTCCGCGATGGGATCTTTACGCTTAGGCGGGTAGCGAGTTATCGTTGAACGTAAACATCGGGATGGCGAGTTCATGCTCAAGTCGCCGCCCGGCGTGTTGGCGAGTTCCCGGTTCTACTCGCAACCCGCCTAACCCGAAAATTGCGGCGGGCATCCTAAACTTCGTTGTTTTTTCCTAAGAATTCAGTCCTAGCAGCGACATTTGCGACGCACCGGATCCGGCCAGTGCCCGAAGAAGAACCGGACAGATAGATGTCTTGGAAAGAGTTTTGAAGTATGAATAAAGCCGTATGAAGTCTTGTCTGGTCGCCTGAATCGGAAAGGTTCGGCTCTCCTCGCGATGATCTTCGGTCTTTAATTGGTGAACAAGGAACTACGACCGGAGTAGCTTTCTCTGCTCGCGAGAAACTGTCTGACTCACTACAAGCACATACTCGAAACGTGTCTCCGTCGAACCGGAGAGATGCGCATGTGGCGCATCAAGCGCGTAGGAAAGCTTCCAAATGAAAACAAGTTCCGAAACGAGTGAGCAATTCGTTCGAATCACCGGTTGGTGACGGATATATTGTCAACAAGAGGAATTCTTCTTTGATTGTGAAACTGTTTCATTGAAACTTCCCCGCTGATTATCGAACTCCGAAATGTGGAGGAAAGCTGTCTTGCTGTTGTTCATGTGTGCATCTTCCTGCGTGACGGAAGAAGGTGAGCGATGTCGTTCATATCCACCTAAGCGCTTCTCTGTCAATGCATTTCCTGAAAGTTGGAATCGATTTGTTCGTCATGAGGTCCCAATGTCGCGTACCAGTAGCCTCCCATCCGTAGGACGTGCGCTATGATTTCCAGTTTCTCAGATTGAGTTTCTTCCTTTGCAGAAGGCTCCAATGCACTCGAATGTCCGGCAAAACTGGGGGAAGATGAGGACAGCGAAAACATTGTTGCGGTCTATTGGAATGTCGTCAGAGCCAAGGAGATCTCACGATTCAGAATAGAAATCACGATTCTCTTGGAAGCCAAAGGAAAGTCTGCATGAAAAGCATGCCCTCGTGGTCTTTCAACTGAAGGTCTCAGCGTACAATAGATCGAGAAGTCTTCCGAAGTTCGAAAGTTGTCCTCAACTCATGCAGGGCTCCTTGGAATTCGGAATTTCACCGCCCGGGTCGAGAATGGAAACTCGCTATCACTCTCATGGGAACGACCGTTGTACATCAAGCTTCCCGTCACCGGGTACAGGCTGTACCTCTTCATGGAGGCCATCCCTAGCCTACCGAATATCGCTTCTGAGAACGCTAAGTTCATCCAAGATATCCCCGTGGACCCCAGAAGCCCTTTGTAAGATTTCTGATCTTCGACGCCTCTTGAATCATTTTCAGAGCTTTGGATAGATGAGACAAAATGCTGCTCCAAGTTCCCTTGTCGAAAACAACTTGTGTTATCAAATCTAACGTAAGGATTTCGGTTGTTCCAGTCATAAAACTGTCATCAACTGCAACTTATTCTGAAGAATCTGGAAATGCTAGCACCCTGGTTATGATTGGAGGAATCCAGTAAGGCACGTGATGGCTGTGATCGAGTTGTGGGGTGGTTTCTAGAATCACGAGAGATATTTGGATAAAACATTCAGAAAATATGTATGGGAAATCATATGCAGACACGGATTGTAGTGTCAAAATACTCGAACGAGGTAGAAGCCGGAACTTGTACAGAGATCGTTCCTTTTGAAGTATAAAAAGATAGAAAGACCCGGACGATTTCGTGGTCTTACTTCAATACTCCGAACTTATCACTCGTATTCTCTCGATATTTCCAAATCAGTCCAACTCATTCATCCGTCATTCTGGGGGAAAGACAGCACAGAAAAGTGTTTTGCAAAATACTGATTGGAGCATTCAAGTTTTTCCACATGGAATCATTGAAGCACTTTCGATTGAGCAGTATCCGTGCTTCTCCTTCTGGTGAGGGCACTCAAGGATTGGTTGAGACGAATTAGATTTCTGCTCTCCAGTAGTATCCAGGAGAACTACTCTGCGATTCGCTTATAATCATGAACTCAGCCTGTGGAGAGGGCAGCTTCTCAAGAAGACTTGGAGAATGCCGTAGCAACTGGTTCCCAGCAGTGGAGCAAATCTTTCGGTTTCTACTTCGTATTCAAATATTCCAGTATCTCCTAGCGGCCTCGGGTGACCTCTGATTTCCAGGATTCCTTCTTCAGAATGCACACTAAGCTTCATCAAAACAGGATCGTTCTCGATTGTCATCCCCCAATCAGCTCGAAAGGTCCGACGAGTTTCTAAAAAGAGTTCCTCTGCGACCCAAGCGACATAACCGACACTTTCACGTGTATTCGGGACTCGAACACGGAGATGTGATTCTTGAAGTTTTCCTCGCGATTCAGCTCCCTGAATCCCAGCCTCAACGTTTCCTGATCCGGACGTTGGACGCGCAGGGTTCCGCCGGAGATTCAATCGCCGACACAGAGGTAAAGAATGACTCTCCTCGAAACAGTTCTGGAATTTTTCAGCGAGACAACATGTTCGTTACAAAACAGCTTCATTCTTGATCTTCGAGAGCATGGAATGGTTTTCCCCAGAGCTTTGATACACTCGAAAACAGCGGAGGCTGAGATTTGGGCAAGTCGACGTGTGCGTCCTGACGTGACTTCCAAGCTTGCGAGAAACGAGAGCAGCTTCATGAGACGGGCCGCTCCCGTTAAAGCGGCAATCCGGATCATAACTGAATTTCTGTCGAACGATTCATTGCTTCCATAAGGTTTCGTATAATTTGTGAAGTGTGACCGGACGAGTCCGCAGGATGTGGAGATCCACTGTTCTCATACTGTCCGTCATGACGGGGACATTTGCGTCCCAAAAATGTGAGTAGAGCCTTCGGAAAAAGCTCAAGGAATGAATCACAGCAAGTTCCGCTCGGCGTTTCAGCCGGGGTCCCTAGGTGTCGCTCGATGAGTTCGATCCTCATGAGTTTTTCGATTCAACCCTTACAGGTTTCCTGACCCTTGGCTTTCTATCGAATTTGCGAGTGACGAATGTGACTTATCGCAGTGCTTTCCTCAGCTGGGATTTCCGGCAGGCTGAGNCGGAAAAAGCTAAAGGAATGAATCACAGCTAGTTCCGCTCGGCGTTTCAGCCGGGGTCCCTAAGGTGTCGCTCGAGGAGTTCGATCCTCATGAGTTTTTCGATTCAACCCTTACAGGTTTCCTGACCCTCGGCTTTCTATCGAATTTGCGAGTGACGAATGTGACTTATCGCAGTGCTTTCCTCAGCTGGGATTTCCGGCAGGCTGAGGATGTTCCCCTCAACGAAGTGCAATTCTCTTTGACGCTCTCGGATCCAGAGAAATCGATGCCAACAACACAAACTCATCTCATTTCTGAAACATTTGAGTTTGCAGCGGAGAACCTCACGCCAGGCACGAAATATCTCGTGAAACTGGTGGCTTCGCTCTCAAATGATCAAATATGCAGAACAGCTTCCAGAACTTTGTTCACGTCATTCAGAACTTCGCAGAGAGGTACGTTGAGACAATCGATGCTGAAGGAACTGCGGCGAAGCCATTGCAAACTCACTGCATCGTACCGTCAAACTTCATTACGTGGAACGGTTATTGCAGGTGCCTTCACGAAACCCGATGAGTATCCCCTTCAAAGGCAAGAGAGGAGCACGAGGATAACCGAAACATCCCCCCCAGGATCACGTTTAGAATTTTTCGCAGTACAACAGGACCATGACATCGTGCTTGATTATAATTTTCCTCGTGCCACGACTGGACCACTGCACTATTTCGACGTTTTCATCTGCGAAGGCTGCAATCTAGCTGAATCTCCCGAGTGAGTTTCCCCCCATCTATGTATATATTTCCCCTACGAGTCTGATATTTTCGGGATCTTACCGTTTTCGGTGTCAATTTAGAAGCAACAAGAATACCCTCGTCCACGGACTCCGTTTGAGAGGACACCGTTTCCTGTTTACTCCAAGGCTGAGGGGAGGGAAATATTCCCCGGCGGAGCAAATTAGACGATTCCTATTTGGAAACTGGAGACCAGGTGAGTTTAGAGGAAGAGAAGCTCATTTGCTCACAATCCGGAACCGGTTCTCGGACGAACGAATGTTTCTCAACTTCCAGCTTACCCCATATCCTTCGTGGTCATGGAAGATCAATCCATCGTGAAGCATTTCGGGATAGCGATTCACTTTCCTGAAAAATCCGAGAAGGCGACCGGAGACCCCCAGGAGAGATTGTTCTTGCGGCTGGGGCGCGGCATAGCTGATGTGTTCAGAATGGAAGCTTACAAGTACATCAGTTACAGAATACGCAGATGTATGACGTACCAAGGGGGGTATACAGATACCTGCGGACGTTCCTCTTCTTTCCGCGTGCTGTCTGACGTAGGAGGTAAACCAACTTAGTAGACTATGTGCCGTAACTGCCGTTCCCTTCTCGCTGAGAAATACCAAGTACGATTCTCGACAGCACCGTCTCGAGTGACTAATGTGAGAGCGAGATCGGAGATGAACAGTCTGTACGTCTATTGGGGTTTGCCAGCTAAGCCCAACGGCCCCGTCGATGGTTACGAGATCACGATTCGCGTATGGAACCGTTATATCACAACCTGAGTCCGTGCTCCTGTTCAGTTCCATTCCCTGACGCCCTACGATCCCCGCACAGTGTGAGTTGTCTTCTTTCTACCCGAAAAAAAAGCGAAGCGAGCTTCAACCAAGTGTTCAAAACGTTCTGGAACAGTGATTGATGTTTTTCGTTGCAGGTACACCTTCGAGATAAGGGCGTACAACGTTGACTTGAGAGATAAAAACGTGATGCACTGGGGAGCGTGGACTTTCAAGGAGATCTCGGGTCCGATAGAAATGTTTCAGCAACGAAACGGCACCATATACGGAGCCATCATCGGAATCATTCTTGGCGTGTTATTCGTATTCTGTTTTTGCCGTCATCTACAGACACAGACACCAGCGGTCGTGGACTATGAAGCGGACGGACAACACTACTAGAAATGAGTGCGATAATCGATAATCGATCCATGATTATCAACGACTTTCAGACGCACACGTTGAAGCTTTCTAAATTAAGCCATTTGTGTTTTTCAAGCTTCAAGGTCGAGTTCGGGCGAAACGAACTCATAGATTTATCGAATGACTGTCACATTATTGAATTTTAATGACTGTACTTGTGAAACGAATCTGATGATTGAGGTTCACTTTGTAATGACTTGGAATAAACGGAAAATATCATCGTTCTCCAAAGAAGCTGATGCTCTGACTGACTAATCGATCAACTGGTCAATCGATTGTTTCTGTGATTTACTCTCTCCTCAGCATTAAGAGCGGGATCCCTTCTCCTTGAAACCTGGTAGATTCTTCCAGAAAGGCTCAGACTGGAGTCCAAACGAGCCTTTGAACAGCTCCTGGAACGGACATCACGTCACACGCAAGAACGTCCTTGTGTCGAAAAGTTTGAAGCGTTTTCAGGCGCAAATCATTCTCCAGGAAACAATCGGAAAAAGAAGGTTCTCAGAACTCTCTCGGCAAATCGAGTCTCCGTTGTTGAAAGAAACATCCCGGATGATGTGATCATGGCTTTGCAAACAGGGAGATCCACAAAGACAAGCAAGCAGGTATCAGGCTTGCGTTCAGACTTTCAGTCCGGCGACATCTTCTGTTGACGTGCACGCTGCAACGGTCAACAGCTGAGTCTCGCTTCCAAAAAGGTCGAACCGCTCCTTCGCTACGTCGAGAGGCGTACGTTGTGAAAACTTTCAAAAGTGCGAGAAAACATCGAGAGTCCTGTTTTCCCCTTTTCCTCAAACTTTCATAATGCCTTGCTGAGGACTCAGATCGGAGCAGTGCCGAAGAGATCGCCAGGATGTGGAAGTCGGCCGTGCTCTCGCTATCGATTGTGATCATGTCGTGTAATCTGCGAGAAGGTGAGCAAATTTTCTTTTGAACGGAAAGAAGCGAATATTTCCGGGGGGAATTCTCCCAGTTCCTCCCTCTTTTCAGTGTCTGCCCTCCCGAAACTCGGAAATGTGAAAACCATAACGATGGGCCAAGAGAACGAACACATCGTCTGGATCGAGTGGAGCTTCGACAACCCTGCGGAAGTGTCTCTCGAAAACGTGGAATTCGTCATTGAGCTCATAAGCAGAGGGCTGGAATCAAGAAGACTCTCTTATCGAACTCGTACGAGACCATTGAGGTACAGGATAGGAGACGTCAAATCCGGTAGAGCCTATATTGTCAAAATCAAGGCAATGAGCCCCAATTGGGAAGACAGTGATCCGTCCTACTTCGCATTCGACTGTATGGATAAAGGTTCGGAACGAATTTCTATGCGACAGCAGATTAGAATCGGGACGAGGACAAGAGAAACCTTAACTCATGGAATTCATTTCGCAGATTGGCCAAGTCCGTCCATCATCAGCGTGACGGCGTCGAGACAAAAAGATTCCGGAATGTACTTCGTGGTATGGAGTAAGATTTCCAAACTGCGGCTGTCGCGGATCGAGCTTGAAGTCTGCGATCACAGGTGTTCCCGGTTCGTACGACAACCGACCGACCAATCCGCTTTGGTTCCCGTCGAGTTCGGATCGAAGTTCACGGTGAGAGTCGCAGCTTGCTACGACATAGCCGTCGTTGGCACAATCGAACGGTTCAGCGAGTACTACTATGGACAAAGCGGTTCGTTCCCGCAAGAAAGAGTTTTGGACTCGGTTGAAGGCGCCTCACAAGTTGGGAACAGAATAAAGCTCGAGTGGCATCCTCCGATCGCCTCTGATGGACCCAAGAGTTTTTACGACGTCTTCGTCTGCGATCCGAGATACGGAGCTTCCTTGTGAGTTGATTGATTGATTGATTGATTGATTGATTTAACTTTAATTTATTAACATGGTCATGCCGCGTGTTGCATTGGAGATTTTAAGGGTTAATTAGCCGATTGATTGATTGATTGATTGCAGCTTTGACAGATTTCGCGCAAGCTTCGGGGAAGATACGCCTGCCCCGCTTCACGTGTACCGGATGCGAGTGGATGGTGACGATGAAGAAGATCCAGTTCACTGATTCTCAAGAGAGATGCATCCCGAAGCTGTTCAGTGTCCACCATGTGGGTTTCCTGTCATTTCAAATCTGATTCTATTTCTTCCCGGGCAAAGATCTATATTTCCCCGAGGTAAATCATTGCTTTTCCTTCCAGTCAAATCACTGCTTTTCGCGGTTATCAAGAGAACGCTGAGCGCGGTTCGGTTCAGGATCATTTTCCAGGATAGATCATCTACCACTAATAAAGCGGGAAAAAAGAGACATTTGCTCATCGGACCTGGCGTGGCTGAGATGTTCGGCTTGTCAGCCTACTCGCCTCTCATTTACGGCATTCGCAGCTGTATTACCTACAGACGAGGCGGGGACGACATATGTGGAAATTTCACGATGTTCAGGGTCATATCAAACGTAGCAGGTAATAATAATCACCAACAAAGTTCGAATCTTGATCCTCTCACTCTTTTATCTTCAGATTCGATGTCTACCCACTCGCAGGGGGAGGGGAGTTAGGGGTTTGAGGGGAAATAGAGAAGGGAGGGAAAACTGATTGACTAACTAACTCCCCCTCCAATAAGGACCTTCACCCGTTCAATGGCTTAGCTGGCGTTTCAAAAACCTCGACACTTTGGAGATTTCGTGGAAAGAACCCGCAGACCCTCGCGGTCCGATCGATGGCTACAGGGTGGAAATCGAGGTGACATACGGAGCCTCGGTGAGGACCAGAATGGTGGTTCTTGATCGTTTCGCTCGATCATACATCTTGAAAAACTTCAACGAGCGGAAGAAGTGAGTTCACGGAAGTTTTCCCGGACGAGCCTCGGAAAATGCGGATTCTAGCCTCGGAATTAATGTGGGGAATCGATTTCAGGTATCGTATCGGCGTTGCTGCGTTCAACCTCGATACGGAGAATAAGAATAAACAGCTGATGGGGGAGTTTCGTTACGTGTTTCCCCATGAGGCACTGCTTGTGAAATACGCGACATGGATCACGATTACTCTTTTCGTCTTCCTCCTTCTCAGCGCTTTGATCGTCCGCCTCTGTTTCCGGGGTAGAGACCAGGGAGAATATCCACCCAGTCTAGAGCTTCAATTGACCCTTCGTGTTTGAGCCACTCGACTCGATTGTGAATCCGCGTGTTGCATCGTGCACCAGATACCTGGGGTTTGAAGTTGAATATACCAGGCTGGAAGAGTTTCGCGTTATAAGAACTCATCAACTATTGAATTGTATAATGAATCATCTTCGGTTGGAAGGTATTGTGAAAAACGAGATTGTACGCTTACATTTTAAATTTACTTTTAAATGAAGTAAATTGACTGCTGAAATTAGACAATGAACTATTCACTGCCGACATCGAACGGACCCGTTCAACAATGCTTCCAAAATTCACCGGTGGTCTGTATACATAGATGAGTGGAGTCTATTCCTCCATATTCTACATTGGTAACGGATCAAAAGTGAAGCGTGAATTTCTAGCCTTTGGAAATCGGTTCCCTCGAGGGCGACTCCGTCACGAGGTTTTCCTAAGTTATCTAGAATCGAAATCTGAGTCTTTTTCCCTCAGAATTCCCTCATAAAACTTCGAATCTTTTCGCCGAAACCTCAGCTCCTCGACGTCAGCGGTCGTACGTGCACTTCACGCATGATGGGTTCCGAGAAAGCACTTTCAGCTGACTGAGAATCGTTCGCCACCTCTATCCAGAACGGACATCATCGGAGCGGAGTGCGAGAATTCCGAATATTCGTTGTGTCTGAGAAAGCTACGTGAAGTTTGTGATGAGTTCCTGAGGACTCGAGCCGTTCCAACAGCAACGAAAGAAGCCAGAAAATGTGGTTTCTCCCGATTCTGGTTCTGTCCGTCCTGTCGTCGGTGATTTCGGAAACGACAGACTTTTGTGAGCGAACCCCTTTTATCGAAATCGAATGCTTCCTTCACATTTTGGAGGCGGAGTACTTCGATTGAGTTTCTTCGCTCCTCGAGATGGACATTCGAATCTCGAAATAACGGCCTTCTCGTGAGCGGCGGAATCATAACTTTTCTCCCATTCTAGATCTCCCGGTACTCAACTCTCCAACAAACCTAACAGTGTGCGACGATAGCGATAAGGCGGTCGTTGTCTGCTGGGACTTCGTTAAGCCGAGGACAGTGTCCCTCCGCAGAGTTGAGTTCGTTCTGTTGCTCGAAGACGCGATCAACGGCTTGCGGACTTTCTACCCTCGATTCAGATCCAAGCCATTAAACTACACACTCGTAGGCCTCTCGCCGGACACCGAGTACTCCGTGAGACTTCTTGCGACCAGCCCGAAATGGCGTGACAGCTCCACAGCAGGAATAACCTTCTCCACTCTGCAAAAAGGTTCTCCGCGAAATCTCCACCTCGAGAGTCTCTGTTTTCTGAGATGTGGACAATTGAATTTCCAACCAATGATTTCCTTTTGATTCAGATTGGCCGACTCCGCTGATCACCCGAATGTCGTCGAGGACGTTCGACGATTTCGTGGATTACCTCGTGGGTTGGAGCACCGAGCCAGTGTCGCCGGAACTGACGCACTTCGAAGTTGAACTATGCGACACTTCTTGTTCCACCATCCGGAAAAAACGTTTCGACCACGACACTGTAGTATCCATCGAGTACAACACCGAGTTCACTGTTCGAGTGATCGCGTGCTACGACCTACCTATCGTGGGCAAGATCAAACGATTCAGCGAAACATTCCACGGAAACACGGGGAAAGGATCTCCAGGAAGGATTCTTACCAGAACCTACGCGGTGAAGGTGAGAAACAAAATAAGACTTCCGTGGCTTCCTTCGTTCGGACCCAGAGGACCAACAACCTACTACGAGTTCTTCGTCATCGACCCGAGCTTGAAATCCAACGTCTTCGAGTGAGTTCCCTCTTCTGTGCTCGTCGGAGGAGAATTGTTTCCAACATCTAACCATTTGGCGGACTATTTCGAAGGGAAGATGCTCTGCCCGAAGATCCCCGAGTGAGTCTTCGATATCCCAACATTGTCGGTGATGTTTACGAATTGAAACTGGGTGCTGCTGAGGACGAGTTTTCGACGGAGTCTCAGCTGACAAGCCGGGGCGACCCGAGACCAGATCAATGCGCACCTCGTGAGTTTTCCTCCGATTTGGAGCAAAATCTTTGGAAACATCGATTAGGTAATAACTCAGAACTGTTTCCGATTCCAGCTGAGCCCCTTCTCGTCTTGTTCATGAAGAGAACGTTGAGCGCCGTTCGATTCAGAGTGATTTTCCAGAAGTTTGGACTTACCGGTCGCTCGATGCATGACTCAAGAGTGGGGCATAGACATCTGCTCATTGGATCTGGCTTGGCGGAGACCTTCGGGTTTTCCGCTTACGCAACGCTCGGCTACGGAATACGCAGCTGCTTGACCTACCATGGGAGAGATTTCGATGTTTGTGGAAACTTCACGTTTCTCGACTCTGTTTCCGACGTTGCTGGTCAGTCCGGGTGGGGAAACCAAAACTATGTAGCTAGAAGACCGATTCAGGTAGGAAATTGGGTCACAGAATCTTCTTTCTGCCAGAACCCTCGGAGGTGGACAAGCTGACTTGGTATTTCGAGGATCCTAGAAAGGTCGTCATCACTTGGGAGAAGCCTGGGACCCCTCGCGGTCCCATCGATGGCTACAATCTCTCGATTCGGAGGACCTACGGTAGAACAATCGAGAGCAAAGAGGTGATGCTGAACTCGAGCACGCGGTCGTACGTCATCGAGGCATTCCAGCGTCAACGAACGTGAGTTCCCTGTTGTGTCTAAGATTCAGGCCCGAATCATTTCGACAAACTGAAAGAAGGTATCGAATTCGATTTCAGGTATAGAATCGGCGTCGCGGCGTATAACCTCGAATCGGAGCGCAAGAACGAAATGCGCCTTGGAAATTGGAAATATGTGACTCCTTCGCGAGAGGGATTTTTCTGGTGGATATTTTCCCTCGCGTTTTGAGTCGCATTATCAACACTGATGTCGACCTTGGCAAAAGACCGAAGAAACTGAAGATCGAAGACGAGCGAAAAGAGTCCGCGCTCTGTTTCGCAGCACGGATCATTCTTTACGAATTTCGTGTGATCATCCCGACTGCAGTTCGTTCAAATTTGGAGAAGATGTTGGATGGAACCGTGACACTTGAATGTCCATACTTAAAGTTTTTATGCGGAACATGACTTGCTCGTGCAGATATGTCCTCGGAAGTACGATGCGATTCGACGAGCACCCTTTGGATGAGTTTTTATTGAATGTCCTTCTAACTAGGCTGAGGATGAAATCGAAGTTGCCTTGAGTTCAATGAATTCTTCCGGAAATAAAACGAAGTGACCTTCTCACAAGACTCATTGAAGTTCGAGGTTGTCGAACACGGATCGAACGATGGCTTCCACGTCTCTTGCTTCGAGATTGAAGTTTACTTGCGAAGCTCGAGGAGCCTTCCTCCGATGCTCTATATCGCAGTTCGCAACGTTGTTCATTCGATCGACCGAGCCAATAATCGAAGTTTCTTGAATGAGTGTCCTTCGAATGAATCTTTGAGTGGGAAATTCCTGATTTTCTTGTTGAAGAGTTTCGTTCTGGTCACGAACGAGTCGAGAGTTCTTCCAATGACTGAAAAAACATCCGGAACAACTCGAAGATTCCATCGCTGATTCACAAAGGAAGTAATGAGGTCAAGGGTTACGCCCATCATTTGAATGTTTTCTGCGTGAGTTCTTTCGAAGGATAATGTTTCACATTTCACTGCCGTATCTCTCTATCATCAATCAAGAGTACTTAGGTATACTCAATGTCCAAGCCTCAATCCTGGCCTCCATATTTATGGATCAATTGATGCGGATTTGAGTAATTCTTAAAAACATGAAGTTTCAATGTTCGCATACTGCACGTTTCATCTGGATCGGTGACTCGGCTCCCTCCGCCATCCCGAATCGACTGTTTTTTTCCCGACAAGGAGGAGTAATCGCAGGAGACATGGTAGACCATTCACTTCTCGCCCATTCGAAGCTCCAAGATCCCGGGAAATCTCACGCGAACTTCCTTCCCATCAAAGTTTTCGGAGAGAATTCTCTGTGAAAACTATCTTATCACTCGTTGCAGGACGCATTTGATTCGTAACATCGCGGTCTTTATGGCGACGTGCGTACATTTCACTGCGGACGTGTGTGAACCCTCGCAATCGCAGCTGAGATCTGGCACTGAGGTTGGCGTCGGTTCACATCGCGGGTCAGAAGAGAGGTCTCTCGTAGGTTCACCTCGCCGTTCGGAAATCCTCGAAATTGAAGTCTAAACAGCTTGTGATGGTTAGCTGTTTACTTCGTTGATCCACTGCCGAAGAAACGACTCGACAAAATGAGGAGCTACGTCGTCCACTTTTTGCCGTTTCTGATTCTAATCAGCGAGGTATTTTGCGGTAAGAAACTTCGACATTCAATTTCTCAATCAACAGGAGTCGATCATATTCCTTTCGCGAGAATCTGTGGCCATCGCCTCCTCTACCTTGATCGTTCCTGTATTTTGACCAGGAGAATTTTTCTTCTGACCACATGCTCGATGAAGAATATTATAAGCTCTCAAAGTCGTTGAGCTCGCGCTTGCGCCATGACCCTCCTTACATCTTGTAACTCCGGGACCTGATTTGTAGCGAATCAAGTGAACATTTGTGATTCTTGACATTCGCACTTCTCTCTTCGCAGATTTCCCTCAACTCGAGAGGCCCGCGAACCTGACCATTGCAGGGGACAGCGACACGACCGCCGTAGTTCGCTGGGATTTCGTCGAACCGAAGAACGTTTCACTCTCGAAAATTGAATTTGTCCTGAAGATCGAAAGCACTGATCATTGGAGAAGGAAAGTGCACCGCTTTTTCACGAGGAGGCCGTTCAAGACTTCGTTGACAGGCCTTTCACCGAGCCGCAAATACACAGTCAGAGTTTCGGCAAAGAGTCCCAACTGGCGGCAGAGTCCGCCCGCTGAAACCGTTTACGTTTCTATATCCACAGGTTGGTTGGAAATGTGAGAAATTCTCTCGAGTTACAATCGAGACTCCTGTGCTCATGTTTGTCTCTTCACAGACTGGCCAACCCCTGAAATCACCGAAATACTCAGCGACCCGCGCGAAGAGCTCGTGGTATACACTGCGAAGTGGACTTCCGGACCGCCTAGACACTCGCTTCAGTACCATGAAGTCGAGATTTGTCTCGAGCAATGCTTCAAGTTCAAAAAGGGGAGCATGGAGAACCAGATCAGTTTTCCGGTCAAGTACAAAAGTACATTCACCGTAAGCGTAACCTCAGTTTTCGATGTCCCCGATGTCGGCGAAATCAGACGCACCAGCGAAAAACACGGTGGAAAAACCGGTACGGGCGCAGTTGCGCGGATTCTGAGGACGATGAAAGCCGAGCAGGAGGACAACAAAGTGAAACTCGCATGGCTCCCGACGTTCCCTAAGGGAGGACCGATTCCCTACTACGAGTTCTTCGTCTGTGACCCGAATTTAGCGAACGATTCGGTCTCGACCGAACCTCCCACGACCACAGAAACCCTTCCCGCACTCAAATCCACTCGAAGTCAACACCTTCCTGAGCTGGACGGCGAAATATTCAGGATGGACCTCGAATCAGATGAGGAAAAGACGACTGCTCTTCTGCCCGAATCTCTCCGAAGAGGTCGATGCCTGGCACGTGAGTACGGCCGGGATGGATGTTTCGTCCACTGTCAGATGACATCAGCAGAGTTCTGAACAAACAAACAAACAAACAAACAAACAAACAAACAAACAAACAAACAAAACCCTCGGGTGGTTGCGAGCTGCCAGATTCTCTCTATAACGCTCGCTCGCTCGTTCCATTCATTCCAGGACGGCCTCCTTTCTTCACCGTAGTCAAGAAGATTCGAAACGCGGCGCGTTTCAGGATCTACTTCAGGGATTCCTACATCGAAGAAGAAACGCCCGATCCTGAATGGCATTCGAGACACTTGAGATTAGGTCCCGGTGTTGCCGAAGCTTTTGGGTTTTCCCATTACACGCGACTTTTCGTCAAGATCCGCAGCTGTTTGGTGTACGCAACGAAAGCGGTTGATACGTGCGGAAATTTCTCGGATTTCGAAATACTCTCGAACGTGGCAGGTAATCATGCTTCCGAGCTGTTCCAACTAGATTGCCAGTTGTAGTTCACCGCGAGTGCTCACGGATTCCCAATCGAAACAGGACCTTCACGCGTCCGATCTCTGAGGTGGACTTTGCGGGACACCGATGACGCCCTCGAGGTCTCCTGGGAAGAGCCTGAAGACATTCGCGGACCCCTCAATGGCTTCAAGGTCTCAGTGCAGCAGATGTGCCAAGGGCAGCCGTGCGGGAAAGAGACGGTGCACTGGCTCAAACCAAACATGCTGTCCTTCGTTTCTCACGAATACGACCCGCAATCAACGTGAGTTCACCGTTCCATGAATTAGAGGTTACAAGAAGTTCGATTCAGGTTAACGGATGAAGCTCAAGAGGAATTAGCGAACCCTCAATCCATCTATTCATTTATCTCTCTTAAATCATGATCGACACGAAAACTTTCACGCTCTCGTCATAACCGAGAGCCGCGTTGACGGAAATCATTCTCCATGATTCACTTGCAGATACAAGATCGGAGTTGCCGCGTACAACCTCGACATAGAGGAAGACTCCGAATGGGTGGTTGGCGATTGGGATTATATCGTCATCGCCCCCAAAGACAATACGCTCCTGTGGATTGCGATCGTTGTTATCATGGCGATCACGACGATAGCTGTCGCATCCTGCATAATCATAAGGACAATAAGGATAATGAGAAGAGCGGAAAGAGCGAGGAGAACAAGATACGAAGATACGCAGCCACTAGATCGACAAGACCGAGACTCAAGCGATCTTTCGTTGCTGAATTTTCGGCTTCAGCAGCTATTGCATATAGCAGAGAGTGAACACTTATACGAAGTCCCATTGGAACTCGATGAAAACGAGTTGCTGAATATGTTACCGTGGTCCGGCGCGGATCGAAATGAACAGGCTAACGAAGAATCGAATTTGGACGACGTTCCACCGCCCCTACCTTTCCGCTGAAATCGAAACCAGATTTCCAACGGACTCACTGATTTAATGACTGCTCATATTTTTCTGAATCTATTTTTGAATTTACTTGTGTAAAAAGTCAAGATTGAATCAATTGAAAATCAAATTGTATTCCGATTCATCGAACTGACTTGTAAATAAACGAAATCAAGGACATTTACTATACAGCCTATATCATTGTGTTTTGAGCGGTCATTGCATTATAGGACTGAGTCGCTTAGATTTCCCATTCCTGATTTCTTTCGAAGACGTGATCGGTTTTCCGAAAATTTCCATTCAGGAGGAGATTGTCGTGTCTGACTTGTGATATCGATATTGATCAAGCGCCTCGTGAACTCTGGAGAGACATTCGAGCTTTCAACAGGTTGAGAAAAGGATGTTTTCTTGAACGAAACTTACTAGTTAGGCTCATGCTCACTTCGATCGATAAGTGGGGACACTCTGGAGTGTAGTTATGCTCTCGGACAGCGTTTTCAATAGCCATCGTTACGCCACTGGCGCTGTTGGCGGATTGAGGCCTCTCTGTTTTCTGAAGAGTCCTCAAAGAAAGCTCTGAGTTTCAAAGCGAACAAAATTTCCATTCATGGCTGGTCTCAATAGGCTGCGTTAGCCGCGTGCGTTGTCTGAAAGTACGAAAGCCACTCCTAAAGATAGGAGGCTGTCCGAAGGAAACAGAACAATCAACAAGAAGGTCCTGGTTTATCGCGAGCTGAAAAACACCGCCGAGCGAGGCGCTGCGAGAGCTCATCTTCCCCATAAAACGGTCTGCCTCCGGTCTCGAGGATCCGGGCGCATTCTTGTACGTTCAAACATTTGTCCAAGCGAGATGTTGAGATTCGCAGCTTCATCAATGATCTTCCTCCTGTCACTCGCGCAGCTCACGACAAGATCTTTGGAAGAAGGTTAGAGACCTTGCAGCTTACGTGATTCGTAAGATTCTTCTTTGATTCTTAGAGTTCGTGTTTTCTAACAATGTGACGGGGAACCGTACTCTGGACTGCATCAATTGAGTTGATCGTACTTGCTACGGGATGCTATCTGACGATAGTGCTCGGTGTAATGCAATGCAGATGTGCATCCATGTGGAGAATTGTTCCAGACACCACGAAAGAATTGACTGTGGCTCCATCGAACTCGCCTTCCGGGCCAGGACGCAGCGCTCCTAAATACTGGCACTTCACGCAATCGGAAGATATTTGCCTCGATGACCTCTTGCTCATGCTCAGAGTTGACTACGGAGAAAATGAGGCGAAACTTCGCGTGAATTATCCCGACAGGAAGGATGGTCCAACAACGGAGATATCAGTCAACACTTCGGGAGACGGTGAGTTGAATGTCAAGAACGGATGCAATGACTGACGGAGAGAAATCTATCTGGTAAAGCGCTCTCGTCCGCAGAATCACCCATCCATGACAGCTGACTATGACATTTCACCTACATATACACTGCCCTTCCGTACCTTGACTATCAATGAACCTTAAAAATGTCAATATTTCATATCATTTCAAAATCGTTCCTCGAACCGAAATGGGGAAAGCGGTTTCATCACGATTTTGAGGAATATCCACATTTGCACTCATGACTATTTCAACTCTCGTGTGGGCACCTGAAGGTGGGAGAACATCCTCGAGAAGCTTTTCGCAGCATTTTTGAAACATTTTGACTTGAACGTTGAGGAGAGCGTTAGCGACTTTGTAGCGACCCTCGATGATCTGTCAAATCTGGGACGGCCGAAGTTGACGAAAGTCGAAATCTCGATCAAACAGAACGCAAGAGTGGTTTTTATGCAGATTTAGAATCTCGTTTTCAGCCGATTGTTATAAACTATGTACACATGTACACAACTAAATTTGAATATAATGCGACGAAACGATGTTTGGGGTCAGATGTGGGGTCATAGTTGTCATAGGAATTTCGGAAGCTGCTTTAAAAATTAGTTTTGGGACATTCTCCCCAAAATGCTCAAAGCTTCAACAGTTTTCAAGTGTCCAGACATTCGGAATGCGCACTCATTATCATTCTACGAGTTGTCTACGTGAACTTTTCAACGTCTCCTCCACCTGCCGAACTTGTTTTGGCAGTTTCTCCTCACGAAATTCCCAGTCGGTCTGCAACAAAAGCGGAATATCTATGGAATCGTGCGGAGGGAAGAATACATTTGGAGTGGTATGCAATCACGCAAAATTCTCGTCCATCCTACGTCTTGATCCCCGAGAGAAAGAAGAATCGTCTTCGGAGCTCACCATTTTTCCGAGAGGGCATTATCTCCAATCAGGATCTCTTCGGGAAGAATCGAATGAAGATGACCATGCACGGGAAGACCATCAGGACGATCAGGAGCATTATCCACATCATACAATGGCAAGAACAGGGGGAGCTGAGCTGTTCCTCTAAACGTACAGATTCCGTCTGCAGTCTGCCGAAATTGTCTTCAGTGGACCGCAATTTTCTCTTTGCAACTTCGGTGTCTTTGGCGATGATGTGCTTCGCGGTTTGTGCGTTCCGTTTGAGTTCCTGTGCGAAGGAGATCATGCTCTCCGCTATCCTCTGCTGCATGGCATCCTGTTCCCTCAGGATTCGATCGACGTCATGCGGCGGTGGTTGTTTCTTCTTCTCCTCTTCACTGAACAGGTTCTCCCGAAGTTCACGGTCGACTTTGGTTTGCTGTCTCCGATGCACCGCTCGTTCAGGGTGACGGGTGACTTTCGTCTGCTCGACGAGTTTCATCTCGGGTTTCGCTGCGGCCGTCTGTATCGCTCCTTTGACAAAATCGATTCTCTTCCGGAGCTCATTGAGTCGCTCGAAACTGGGCTGTTGCGTGTTTTGTTTCTCCAAAGCTTTGAAGAATTTCTCGAGTGCCTCAACATAGGCGGCCAGTCTCCAAGAAAATCTCCTCTCGAGGACCACCTCCTCACAGCGTTCGAGGAGGCGCTGTAGATTGATCTCGTGTCTGGATTTCGTCACTGGGATCGGTGGCATCTTCTCGGACTGCTCTTGCTTCGGCTGTCGCTCGAATTGCTGAGCCATCGTAGGTAGATCACGAGCTCTAAGGGATGCGCGGAGTTGAGATTTAGAAGGAAACTCATGAGTTTCTCGTCCTTTCTATGGAAATGGCTGTGACACTTCACTTGCAATCGCTGCCGCCGGGAATTCGAGCGTTAAAACTATAAACCGTTGAAATTAGCGTTTGTTTTGCTTCCCTCTCCCTTTTTCCTCCTTTCAAACCCTCTCACACTTCCAACGTCTTTCAACGGAAGTCCAAAAGCTCAAATCAAAGATTTACTGCGTGGTAATTGATTCTACTTGACCGTGGCTCCAGTTCCATGTGCGTTTCGGGCAAGTTGAGGGGAGATATCGGATTCTGAGGAGAGAACATTTCGCGGCGGAAACTCGCGCTGGACGACCTAGCCGCCGAGGTTTCATCACGATTTCCTTCCATCTAGTTATACGTCGAATGGGATTCTTTGAATCATCAAAAGAGAAAACGTTTCTCCTGATTGAATGCAAGCAGGAAAGAAACGACTCGGAACGCAACAGAATCTCAGGACAGACTTCGTCTTATTGGACAGTTCCACCTCAGGGAGGAAACATAACACGTGTGCGTTCGTCTCGCGCGACGTTTGCGAAGAGACTGCGTGCGCACGAACAACATCCAATGAGATAGTCGGCGTGCAGCACGAGTTCGCAACAAGTGCTGACTAGAACGCTCGTGCAGCGATTTCCGCCTCTTGCGAGGATTGAGCAAAGTAGCGCGGCGCGTCTCTTCCGATTCCCGACAGTGACAGGGAACAAAATGTGGAAGAACGCCGGCGCCGCCTCAGCCACAGTTTTCGCCCTGTTGGTTGTGGGAATTTCGTCGATTCCGTTGAGCGGAGGTAACGAATCCATTCGTCCGCTATCTCACCTAAGGTTGATCGAACTTTCCGAACTTTGTGACGCGATTCTCAGCTTTTGAGAACTTTTTCCGCAGAGGAACGGCTCGGCGCCCCAACCAACGTAACCATCAAACACCGAAATCAGACAGCAGTCGTGGTGTTTTGGAACTTCACGAAGCCGGAGAATGTTCCAGCGCGATCAGTGATGTTCACTTTAGATGTCCGGAGTCACGGAGTACCAGTCACGCGGTATGACTTACGGTTTGACGGGACACCATTGCATCATATCGTGACAGGTTTGAAACCAATGACCGAATATTCTTTGGAACTTTCCGCGGAATACGAAAACTGGGGAAGCACTGACACTGTGGAGGTGTCGTTCACTACATTACGAGATGGTGAGTTGATCGGAAGAAATAATCGCAATGCCTGAGGCAGTTCTGGAAGAATCTTCACGCGACGAGGAATGTTTCGCCGCAGGTTGGGCCGAACCTGTCATCGTGAGCATGGAAGAAAAGGATACAGGAGTGGGAATCAGCTTCACCGTGAAGTGGGACCTCTACGGCAAACGCAGAGGCCTGAAGCGCATCAAACTCGACTACTGCAGCGACGAATGCAACACGATTGAGAAATCCGCCAACGACACGGAGGCTACACTTTACCTCGACTACAACACGGAATTCAGGTTCAGGATCGGCGTCGTTTTCTATGCATCCTTCTTCGGTCCCATCAGCCGCTCGGGTCCCTTCATTGCCAGGACGACCTCGATGGGTAAACCGAGAAAAGTCGAAGGTCCCACCATAATAGAGCGAATCGGCAACGAGCTGAGGGTAGAGTGGCAACCACTCGATGTTCCAAACGGGCCGCTGAGCTACTACGAAGTTCTAGCTGTCGACGTACACAACCCTTTCAAGAGGTTTCGGTGAGATACACATCTAGTCGCGTTTCATTCTTCGGTCTTGGCAGTAATTCATCACACTAGTTTTCAAAAAAACGTCTGATTTCGATTCAAGCAAAACGGTAGATGACAGCCCAAGCGTCATCTTGGACGCCCCTGACATGTTCATCGAAGGCCGTGCCTACGAATTATTCGTCAGAGCCGTCAACGTCCAACTCGACGGGAGAACGCACAAAGGCGATTACGCCCTCTTCCGATTTCGATACAAAATACCGCGTAAGTATCCTCCGGAATTTCTTCCTCGGCCCTGGAGCAGATATCGCATCATTTGGGGTTTGAATTTTCGAAGGGAATTGAACCGAGAACCTCTTTGGATTTCAGCTAAGCCCAAGGACCTTAAGATCCTGGAACTGAACCCGAACGGCATTCGATTCAAGGTTTTGCACGAAGAATTCACCGGAAATCCAGTCACTCAGGTCAAAACAGAATCGCCTTTGAATATGATAGATAGGTGGAACGGTACGGCGGAGGTCTACAATTTGTTGCCCTACGAGGAAGTTAAATTGAGCGCGCGCGGCTGTTACAAGGTCGACACAACCGATACGTGGATCTGTGGCGAATACGGTCATTACAAACTGACTTCCAACGTCAAAGGTGATGTTCACAATCGAGATTCCCTTTTTTGTCTCCGATCGAACCTCGACTCGATCATATCTATGTGTACATTCATTCATATGAATCAAATATAATATAATATTGTATATATTATATTATATTTGATATAATATATAATATCTATATCTAATATATATATATATATATATATTACCTAGATATATTATTAGATGTTGGGAGCAATATATCATATAATATCATATATCAGGTGGATAATATATCATGATGATATATTCAATATATATTATGAGATGTAGCAATTGCTGAGAATCATTGTCTAAACGGTCGAAATTTCCAAACACTTCAGCACCTTCCCCGGTTCCGTTCCTGAACGTTCGTCAATTAGATCGCGGCTGCATCGAGCTGAAATGGGACGAGCCTTTGAATCCTAAAGGACCCCTGGACGGTTTTGTAATTTTTGTGCTTTCGGAAAGAGGTGTTCACGTTCACGCGGAAAAGCACATGAGACCTCCAAACTCTAAAAGGACGTTGAGCATCTGTCATCGCGTGCTGCGGGACCTCACGTGAGTTCTTTTGTTCTCTTTTCGATGGTTACTATCGCCGGGAGGAGCTGATGACGGAATGTTTGACAAGTCCATGATGGCGAGCCGACCTTGAATTTCAGAAATCTCGTTGGAATTGCCAGATTCAACCACGACTTGCAGAACAAAACCGCCGTACACTACGCACCAATCAAATACGCACCGATAATCCCGCGTGAGGGAATAGCCGGGATCACGGTCATCATGAGTGGAATGAGCGTATGTTGTGGCCTGCTTTCGTTGGTTGTTGTATTGATCTGCCTGAACGTTCAAGACAGAGACGAAAACGTGGGAGGCGCACAACCAGAAAATGCGCGAGGCAATGAACCAAATGGAGGATTCTACGCCGATCCTCGGCCTGATGACGGACAAGTGTAACTCTGAGTTAGGTATGTCTTGCGATTTGAACCCTCTACATTACTGGAAATCGAATTGGCGTTTTTAAGTTAAAAATCTCGACAAGAAGTACCGCCAGGCGGAATTGTGACAAAATGACAAATAGCGAAATTTGAACTGAACTCTACGTATTAAATATTCGGAACCGTGTACAACTTTGAATATCCGATTCAAATACGCTGCGATTGAAATTAGCTTGGAACGCATAATCAATGATGTTTATTGACTTAATTTGTGGTATGAATCAATGTAAATTTGATGTTAACCCACGTAAAAAGATTTTTGGATTTTGAAGTTTACAATAAAGGGAGCTTGCAACCTTGGAAAACTGTCTGTTTTCACTGTTCACATCGGTATGGAAAACTGGAATGAAGATGTCGAGTCTCTTCTAGATAGATTTCGCATGGTTCATTGGAAAGGTAAAGTGAATTGATGGGAGGTGTTCATTTCGGGGGAACGATCAGATCTTCAGAGAAACGATTTCCGAAGTTCCTTTAAGGAAGAAATCCGTCTTCAATAACTAGGAATGCGATTTGAGTCGATCGATTCTCTTCCACATTCAAGATTCAGATTTCCTTCAGCTTTCCAGATCTGCTTCAAGATCGTGGTTGATTCTTGGGTTGATGAAAAAGCGGTTCCTGGCCATGATTGGAGGCAGGAACTTCAAGCATTAATTATTTCTCGCCATTCATCAATCCATGTGAGAAGATGGAGAAATGGATGAATGATGCCTGAATGGTGGTATCCAGTTCTCCCATCATCCATGGATTGATGGACGGTGATCGATGAATAATGCCTGAATTTCCAACTCAAGTTACGATGATGTCGATGGAACTGGTATTCTGTGTTTTTAGTTCATATTCCAAAATTTTGGCGAATCCGCGGGTCATCATGAAGTTGCGATCGCGAGCCGCGTCTTCTGGCACATGTCACGCTCGCTCGAGACAGATTCGCCTGTTGCGAAAGTCGAGTGCGTTCTACCGGCACACACCAACAACAAATACCTAGAGATAGCGGAAGGGGACCGCGTGCTCTTCATCAAGAGATCAGCTGGCTGCTGCACTCAGAATAATAATTGTGTCCTTTGTGGGAGTCTCTCTTCGGTTCCATCAGGACTGAAGCTGCTGCTCAAGAAGCAGGATGAGGCATTCTGCTCTATTTGTGCTGTTCGTCGCTGCCACGACGTCCGCAGGTAACGAATTCGTCCTCAAATTTTGAAATTACTCAGCTGTCCGCTCGGTCCGAGCTCAAAACGAGGCAAACGATCGAATCGAGAGACGAAGGAAATATGTTATTTTCAAACGAATCATCTGGTCTGAGTCTGAATGAGTTCTCTGTTGTAGGACGATGAAAAGATTCAAATCAGGATGAGCTTTCTTGCAGATTGGCCTTCTTCTCGCGTGACGGACGTAAGCCCACAGAGATTTTGTGACGAAACCGAGCACTGCCTTTCCTTTTTCACGCCGGGATCCACAAAGACCTTCGAGGTCGCTGATCATTACCCGGAATGCCAGACCTTTGAAAAAGATGATCTTGGCTCTGACGCTTGTGCCAAGGTATCATGTGAAGAAGTCGCGAGGGTCCCACGCATTAAGACCCTCACTTACACTGATCGCGAGCTGAGAATCGAGTGGCAGGCACCCGCGTACCTCAGCGCGTTTCCCGCGTTGCATGAGATCTCCGTCTACGATGCAGAAAATCCCCTCAGCGTGTCCAGGTGGGTGACGCCCTTTCATTTCGTCCCACGGGTGATGACACTTTTCCTGCGGGAGATCTTCGAAAACTCACTTTTGTGTGAAGGTGGCGTAGGGAAATCAGGGATGAATGCCGCCGTCATTCCAACCGAACAGTTGGAAGTTCGAAATTGCTCCGAGGTCTTCCGACCGTAGTTCCGAAGAACTCAAAACCCTTTTCAAAACTCAACCTTCTAGACAGCCTGATATTGAATGAGTGGCAATCACTACATTCGCAATTCCAACTTCTCCGACTCTGCTGTCACTTCATCAGTCTAATGAATTCATTCTTCCCTTTGAAGTCAGAACATCTCAGACGGCACTTGCGCCACAATGCACGCTCCTAAGCGAACGAGCGACCGTTACGAAGTGAAAATGAGATCCGTAACTATCGGTGTCAACTATTCGCCTCACAGAAGTGTATACGTCGTTCAGAATCTCGCCTGTTTGCTTCCTCGTGAGTATCCAGCGATAGTTTTGCCTCGAAGGGATCCCTGTCAGACAGTTATTCAGCCAACGGTCGTTTTCTGCCTTTTCCAGCGGAACCGGCGAGTGTCATGGTTGTAGACCGTAGAGCGGACAGAATCCGATTCGAGATCAAGCCGTCATACCCGGCGAGAAGTGTCATTGAGATCAAGTCCCGAGCGAACTTGAGGAAATCAGGATCGGGCTTATTAGCTGAAGCTATCAATCTGAGAGCGTACGAAACGATCACTGTGAGCCTGCGCACTTGCTTTGTGGACGGAGGAACTGAAGTCTCGTTTTGTGGGAATTTCGCCCATTTCAGGATGAAATCCAATGTCGCAAGTGAGTCATTCCCCAATCAGAGCCACGAGGACATTCCCTTCCCGAATCACAACAACTTGAAAGTCTAAACGATTTGAATCTCTGCGACCAAACAGGTCCCTCCGCCGTCCGGAACTTGAGAGTCCTGTCCGCAGGTTTCAAGAGGGACGAGATAAGGTTCAGACCTCCGGAATTCTCTCATGGACCGATAGACGAATACAGTATTTTTTATCAGAGCCTGGACGGAGGGTTCAAGAGTGAAGAAGTGACTCGTGGACTCGGGATATCTGTCTCTGGTCTTCACACCTTGCGATCGTGAGTACATTTCCGTTTCTCAGCCCTGAAAATTTCGGAGCATTTCGGACCGGTTCGATCTCGGTTTCATTTCATTCATTCATTCATCATCGAGAGAGTTTCAGTTTATTTGAGGAATTGAATGTCGAAATGAATTCCAGGTACAATATCAGCGTCGTAGCTTGTAATCTAGACTTGCAGAACAGGAGTATCAGGCACGAGGGTGAAATAGAATACATCATACTTCCTGCACGGCCTCAGTTGTTCTGGTACAACGTGTTCAAGTACGCCGTGCGGTTCATGCTCTTCTTCATATCAATCTTTACATTAAACGACTTGAGGATAAATATGTTTCTAGACGTAGGTCTAATCGTGGAGCAATTGAACCTCGACCATGAAGAATACCTACAAATGACGAGAATTCTAATGTTCGTGGAGTTGAGGTCTTACTCATTCTGAGTTGAGCACTGTCCAAGACATTCTGCCAGGCATATGACTTGATCTCGAGAGCTATCGAAGTCTAACCGAAAATTCAACCAAACGAGCTCTATGCTCCCCTTGCAGAAGTTCAGGGAGATCATCCGTCGTGAAATTTGTTTCTAAACTTGTGATCCTGTTTGTTTTGAATTGACACGAGATTCCAGTTCTCCCAATGAGTGAATATCACGTAGATATGACATTAAAACTCTCTTTCGTTCGTGAATTGTTTTCAATCAGCGCTAAATATCGCTCTTTCTTTAGCTCGTCAGATGTTGAGACTTTAGCGGAGTCTAAATATGTCGTATTCTCTGAAGAATTCGCGCATCCGATTTCTAACACAGATGACCCCGCTGAGGAGTAAGAAGTTCATCATATTCGTTATTGTGTGATGATCCTGCATGCCTTGTTTTCGATTCGAATCGCAATCGTGTCCTTTGTACTGGCGGTCTGACGATTCCATACAAACTGCAGATAGTTGAAGGTTCCTCATCAAAAACGTGGCGCTCCAGTTTTTCCGATCCCGATCCGAGTTTCAAATCGCGAAAACATTCGAGATTCGACAAGCGAGTACTGGCAGTGCTGGTCCTCGATCTTTGTCGTGGACGTGGATGGCGGTGGTTTTAGACCCTTTGTGAGTTCGATACAACTCAAGAGTGGATGTTTCTGCTCATCGGTTCTTGGATAAGAAGCGGTTAGAATCGAGAAGCGAAGAGCATGTTCACGGCTCACTATTTCGGGAAATGAGACAGAAAGTGGCGAAAGGTTTCCGGGCTCCCACAGCGTCTGTTCCAGAGGAGTTTCCCAAGTAAACAGCTCTGAAAGACCGGACCGAACTTTTAGAGAGCGCCGCTGTCATCTGTCACGCAAAACGGACAATGTCTACAAGTATGGATTAGACTGCAGAGGATCCCATCTCCTCCAACTTGATCCTCGAGGATTAGGCAAAGCGGTCAGCTCGGCCGCTGCCTCTCAAAATGTAACAGTGAGCTGTCCAAGCTCGTCGGGATGAAGTGTCGAGTGTTGCTTTTCATTTTGGTTCTATCTTTTGGAAAATACGTGAACCCTAATGGTAAGCTATCGGTACCAATGTACACATTTCAGAGGAGCATCTCGAACTCGCAGCGACCAACTCGGTCGACTAAAGAAGTGGTCCAGTCAAAGTTCTCTGTGTTTCCGGCGCTAATAAGCACCGTTGGACCGCTAGAAAAGTACAGGGTGGGGCAAATTATTTTCCCTGATTACAAATGCTTGGCAAATCTCAAGGAGAAAAGATGTCGGAGTTCTGTTCGCGCCAAAAGTTTCGTATTTCTATGCGGTTTCAGAAAGAAAACCAAACTTGAAAAAATTGCGGCTTGCGGAACCTCCGCTTCGAAAACAAGGCGAAATTCAACGATTTTCAATGGAGCTTTATTTAAAACGTGACAAATGACTTTGCAATAAAAAATAAACGTTACCTTATCGAGATCCCGATTCTTTTCCGAAACCTCGAAGATTTTCATAAATTTGATGAACGTCAAGTTTTCGTTAACGAACGTTAAGTTTTTTTAATCTACATTTTCGAGAACGCTTGAGGTGCTGCATCGAGAAGCCAGGCCGGCACCTGACCGACCACATTTTCAAAAATTAACGTTCATCAAATTTATGAAAATCTTCGAGGTTTCGGAAAAGAATCGGGGTCTCGATAATGTAAAGCTTATTTTTTTTTCGTTTGCAAAGTCATTTGTCACGTTTTAAATGAAGCCCCATTGAAAATCGTTGAATTTCGCCTTCTTTTCGGAGCGGAGGTTCCGCAAGCTGCATTTTTTTCAAGTTTGATTTTTCTATCTGAAACCGCATAGAAATACGAAACTTTTGGCGCAAACAAAACTCCGATAACTTTTCTCCTCGAGATTTGCCAAGCATTTGTAATCAGGGAGAATAATTTGCCCCACCCTGTACATAGGCAGCATGAGCTCCCCCGAACTTCCTCATTTCCAAGCACACAACCGTCGCGTCGTTTCATGATCTCGATCTGTGTTCTTATCGTAAGTGAAGTGAACTTTCCTCACAGAAGTTCCACAATACAGGAACCCCAGACGAAGATGATCTCTGCGCACCGTCAGATCTGGAAGTAGCCAACCTCAACCCTCATGATGTTTTACTCGGCTGGAAGTTCAAGAAAACTACGGGATGCTCGACGAAGCGAGGAGTGAAATTCTCGATAGTGTACGAGACTTCGACAGAGAGCTCGGCTCCACTGATTGCGTCCGGGGAGGAACCCTTGAGATTCAAACTCTCAGGCCTCAATCCAGGCACGATGTACTCCGTGAAGATACAAGCGGTCGCTGGCAAAGCTGTCAGCAACGAAACAGTTGGCTCTTTCAGAACTCTGGTCGAAGGTGAGATCTGCATACTTAGATGCTGAACCCGAGCTCCGAGTATAGTTATTCGAGTTCTACTCCTATCGACAGGATTCATTCCCAGAGTGGCCAACCCCGGAGATCGAAGTATCTGAAGTGCGTGTGGCGGATCAAGCCGGCCTTTCCCTCCGGTGGGACGTCATTCGAGATGAGTCTTTGTTGGAATTCGAGATGGTAGTCTGTACATCGAATTGCACAAACCGAACACTTGAGAGTTCTGAGATGGTTGCTAATCTTTTCTTGAACTACCACACGAGCTACAGCGTTCAGATCTGTGCGATATTCATCCAGCCCTTGGGAGAAACGATTCGAAAGAGTTCCTCTGTCATACGAGGTGTCAGTCCCGTGGGAGCTCCGGACGGACCGATTGAAATGACGAAGACGACTCAAAGAGAGAACTTATTGGAACTGGCTTGGGATCCCCCCGAGAAACCAAATGGCCCTCTCGACCGCTACGACCTGGTCGTCAGCGACACCATCCAGCGCTCGAGTAGGAAGCGGTGAGTCCAGTTTCTTCAACTTTGCAAACCCTTTGGGAAGCGAGAAGATTTGCTGAACCGACAGCGGAATCTCATTCTTTCAAGGCTGAATGTGTCCGGGACGGAAGCTTCGATTGAGCTCCCTCCGCTTTCCGGATACGAGTTCACGGTTGAAATAAGAGCGGTCAACGTCGACCCCGAGACCGCCGAGGAATTCATCGGCGAGTGGACCGAGTATTCTTTCATTCGAACGTTGCCGGGTGAGCTGTCACATTCAAATGACGTCATCCGACTTGTTTCCAGGAAGAATCATTCACTTGAATCTCTTTCGAGACTCGTCCTGGTTGATTCTTTTTTGAGATTATTTTGTTGTTTCAGACGAACCCCAGGGCATCGAGGTGGTCGAGCGCAAAACAGACTCTCTAAAACTGAAAGTCATTCCATCCTCGAACTCGTCTTCGCTGAGATACCACTTGACGACGGACGAGCGGAACAGCGGACGAGTCAAATAGGAGTACGTGGCGAGCGAGACGGAAGTTCTGGGTTTGAAGATTTTCCAAAACGTAACCATTTACGCCAGCGCATGCTACAGTGACACGTCACACAAATTCACTTGCGGGGAGTCTCTCTCCAAGACGACGACTTCCAATGTCGCAGGTAATGCAAGATGAAGCGCAATTCTCGATCCGATTCTCCTGAATGAAATTCATGACTTTTTCCGTTTTTCTTTCTGCGAGTAGCTCCTTCCGTGGTGCGGGATCTGAGCGTGACATCCTCGTGGAAAGGTTTGGTGGTCAGTTGGGAGGAACCGATTCTCTTCAATGGACCCGTTGACGGCTACATGGTATTCATCAATGCATCGGACGAATCGGAGCTTTCAAACTCATCGATCTCATCTTCGTCGCGAAATTATACTTTCGATCGTGTGAATTCGGAGAAATCGTGAGCCATGTTTCAAATCGTAGAAGTGAAACAGTTTCTTCATCTTCGGGAATGAGACATTCTCAATCTGAAGGGAGTTTGGAGATTCGTTCTGAGAACATACATTTTCACAGGTATGAATTCAGCGTCGCCGCGTTCAACATCGATCTTCAAACAGGGAAAAAGCTTCTTGGCGAGCGATCGAATGCTCGAACGATCAACAAATATTCTGTTTGGCTCGCTGTCCTCATGCCGATCGGAATAGTTGTCGGGCTGGCCGGAGCAGCGATCATAGTTCATTTCCTCGTGACGTCGAGGAACAAATCGGATGCGTTTCCCCCGGTGACAGTCACTTTCACCCGGGAAGAACGTTCGGACCGGCTGGAAAGGAGTGAGTGAAGCTTCCAAGAGAGGAGCAAGATCTTCGGTCGAATGATCTTCAACGTCCCCGTGCTTCAGAGAGGATTGGATCGATGTGCTACCGATCTCACAGGCTTTTAGAATGAACATTGAACAATCTTCAGGGTACACTGTCGAATAAAAGAGTTCTGGATTTTCCGCATCTGGAAACGTTTGTTCATGAATATATGACCCCTCTGGCATTTCGATAGACTCATGGAACACTCTCAGAATCATTTCCGCATCATTTGCTTTCTCGTGTCATAAATGTAAGGCACTGCTTTCTCAAAATAGACGAAAACTTCTGAGAATGAAGGTATACATAGAGAGAACATTCATTTCCGAATCGTAAAATATCGCCGTGAGAAAGTCTTCATAGCGGAGTACTAGATACCGGAGAGGTGCGCAGCATTACGTCATAAGATCCGTGATTTCGGAATTAAATCGATGAAGATCCAATCCGTTGTGGCCGCTTGATCCTTTGGGCGCGAATTCCTGAATTACGTCCTTTCGGGACGTGAACACTGTCGCTTGGGGATGCTGACACTGTCTCGAAAAGGAATTCGTCGCTTCCTCTGCGGTGGATGTTTTCTCTGGATGTGGAAAGCCACAAGCGCCAACCTCGCATGAGTGTAGGAACAGTAATCACATTTGAAAACAACTTTCTCGTTGACGAGTAGACTCCTGAAGAGGAAAGCGTTCTTCTTCGTGATTTCGTACTGCTTCCCACTCATCTTGCAGACACTAGAGCTCTTTTCGTAACTTGGAACGAAGAGTTTGTGATTCATCCGACTTGAGTTGCGGCTTTTTGTGGACCTCCGAGAGCTGCCTTCACAACTTGAGCGAGGGTCTCGAGGCGAGTGCAATTGGAGTCTCAGCCCGTTGTGAACTCCGGGTGCACGCTGCGGTTTTGAGGGGACTCTCTTCACCTGTATTTTCTGCCTCAGGAATTTCAAACCAAAAAGAGAAGTTATGCATTTGATTGGAGAGATGTTAACTGGAAAACATCGGTCATGGTTCGAAGATTGCTATTCCACCTACAGAAGCTTTTTCCGAAAGAAACTTCGCGACGCCAACGATCAACCAACAGCTTTCTTTCTTTGAAGATTCAAGGTATCGAGAAATCAGGTGCAGTGATTGTCTTCAGCACCTGTCAAGATGACTTACATGGAGAAAGATCTTCGCCATCCATTCATTCCTGATGCTTCTTGCTGAATGAAATCAATCTATACTTCTATTCTATACTAATATATAAAAATGGGATTATGTTTGTTTGTTTGTTTGTGTGTTCGCTCCTTATACAAATCGTACCCATTGATGCGATTCGCATAATTTTTTTTCGCGTTGTAGGGGAGTGTCTCCGGATGGTCGTAGGCTACATGGGCAGGGCACCATCCGTCATATGAAGTTTTGCAGAGAGCTTTTTAGTATAAGTCTGGGGTGGTTTTGGTCGTTTTTCCGCTTTTTTCTGCGTTTTTCGTTAATCAACTTCCGCACGATTGCTCGAATCAACATGAGTTTTGCTTTGCGTTGTAGGGTAGCCTCGGCCGAAGGTCGTAGGCTACATGGCAGGGCACAGTCCGTCATATAAAGTTTTGCAAAGAGCTTCATAACAGAAGTTTAAAGTGATCTCGGTCGTTTTTCCGTCTTTCCGCCTTCCTTTCGAGTTTTTTTGCTCCTGCGCGATGGTTCAGGGTTTCAAAATTCGCGCCCTGGAAGTCTGGCTTCCCTCCAAATCGCATACACAGTAAATCCGTAGCGAAGCACGGGTATACATGTTAGTAGACATTGAAGCTTGTCGGAACCGTCAGAACTACGCCTTCAAACATTGAAATTATTCTTATCACAGACGCCCATGATGCCAACTCGACAGCTCTGTGTTGAATAACGATATCACAGAAACATTGGACGGATGATTTACACTAGAACAGCTCGCCGAATGGTTCATCGAACGCTCTCACGCACCTAATACGCTCTTCGGGACAGAATCATGAAGCCATCATCATCGACCTAAACTCGGATGTTCGAGTCCCAAAAGCTTGCGTTCGTAACCATCCAGTCTCAGTCGCTGATCAAAAGCGAGTGTGCAGCTTAGAAAGCCCGCTTAGCTTGATGGCATCTTATAACCTGGAGTTGCGTTTTTTTCTTCGCCTTTAGGCCTCGCTCGACAACCTTTCAGCACCCCACAGCTTCAGTACGAATCTTTTATTCCAAATCCAGAGGCATTTGCAGGACGAAAACACTTTAGTCTCGACGAACATAGCTGATGGTGTTGATTTGACGAAATCAGAAGTTTGCAAAACCAGACGTGTCTCGTCTCGATTTGACGAAATACAAGAAACCGGCTCCCAACCCGCCGAGCACCACGAGCACCGAGATCACAATCACCACTGTAACCCAACTTCCCGGGCTCCATTGAATCACCGTTGTTCTTTCTCCGATGTAGAGTTCTCCGTTTTGCAAATCTACGTTGAACGCGGCGACCGTCAGTTTGTACCTGGAGGAAAAGAAATGTTCTCCTTACTCACGGATAGAAAGTTCGATTCGACAGGAGCATAAGTTATCATCAACAAAGTACGAGATCGGATACGGTAAACTCTTACGATTTTCCTCTGATGAATGCTTCCGGCGCGAAAGTTATCGACGAGGCAGAGGAGGCGAGGGTATGATTGATTTCCTTTTTAGGATCATTGAAGTCGGTGATGAAGACCTTGAATCCGTCGATTGGCCCGTTGGGCTGGTTCGGCGATGTCCATCTGAGAACTACTTCGCTTCCCGAGCTCGACAAAGACAGAGTGGAAACTTTCGATGGCGCTGTTGGGGTGGTGACCAGAAAAACATTTCAGAGTCGCGATCAACGGGACCGAACTGATTTCTTCCTTCGAGTTTTTTTCGTTTTCGAAATACTCCCGCGCCACGAGACGCGGAAGTATTCATAAAAAGAGGGTGAGCTCAAATTCGTCTGCGAATTCCAAAAACCGAATCTTCACTCGATATATTACATCAAAGTTGACAATCGGGAGGTATTACCTGCGACATTGGATCTCTCTTCGGCCTCGAAAGGTTTTCCGCAAACGTATCTCTTGAAAAGCTCCGTTTTATAGCAGGTGCTAACCGCGAATGAGACCTTTTCGTACGGAGTCAAATGCTCGAACACCACCGCGTCAGAAACATGACTTTTGTCCTGGATATTTGCGAGGGTTTTGATCTCGTAAAAAGGAACGAATGGCAGCTTTTCGGAGGTCGGCGGTGAAATTTCGAAGCGAATCAAGTCTGTTGTCCTCAAGGTGAGATTGACTGCGCTCGGCTCGTCTGGAATTTAGTCTTTCGGTCAAGTTAATGGCGATTTCGATTGAGGGAACGATTGAAGATCCACTTTTCCAGAAAATTCAGTCCAACCTGCTCTTTTGTGGATGAGGGTGATGTTGAGCACCGGACCGGAGAATATTTCGCTCGAGTTGTGATCAACGTTCACAGCTTGAAGGAGAATCTCGAAGGCGTAGCCCGACATTCCAGTGAAGTTGATGTTCACGTGGGACTCGTTCGGCCTGAGCCTGCGTAATCATGGTTCCTGAACTATTCCTCGGCTGTTGTTCTTCAACCAATTCATGATTCTCTCGAGGTATCGTTACTCTGATGCGAAGCGAACTCACTGTTGTTGGCAGGTGTTGTTGAGCGCGTCTGAGATATTGATGATGTAGAAGTCAATCGGTCCGTTCGGTGGAGCGGGAGGATCCCACACGAGCTCCAAGGAGTTGTTCCCAAGTTTGTGCTTAATCGTCGGTACCCGGCTCGGAGGTCCTACGCCGCTGAGATATTCGTAGATGTCGCTTGGTCTCGAGAGCAGCCTCAAAGCATCCGGAGTTCCAAAAAGCGAGATTACTGACGCGTTGAAATTCGTGTAGAACGAAACGTTGAATCCGATTGCGAACTGGGACGAGGGAAGTTCCTCACCCACGCATTTTGGAGCGCAGATCACCACTCGGAACGCTCGCAAGTCTTGCTTCGAAGAGATACTCCATGTCATCCTGAACTCGGCCTCCTTGGAGCTGTTGAGGACTTTGTATTTCGTCACCGTGATGTTAACCGGAGCGGGCGGACCTGCGAATGAATAGAAAATGTGGAGCTGGATGCTCATCATGTCTAGAAAATTGGGAGATCATCTGAGGATCTGGTGTGCGCGACTCCCACCTGTTACATTGGTTGAGGACTGCTTGTAAATCTCAACGGGTTCGATTGGCGTTCCCCGTTCGAAGAAGGCGTTCCCGCCGTCGACTCCATGAATGATCGGCCTTCTTCCGCCATTCTCCGGAGCTCGTTGCGCGAAGTCATCGTCCACTTCAACATCTTATGGAAAAGAGGAGGTTTCAGTGAGCAGGGAGCCCCAGTCATCGCTGGATGAAGCCTGAAATCCGACACACGCAAGCAGCGTCTTTGTATGTATAGAACGATTTTCCCTTAACTTCGAAGCCCAAAAACTTTGTGTGTCGCGAACAGTATTGTCATTTGGCTTCTTCGCTGCAATCACCTCCACCTCACCACACATTGGTGCTCCATGACGCAAGAACTTCAAGACGCCGAAGCACGGTTACAGTCCCATGCCTAGGGGACTTGAAATTCAAGATTTTTTGGCGCAAAAGGACATCGTGGAACAGCCTCCTGGTTGAACTGACAATGTTTCGGTAGAAACTCAGCAGATTTCATTTTCCAGTTCCTGTGACGGTCGGATCTCGGGGAGGGGAACTCCGATAGAGATTCGTGACCCCCTCTTGAAATCCGAGAAATCCGCATGAATAACCTTTTCATTCGGTCACAAAGAGGCGCAGAGGAAACTGGTTCTCAGCTAGCTTGAACTGGGAGATCTCGCCATCCGTATGTTTGCTTTCACTCCAATCGAATCAGGCTGACACGGTCGTTGGAAATGATGCGTCCGAAGCCCCAGAGTTTGGAGCGGGGGCGGCGCAGAGCAGTCGAGGAAGCACCGAAAGGAATGGGCGCCGCGCCGGCTACGAAATACTCCATCGGGTTCCATACATTCCCCAAAAACCAGTACATCTGACGAGACAGCTAATGAGAGTACCATGATTCCGACACTATCAGTTGACATTTTGAGCTCAATAAAACCAGACTCAGCTCAACCTAACTTTAGCGGCATTTTCGAAAAATTTCAAGTTCTGCCCCGGGCGGCACTCTGCCTCGACACGCCACTGCTTCAACCAAAATCCACAAAATCCTTCGTACCCAGCCTCACTCAGCCTTGATTTTGTTTTTTTCCGTTTTAGAGCGGACCAAGCATGATATGAATGAAAACGCTCCCATATGAGTTTGCTGGATGCAGGGAGACTTGCTTGTATTCGCTATGACCGAAAAATGCATTGCATTCCCATTTCAATATGAAGGTCGAATTCGGATCGAGCGTCATGAAATCGTTATCTTATCGTCATAGATGAGAGTGATCTGCCGAATGTACATATGGTTGATGAGATCTTCCAGTTTCACTGAGCTCGGTCTCTCCGTGATCTTCAGGTTCGTGGAATAGCACTCCACCTTCGCCTGTCGTACATCATTGTCTGCTATCGGAAGTAACTCTGCTTCAAGTTGTTCTCGCAGACGAAGCGTTCGAGCTTGAACAAGGACGTCAAGTCAACAAGAACTTACTTAGAGTCTCCAAAATTGATATCCTTCCCATCTGTCAGATATCAGACAAAATACCGTATTCTCTCTAATTGAAGGACACCCCGTGAGTTGGCCGGACAGGAACAGATGATCGTTGGGATCCCAGAAAGCTGGGGAACATCACGTTTTAAACTTCCTACTCCGGAACTATCAATTAGAGAGAATACGGTATGATCGCATCACTTTTTAGTCGGAAAGTCCCGAAGGCTTTCAATTCCCCGGAACAGGGTACTCTCGTCAACATGAAAGTCTACGGAAAATTGCGTTTCGGATAACGAACGACCTCACGGCACGGATTAAGTCCGTCAGTCTAGGTTTGACTATGGGAGCGTCGAGCTTCGGATGATTTTACGTCAACACGGCATCACGCCTCAAGAGTGGACTCACCCCCAAAAGTGCGATGCGCTCCAACGCAGAGAATCAGCACAAAATTCCAACAAAATCGTGCCATTTGGGCGAATACTCGAGTTTGACTGTCGCTTCTCTGGATTAAACGATACGCATCCGCGGCAACTGGATTTGCCGTTGTTAATCGCTCTACTCCTTATCCTGAGAGATCCATTTCTGTGACGAATCTCTCCCGTGGCAGATGGGATTGGGTAAAGGATTCCTTCTTTCTGAGTAAGGGATCTCATTCAATTCTCTGATCTAATGGAGACCGGAAAGAAAGAAATAAAGAGCCCGGAGGAACGAACACTGCACTTTATTCTCCTTGATTGATTCAGTCATTTCCTCAGAGCCCACAACTTGATCAGGCCGCGTCCGTTACAGATGTGTTCTACTTCGAAAAGTTCAATATGCGAGGTAGAGTCCTTCCCGACCTCACATAGAAAAAGACGCCCAAACTCACTGCACACATCACTAAAATCACAGAGAAGACAGCCACAGGTATAATCCAGTGCGCCTGGGCCGTGGGAGGAGCAGGAGGGGTTGCTATTGTTTGTTCGCCAACATAATATTCTTGCGTCTTAGGGTCCCTGTTGTAAGCGGCCACCGCGAACTCGTATCTGGAAGGAAACCAAATCCCCTCAGTCAGTGCCTTGAGCTGCTTAAATCCGAAGATTCTAGAAATTTCAGATTCTTCCCAGTTCCGTTCGAATATTAATGTCGGCGCCCGTGAATTTTCGAGGGAAATTCGCTCGTGATTTGAGTTGAAATTTAGGATTCTTACGATTTTCCTGGAACGAGGTCCGCGCTCGTAAATTCGATGGATCGTGCCGTGGAATCGAGATCATTGGTGGTGGTGGCCCTCTCGGACGTTCGGTCCACGATCTCTTTGATGTAAACCAGGAAGCCGTTGATAGGACCGTTCGGCTTGTCTGGCAGAGACCATTTCAGAGAGGTATCGTTGCTCGGCGAGCGAATCAGGTCTACTTTGCCGATTCGCGAAGGCGCTGATTGAAATGAACACTTGTACCCATTAGTTATCCCTTCCCTCCGATGGACGCGCTCAAGAAACCTACATTTTGAAGGAAAGGCTCAGTGCCCTTCGAAAACTAACATTCGACGATAGGTACATTCTCGAAAACCTTTCTCCCTTCGAAAACTCCGAAACTTCCCTCAAATCGACGTTGTGACCAGCGTTCATCTTCGATCTTGTGACACATTCGGAAAATATCCACTAAATTAACTCTTACCTGCAACATTGGTTGTTCCCTTTGCTGGCAAAGCCTCTCCACAGATGTATTTTTTGAAGAGCGCCGTTCGATAGCATGTGCTGACCTCGATCGTAACGTTTTCAAACGGATTCAACCGTCCGATGACCGCTACCTGAGTTACGTAATTGCTTTTGAGGTGAGAACGGGTTTTGATCTTGTAGTAGAGAGGAAAGGGTAGAAGATCCCGATAGTTCGGGCGAGAAATTTCGAAGTGGATCGAGTCTCTGCTCGTCCAGATGGGAACGACTGCGGCCGGCTTGCCTGCAATGAATTTCCATTTGTGAAATTTGCGACATGATGTGAGAACCTTCTCGAAGTAGATTGTCTGTCCTCATTTACTCACTGAGTTTTATGTAGGTCAGAGTTGCTTCGTATTTTGGGCTTGCCAGTTCTTTCGTCGTGTTTGGATCGATGTTCACAGCTTGTATTATCACCTCGTATCCGTAACCCGACATTCCCGCCACGTCAATCGTAGCCTCGATTGTCTGGGGCGTCAGTCTTCAATTTGGGTACGAATCAATATTAGTGAAATGATGAGCGGATTTCAACTTCATCGATCACCATTCGAGTATTGATATGAAACCTTCTCTATCCACGAGTTTGTTGGGATCAACGAAGTACTCACATTTCCCTCTTGTTACCGTCGAGGGAATCGCTGACTTGTAGAGAGTAATGATGGATGGGACCGTTCGGAGTAGACGGACGATCCCACCAGATCTTCAGACGTCTCTTCGAATCTTCTTGTTTAGCGTTCAGTTTCGCTATCGCGTTTGGGGCTCCGAACCCGCTCTTGTGCTCGGAAACGTTGCTCGACATTTCGATGGATCGAGTGGAGTTCGGGGGATTGAAGACGGCGATCACAGATGTATTGAATTTCATGTAGAAAGGAACTTTGAGTTCCGCTCTGAATTGAGTGCGTCCGACTGTCGCGTTCACGCATTTTGGCGCGCACAAATTCACGCGAAACTCTTTCAGATAAACCGTTGAAGAGATGCTCCATCTAATCTCGAAACTGGCTCGGTTGCCTGCCGTCGTCGGGTCCTGCTTCACCACCGTTACGTTGGTCGGAGTGGGCCATGCTGAGGGAAAAATGTTTCGATCAGATGAGGTGATTCTTATCCGACAGCCGAGAGAACGAGTCATCAATTTTGAAACCGGAAGAGTTCTCTACCTGAACCGTTGGCGAAGATTTGGCGTTGGACGCTGAGTCCGTCATGGATTGCCGTCTTCGGTTCGAATTCCTCAGACGAATTCTCATCCGTTCCGACAATGCTCCCGATGATGGATTCCTCGAGCAGATCGTTTGGTTTTCGGTGGTCGGAGTGTTCGATGATTTCGAGCTCTCCGTTTATCATCGGACATGGCGCTTCAAAATGAAACACATTTATTCATTCGCACACATGATTTCCTCGTGACTGCTCGAGAGTTCGACTGGAAACGATAAACTCTAGAAGTCGATCGTGAGAATTTTCGCACAAGTCCCCATATTCAGAGTCGACAGCGGAATAGATCGCAGCTGTTCGTCGTTCGATTTCTCTCAAGTCACATTTTGTTTTCCAGAAAACAGAGAATCTTCATCTCATCGAGATTCTTCTCGAAAACGAGTCTAGCCGCGATTCGAAAGTGTGAGCCAAGAGATATACTCTTTTCGAAATATGCAGACGAGCTCCACTCCGAGCTTTCATTCATGCGGAAATTGTCCGAGAAATGGAATCGCTCCGTTCTGAGAAAAATAAGAAAGATATAGTCACCTCTTGAAGCACAGTGGAGACCCACCAGAAACAAGAGAATCACGCTCGCACCAAACAAAGCCATTTCAAGAGTGAATGCTGGGTTTTGGACATGGACGGCGAGTCTTTGGAGCTGTGAGATTCAATGGCGACTATCAATGACATCAAACAATGGTGGTCGACTCTAGAATAGTCGTTTGCTATTCCTGAAAGGCTCATTCTGCTTGGAAGCGTTGAGATCGATCATTATGAAAACAAATCAAACTTTGGTAACACGAGCGATCTCTCGTTCTTCCAAATTCATGGCATGTGCTCCACGATGATCCAATGCTCCTTTTCATCCATCTTTTCACTTGCTTCCCTCAGGAATCTCCCCCAGGACACGTGGAAAGTGATTACTCGAGAATAAACAGTCCTTGAGCCTTCATTGAAGCACTGAACAACTGTCAGAAGTTCTCAAACTACAAAATCGAGAAGTTAATCATCCACCTTCAGCCCATTCGAGTTTATTTCTCCAAAGTCTTTTGTCCATCGGAGAATCTTATCCACTTCTCGATTGTGTTCAATGAAAGTGTTGATGGGTAGCGGACAACAGCGGAGTTTGAGATCGAAGAGTCGCCGCCGGACGAGGTCATTGCGCTCATCCAGTTCTGGAGTTCGAACACAGAACCAAGAATCGAAGCTTGCTCTCGGAGAGATCTCGTTTGCGTGCTATGATTTGCAAGGCAAACATACAAAGAAGGACAACAGAAATGATCACTATCATCACGAGTATCCAAGTTGCGAGTCCGGACGGGACTTCGATCAAGAGTTTTCTGCCGACTATCTTCTTCCCGGTGTTCAAATCCACGTTATATGCCGCAATCAGGAACGAATATCTGTGGATAGACGAACAAAATGTCATTAGAGGCTTCCGACGCGATGGAAGTTTTGGGAATCGATCTGGAAGAAGTGGAGAATGTTTGAAACTCACGATTTCCCGCCTTTCGCTTCTTCAAATTCAAACTCGTGTTGTGTTGGAGCGATTGTTTCATTCCGCGAAATGGAATCTGGATGCGCAGAATCGATGATCTGAATGATGTATCCGACTATGGGACCACGCTTGTACTTGGGCGCGCTCCAATAGAGAACTGGCTTCCCCGTCTCGGAGAAAGCCGCGCGCAAATTCAAAACTTCGGAAGGTGCTGGGGGTCGGGAGATGAGTTAACATCCATGATGTATCTTCCGAGAGCTAAATTCAACAGAGAGAGAGAGAGAGAATCACTTACCTTTCACATTGCTTGTTATCGAAGTGTGTAATCGATTTCCGCAGTGAGTTTCATTCGAGATGTCGATGAAGCAGGCGCTCACGGACAGATAAACTGTTTCGTAGGGTCCGAGACCTTTGATATTTGTGGAGTTTGTGAAATGCGCGTCGAAACTCTTCCCGTTTGCTTGGACTCGATGGAAGTAGGACGAAGATTTCGCCTGCGAGGGTGTGACGATGAAACTCACGGAGTCCGTTCGGCGCTCCACGATGTCGATACGCTGAGGCTTCTCTGAAAAATTGAAATTACATTTGAAAATCCTCAAGAAGTCAACTTGCGATACTTTCGTGGACGAGCGGACCCCTATTGTTCCGGCAGTCACCTACCTGGCCTCTTGAACTCAATCAGGAAATTCGAGGATGGTCCTTCGAGCTTCAAGCCTTCGTATTCGTTGACAGCGCTGATTCCAACGCAATAATACTTTCCGAAAGGAACTGGGACCCTCGCTTCCAGTTCGGTTTTGTTGACCAAGAACCTTGGAATATGGAAACCACGAATGAGTTCCGGCAGATCGGAAAGCCGCATCGTATCGCAGAGATTTCTGTTCTTACTCCATTTTCCTCGATCGATTGTAGGCGTCGCCGACCGTAAGGATGTAATAAGTTACCGGACCGTTCGAGAACTCCGGGCCGCGCCATCTCAGGTGGATACTGTCCCACAGCTGATCAGTTTTCCAAAGCTCGCGAACCTCGCTCGGTGCTCCGAGAGTACTTCGACCGTTGTACGTCGTGGAAGTCCGCTTGATGCGTGTCATAGGCTGTTTATAGACCGCCGTGACCGTCACATTGTAGCTCTCGTTGTACTTCAAAAAGTAGAGCAAGCTCGGCTCCAACGAATGCATGAGTTGGCACTGATGAGACCTACAGACGACGACTTCGTATCTCTGTGGAGAAAATGGAGAAGCTCCTTTCCACGTCAACCTGTACGTCACCGAGTCCCTTTCAATGGTCACGATTTCGTTGGAATCGATAACAACTCGCTGCCAATCTGAAACATGGAATCCTTGGAAATGTTTTGAGCTCCGGCAAGACGAGGAACCGAGAATGGAAGTTTTTCCCATTTCCAAAACCCGACTCACCCTGAAGCAACGTCTTGAAGATCTTGCGCGCAGGCCTACTGATTGGCTTGCCATCGGCTTTCGGCGTGATCTCAACGGTGTAAATTGTTCCTTGCTCGAGATCACCGAATTCAAAGCTCCGTCCTCTGCCGTCTCTCACCGTTTCGATTTTGCTCTGCCCACTTGCTGAAGACTTCGTGCAGTTGATGAAGAATTCGATTTCTTCTGCTTTCAAGCCGGACGGTATCGTGAAATCCCAACCGAGTAAAACTTGGGTTTCGTCAATATGAGCTACCTGCAGATTGAACGGCTCGTCCGCCTGTTTTGAGATGTCTGTGGAGCAGAGCACTTTACCTCCAGAGGAAACCTGTACTTTGACTGAAAATGTCAGAATCAACACAGCGGCAACGGTTGCCGCCATCTTGAATCATCAACATCCAATGAAACGTCCGCCGAGACAGCAATCTAGGAAAGCAGAGGATTACGGTCAGCATTGAATCCCTTGCTGTTCAGATGCTCATTCGGCTTCTTCAAACAAGCCAGGCTTTAAAGCTACTTTCCATCATTCGCAAAATCGAAGCGGATTACTTCAATGTTGGAACTTCTCAAAGATTACGCTGCGCTGTAACATGTTTGAGCCTTGAAACTGTTTCGGCCCCGAGTGGATGATTGATACTCGACTGTTGCAGTCCACGTCGGGGTTGGGCGAATAGCACCGATATAACTGAGCTTCGATCAATCGGCCGAGTTGAGAGTTTGATTCCTTACCTTTGAGAGGCCCGAGAGAGAAACTCTCACGTCGCGCCTCAAGCTCACCAGAACAACAGCTTGCCGTCACACGCTTTCATGAGCGGCAGGAGCTCTGCAGAAGAGTTTCATAATTTGGTGTTTCAATCTGGTCGCTTGTGGGAATCTGGTTTCCATTCACGACGCCGACGTCAGAAAACAAAGTAAGTCGGAACGAAAGACAACTCGAGTTCGGTTCAGATCACTCTGTCTGGAGAGATTCTCGAGTCTCGGACCCTTGAGGAGGAAGAACCCTTGAGTTTTCGGCGGGAAAAATGTGTTCATCGATCTCGTTTGTGTTTTACTCTCCACAACATTCGTGAAAAAGGCATCGTTAATATAGATTTGCGATCTGTGCTCTTGCAGCGATGCATTTAGAGCGACGTGGCGTTGAGAAACGAAGCGCAGGTTGCTCTATTGTTTCGTGTTTCAGCAGACCAATCTCCTTTCAAAACGGTAACTCGATCTCGCTCTGATCTCTCGCTTCTCGGATCGTCGTTCATGGCGAATCGTCTGCTTTGTGATTGAGATGATGTGCAAGGAACAGCTGTACTGCGAGGTTCGGACCCTGGATCATGGTCTTCCAGAATGACACGCTTCGAATCTTGCAGGATTGCTTCATCTGAAAATCACGGCGCCTTCGATGTCGGCAAGATCGTGAGAAACCGTCGTTGTCTATCGAGGACTAATCTTAACGAGGGACTTGGAGCAGAAGACGTGATGATTCCGGATGATCGAGGAGTTTTCGAGGGATTATCGAACTCCGACCTCAGCTGGGCCCTGGCCATAGTCCTCATGTTTGCAGTGGTCGTGTTCTCAATGAGCGTTGCCGACTTCCACGCTAGACAGAAGGATATCGTCATTGAGGAACAAACCGGGACGTGAGGAACAGCGGAGAATCTGGGACTTTGTTTACGCCGGCCGCCGTCAAGGCCCGTGGGAACCAAAAAGAGCGAATGTGTGATCGATTCGAAAAGGGCAATCCGACATTCGGTTCGTGAGAAACCAATTTTCGAGTTCGACGAGTTGCATAATTAACTTGAAAGCTCACATCAGAGATGCCACTATCGAACTCACGATCTCCCGAACTTCAACAACAACATTGTGAGCGCGTTCACCGAATCAAATAAAAACTAAATTCGCAGAAACATTCCTTAATGAAAATATGTTCTGATGCCTAAAAATCTTTGAGGGAGAATGAATCTCTCGAGATAGGAAGCCGAGTAATCCCAGCGGCGGCCACAAGTGCGGAGGTGTGGAATGGGAGTCAAGGTCGATCACACGATGGAAAGTTAGTCGCACAACGAGTTCGATGCGCGGCGACGGCTGCTCGAATGGGAGTATCACGAAATAGTTATCACCCATCCATCCGATCCACAAGGCCGTTGGTGAAAGTGAGTCAAAACGGGCTCTCGAGTTGATGGAACAAAGCGACGTGACGTCATCGAAAGCTCTACAAACTGCATTGGATTCGGAAAGTCCCGCCCGATGTGCTAATCACGTCTATAGCTCTTTCTTATTTTCTTCTCAGTGGTATCTCGAAACAGAGAAGACATCCGCGAAACAATTACGGATCTTGACATGGGAGCGTTCTCAAACCAACGCGCCAATTCCATCTGCAGTCAGTCTTTCGGGAAACGTTCTCATCAAAGTTCGGAAACAAGAACCTCGGAGCATCGGAGTTTCCCTGAGGCAGCTGCGCGAGGACTCGCATGATGATGGCGGTGATCCTTTTAGTCGAACGAGACACACGACGTTAATTTCGAGTAGATTTTAGTGACTTCTAGTCGAGAGAAATAAATGTTTACCGGACGATGAAGCGTCATGAACGCGCCTTTTCACTTCCACGATTTCTCACCAAACGGCGAGGGAAAGTAACGCCGCCATTTCGAGTATTAACGGGATTTGTTCGATGCCATCGGAAAGTAATTCTTTCGCGCCGAGAGCAGCAGGTGACTTTGGGAGTGCTCGTTGTGTTGTGGCTGAAGGGGTCAAGATGGCAGCCTCCATCGCTGCCATCGTTCTATTGTTCTTTGCTGGAATCGAATACTCTTCCCAAGGTATGATTTTGTCGAACAGAAACAACTCATCAACGAAGAACGCTTTCCGACCGCCGAATCTCCCTGATCCACTCCAGAATCTCTCGCTCAAGCGTCCGATCTGGAGATCGCTAAATGGAGTCCGGAAAACGTGCTTCTGGGATGGAATCTCACAACGCCTGGAAGTGTGAAAATGGAAGCTATCACCTTCCACATCGAGTTCTCGACGAGGAGCGGACACTCGAGGAAAGTTCAACTGAACGGAAGTCTCGGTCTTCGACTCAACTTCACGAAACTCGAGAAGAACACAGAGTACACCGTGAAAATTACCGCCACGAGTGACGGCTACGAGAGCAGCGAAGTGGCGACACTTTCTTTCGCGACTCTGGCAGAAGGTAGAGTTCTCTCCGTCGAATCGTGATCGATTCTGATTCGAAACTTTCATCTCGAGAACGTTGACTTTTCATTCATTTCAGATTATCCCACTCCACAGTTGATCAACAACGTCTTGGTGTCCACGAGAAGTCTCCCCAGATACGAGTTGAGGTGGAAACTCACGAAAAACGAGTTCCTGAGTGGATTCGAAGTTGTGTTCTGCCTGTTGACTTGTAGAACTGCGTTCATCCACCGATCCGATCCAGAGGATTCGATTTACTCCTTCGAGTACGAGCTTGAGGCTTTCTACATGCAGTACAATATCACGGTTACTGCTGTTTACATCCAGCCGCTCGGGGTTCGGGTCCGGCGGTCGTTAGTTCACAAAACTACGAGTGAAGTCGGAGAGCCGAGCGCTGTCACCAACTTGCGGAAGGTGTCTCAGATCGGACCGGTGGTTCACCTGAAGTGGGACAGGCCCTCGATGCCGAACGGTCCTGTGAGCCACTACCGTTTGTTCATCGATGACGTCATCGACGGTTTCAACGAAATCGAGTAAATGAGGATTCTTTCTTTGGATTGATGGAAGTTCGTCGAAGTGGTGGCTCTTCATGATTCGGGTTTCTCTTTTGTTGAACTTCAGACTGAAAACGACCGCCAACGAAATAAATGCAACGCTACCGGCGCCGGCCTCGAGTTTCTACAGAGTTCGTGTTTCAGCGGTGAACCTCGATCACAGAGCAGAAGTGATGCGGAGCAAGACCACGCAGGCCCTCATTCCGTACGAGCCTCCAGGTAAGAGTTCGGACTCATGGAGTCTCGGAACCCGGGTCCAACCTTCAATTAGAGGACCCTCCGAGCAGAGATCCATTCAGGGCAGCGTTGTTTTCTCCTCAATCGATCAGAATTCGCTTTCCAGAGCCTCCTGCTAAGATCGAAACCGTTGACGTGGCATCGAATTCGGTCTCTTTCAAAGTTGTCCCAGCAACCGATTTCGCGGGAGCTTTCTATGAGATCAGAGTCCCCTCCAAAGGTTGGAACTACTCATCCCCCGGAACGGTGAACTTCACGGGACTCAAACCCTACGAAACGGTTTTCTTCACCGCGGCCACCTGCTATTACGAGCGCCGAAACGAAAGACGCTGCGGGCCCCCGATGTCCGCCTCAATCACGAGCAGTGTTGCAGGTAAGCGAATCTCTCGAAACTTCAGATCGCGAAATGGTAACCATTCTCTAAGGTCCGGGAACTTCTCTTTTTCGAAATCCTAGATGTTAGGCGCACTTTTTGAGGTCCGAGAGTTCCGATTCTGTGTTTGTTACAATTTCAGACGTTTTTTAGGTCCGGAAAAGGTAAACGATCTGAATATCGTTATTCCCGAGGACGAGACGGCGAGTGTGACGTGGAGCGAACCGAGGAGGCTCAACGGTCCACTCGACGGCTACATCGTATACATCATAGGTCCCGCTGATTCGGATGCCGTCCTCTCGAACATCACAGTGCCGCCGTTCAAACACGAATTCCCGCTCGAAACGGACGAGTGCTCTGAATCGTGAGTGGAAGAAGTCGAATCAAGAACGCTGAGATGAGAGTTTCGTAGAAATTTCGGATTAAAACCTGCTCCGTTCCGCCTTTCAGTTGTCGGATCAGAGTGGCCGCCTACAACCTGGATTTGGTGACGAAGGAGTTCGTGATCGGTGCAAGCACGGAAGTTCTCTATCGTCCGTATTCTCGCATTCCGAGCATCGTCGCGGGTTCGATTATGATGCTTTTCGTGGTCGGAGCCGTCGCAGGAAGCATTCTCTACAAGAAAAAGTTGGCGTCGAGGAAATGCAAGTGCCCAACGAGAACTGCGGAGGCGATTGCCGAAGAGACGACAACTATGACTGCTGATACTCATTAAAAACTCACATATCTCTGAAGTTTATTTGTCGCGAGCTCTGTCCCCAATCCTGCTGACGCCAAACTCGCGGATGCCGGACGAAACAGATTTAGTTTTTCGGGAAAGCCCGTAGAGTGAGGTTGATAGTTTGACAGGAACGCTCGAGGAAGGGAAGGTCTCTCCGGAGTCCTGAGCATCGACCCGGAGACTCTCTCGACGAATTGAGTTCATTAAAACCCCAAGAAAGGCTTCAACCCCGACCCGAAATGAAAATAAAATAATTAAACGTCAACTTCAGTTTTGTGGATTCTCGTCCGAAAATCCTTTCGTGGTCGCCGCGAATTGATGTTTCGAATGTTTTCGATTCTCGAGGTGAGGAATCCTCGAAGATCCCCGGATTCAGTGGAGTTCGAATCGTCGTGGAACTGAACCACGGTTCGATTGCAGAACGAATGCTCAAAAGATGCAATTAGCCTATCTAGAGCCACGCAGACGGAAATTCGAAACCCAACGCCAACTTTCAGAATTCACTCGACATGCGCGACGAACCTTCACAAAAAACGTGTTTCCTATCAATGATCAGAACTAAGAGGATGATTTGAGCGGATTTCGAGTCGCAGAGGTTTAAAGACGTGGAGTGAAAACCAAACAGATTCCTAATGACAACTGAAGTTTCTTTATTCGATTCCGGAATCTAGCGTCCATTCACAGGAATGAAAGACTCGCTTGAAGGACAAGGTCGTAGGTTGTAGTTCAAGATGTTTGACAAGAAGAACTCGGAGGCCGGGGGATCTGACTCGCCTTGCTGGTGGAGTTCTGACGGAAGGAAGTACGGCGCTTCCTACGCGGCGGATGCGATCGTCTCATGTGGAAGCCGATCAGAGCCAGCCTGGCGTTTGTGTAGGAACAGAATTCGCATCGAAATACCGCGGTCTCGTCCTCGCGCTTGATCGGACTGAAGAAGAGAAAAGCGTTGTACTTCGTGATCGTATAGGGCTCTTTGGTCATCTTTGAAATGCACTTGACTGGTACCGAAGAATCTGTGAAGTATCCGGGTCGAGGTGAAGCTCTTTATTAATCGTCAAGTTCTCCAGGGGCGAGGGTTTCATAGAGAGCACTCGTCGAAGACCTTCTAGGCGGACCCCGGGGATCTCTTGGGACGGCTCGAAATTGGGTTCTTGAGAAGAGTTGATTGAAAATTCCAGGAATGCAGCGGTTTGATTCGTCGGTGCTACGATTGGACCTCCGGAACTTTCACCTCAGGTCTGCCGTCCCTGATTCCGATTCATGTCGAGGGTTGAGATTCGGAATCGAGCTGAGGCTACCGTGTGCTTATTAGAACTTGATGATGGGTGCTCGATTCGTGTTTTTCTCGGCGAAGTTTCGGCTAGTCAAAGAATTTTGAGAAATATGCTCTGTTTTCTCTAGGAATTCCAAAACTACAGATCAATTGGGTCGGAGAGAAAACCCCAAGACGGTTTCGCCTCAAGAAGCGAAAGAATGCGGACGAGATCCCCCTCTCACTCGGAACAGATTTCGATTCCAGAGACTGGGTTCTCAAGTCGCTGATTCTGAAGACTTTCAGTCCGAAAAACATCGATTGCGTCCTTAGCGTGGGTGAAGATTGCTGAATCGTCAGTAAAGAACGATTTTCGATCATAATTATCGACTCATCTCACGTTCTCATCTCTGCGGACTCGGAATAACGGATTCAACGTACGCTATTCGTTCGCCTCGAGTCGACGGACGGAGCTACAGTGGCGCCGCCAGACGGGGAAATCGTAGCGCAGTTACCGGTTTGTTTCGTCATCGTCTCGAGAAATCGTGTTTCCGGCAGTGCGGGAAGCTCCATTTGTTTGGACTATTCTATAAAAACTAAAAACCCGATCGAATTGAGACAGTCTCAGATGAAACTTCCAAAATCGAGTCGAACGATGAATGCTAACATTGAATCATGGATTTTTCGGTGGAGCCAAGGTCGCACTGCCGGCTACTCCGCGCGATAACTCACTGGCGGAAAGGGTAAACGAGGAAAACGAAAGTGAACAAGAGGAACGGGTGTTGTCGTTTTCTGATATTTCGGTGGAGCGTTTATTCGTTTGATTCGCTTAATCCGTGATATTCTAGACTTGGTGAAGCTCCTGTGGTCGCTTTCGCACTCTAATTTTCTAATAGAAAGTTCAGCGGAATCGCTTCTTTTGCTTTACAGAGGAATGTTCGGTCGATTTCGATCTCATTTGCATCTGAATAGTTTCTAGGACCGAAACGAAATCAACCCAGCTCCCTCGTGCCGGCACTGGGACCTCAACGTGATCCGTTCTCTTGGGGCTCGATTCACTCGGGGTTAGAAACCCCGCGTGAACCACAACGAGCGTGGTTCCCGAGGTGAATTCGAAGGTTCCGGATACAACCGACATTCTGGGCGACTAGAAACCGATTAGTTCAATTCAATTCAATTCAATTTAAACATGTTTTATTTACAGAAGCTGCGATGGGACCATTGTCGTGATACATTGCTTAAGCTTTCTACTGAAATCAATTAATTGTACAATATTATTATCTTTTTGTAATCCACTCCCTAATATCTGCCACAAATCTCTTCGCTGAGCTGAGGGTACGAATCTCGCGGGGGACTGTGCTCCAGAGTACCGGCAATTGGTGCGCGAGTACGCCAAGCAATCCCTCCGCCCAACTCGTCTTAATGTGAGGTAGAGAGCATGTCTAGTCTCAAGAGCACTGATGTCATCCATGGAAACCTTAATTCCGGAAACTGGGGCGCTCTCGATTTTGCGCTGAATATCACCAGGATCGTCGATACCACACGCGGACCTTTCGCCAACGGAAGCAAAGTGCCGGTTCAATTCGTCGTCTATAACCACAGGGTCGGTAATTGGTCCATCTGAGGCATCGAGGGCCGTAGGCAGCGCGGCGATCGTGTTATTTCTACCACAGATTCCGTTGAGGAATCCCCACATCTTGCGCGGCCTATCCCGGAGGCTCTGAAAACGTCCACTGAAGAAACCCGAACGAGAGCCGAGCGGAAACGCCGACGGCTACGGCGGTATGCAATTCCAGCCTCCGTGGTTCCAACCTTACGATACCACCGATGCAGTTTGTTGACGTTTGCTCTGAGACGGCGCAGCCCAGACGAGAAGGTGAACTCGCACGAATCGCGGCGGCGAGCACTCACGCGGACCCTCGGACACGATCGATCGTATTCCGTACGGATCACTGTGGCGAAAGCATCGAGTGCCTCATCGGCACATTCTGCATCGAAGACATCAATCCAATTTGCAGCCCTGATTCGATCAATGAATCGGTCCACGGATTTCTCGTCATGAGCCCTGACCATCTCACGGGCAGTCTCCCTGAGCCGTCCGGGGACGAAGCATCGGTTTCCAGCTATGTTGAGGAAAACAGGATAGTGATCGGAAAACAACGGAGTCCTCCAGACACAGGGGGAGACCGAGAGGAATCCATCGAGGTTACGGACGGCGATATGGTCTATAAAGGAGCCAGATGCCGGGCGTGTGATCTTGGAAACCACATGTCGGGTGCCTCTGGCTGCGAAGAAGGCGGAATACTCCCTACTGACCGAATCTGCGAACAAGTTTACATTTGAATCTCCGAGGGAGTCCGGAATCTGTCGGAAGGGACCAGAAACGTCGTAAACGACATAACAGGGTCGTTGCATGCGCGCTCTCTTCTCAATCGATCTATTCTCTTCGCCTCCAGTTCACTCCAAATGAAGCTTCGAGCTTTATTTCACCGTGCTAGAGCAAGGTAAGAGTCAGCGCGAAGTTCCCGAGATTCCCTGGAGCTTGAGACAAAGCGGTGTTCAAACCCTCGGCTTAAGAACTGATTTGGTCAGGTTCGGAGGCAAACGTCGACAGTCACAGACTACGGAGCTCCTTCGATTTCAGGCATTGGAGTCTCGAAGAGAGTCTGGAACGAAGTGGTTCGCACGATTAGTGTTTTCGTTGCCTCTGAAGTGTCCGCGATCACTGAACGAAAACCATGAACACACTTGGTACCGGTGAGATTCTATCAATTTTCCCAACATTCCTGACATCACCTCCGACTCGAACATTTTCCGCCAAAAGCAAGGGTCGAGTGAAGTTTTCTCTCTTCTCGAGATTTCTCCCGTTTCCGATCGAACCCGGAACATTCGAAAATGCATGAAAGCCGTCAACATTCAACAAAGTCTCCTCTCCGGAGGATTCGAATCTACTCGAAGCCATGAAGTTATCGCTTTGTTTTCCGACACGAACAAACATCATTCCTCCTTTGAGTCAAGCCGACACCGTAAACCCGAACTCGAGGCAAGTGGTGGGCAATGCTTAAGTCATTCGGTTTTCTCGGCGATAAGCTCAGCAGCAACTTGAATTCATCTCCGTTTTCGGACGATGGAAGTGCCGCAATCCGCGCAAATCGAATTCGCAGTTTCATCTGAGTAAATTTTGTCTAATGGGGGAGAGGGCTGTGGGAGATTTTTGGGGGCCGCGGCCGGGAGAAACACCGGTCTACGTCACGATCGCGTTCCTGCCGAAGATGCTCGGCATTTATCCGATCAAACGTCACGAAACGAAGAACTCAATCGCTACGTCGCGGTTCCGCTCCACTATCTTTCGCGATGGAGTGTGGAACTCGAGATCGTCATCAAGACGTTCCCGCATCAGACCAAGTAGCGTTTCTTCACCAATGTAGTCAGTGGAACTCTGGAATCATGAGGAACCGTCGGGGAAGAGCAACGGAGTCCCCTGACACCAAATCCATGAGCGTCCAGGACGCAATAAGAATTCACTTGACGAATGTGAAATCAGGAAATAAATCATCGCCAGCCTCGTATCAACGCACTTGCTGCTTTGTCTCCTGTGTGCATATCGCTGCCAGAGAATGTTGCCAGCATGCTTGGTCACCGATCAGTTCGCTCGAGTCGAGCGGGCTCTATCTCGTCCGATAAGCTGGTTCCCAACGAGAGTTCTCGAGTTACTACTTTCGTAATCGAGTAATGGTATGTATCTGGGCGAAAGAGGGCCGAAAACAGCTGTTTCTCAAAACCGGTGTCCAACGACCTTGGGAGCGGAGGGGAGACGCTACACAAGACCGCGAATCCGAACTCTTCCAGAGTTTTGGTCGGAGTTGATCCACGACAGACTAGGAACCACACTCTGTCCATCCTTATTCAGTTTGACTGGCCTTGCGATCATGTTACCTCTTTACGACAACACACAGCCGTTCCCTGGTGGAGCGTGTTATTCGAGAGACACGGTGTTTGACGATTTCTACGATCATTGAACGGAGTCGAACCATCTGGTCATCCATTGATCAGCCCCTGCTAACTAAGCGTCCCGTCGTTCTGTTTTCAGAAACTGCGTATTTGAATATCTTCTCGATATCAGAACACGATTTGGGCGGAAACGATCGCGTTGGAAGCCGTTATCGGGAACAACTTGCTCTTCGCTTTTCGAGAAACGTTCAGCGGGCGGTGGAAGTGATCTCCGATATGGATTCTCGATCCGGAGATCTTCAAGTTGAAACTGAGTGACGTCATCTCTTAAAATAGATTCGACGACTGGCTAGATACGTAATACAGTCTGGGCAGCCATTTTCTCTTCATTTCTCTCTCTCTCTCTCTCTCTCTCTTTCTCTCTCTCTCTTTGTTCGAAAAGACGCGCTGAGTCACCACCGAGTGGTAGACTCGCCACCAGCCGACAGAGGGCGCTGACATCTCCGCGGTCTTCGGAAAAAGCTTCACAAATAGTGAAGAATGAAGACAAAGAAGTGAGAAAATATTATACAAATGAGCAACGACACTACGAAGGTCCAAAACAACGCTGTCAACATGGGAACGACAGAGAAAGTGATTTGCGAAGACAATACAATTCGTCCCCGAAAATGAAAGGGTTCATATGTGCACATGAAGCTATCATTCCCGAGACAGCTGGTAGAGCGTTTCAACCTCGCACTTGGAAACCGCCACCGCAGTTTCCAACGGTTCAGTTTGAACGGAATCTTCTCGCCGACGCAGTTCGCGGTCGAATTCGTCCTCGAAACCCAGAATTCCAGCGGCGGCGTGGTGTTCGTGAATTAACGAACAGTTGAGCATGGAGTTTAACAACGAATGGACTCGAACCGCGAAGGAATCTGCGCAGATTCCGAACTGCAATTACACTTTTGTTTCGAATGAAAGAAAAAAACAGCAGAACGGAGGTTCCTGATGCATGCTCGAGAGTTCTCGAAGCCGCTGAAGACGATCAAAACTCGAATTCATTATCGAATTTCGGGAATAATCGATATTTTGAGTATCGAAACCAGTCGCGAGTAACGTGACAGCGGTTGCTTGGCACTCCAAATCAGCGGCGGAGGGAGCGGACGTCAAGAGCGAGTGCGAGAAGACGAGCGTGCTGATAAAAGAGCAGCAGGAGGCGAGCGTGGGCTTGTCGTGGAAATGTCGCCGAGAAGAACGGGTCTCGAGGTCTGGCTGCTTGTGGCGTTCACGGTAGCCGCGTCAAAGGTAGCGTCCGCATGGGGTAAGTGATCAGAGAAACAGACAGTGCTGCTTGTGAGACTGGATCTTCGGATAACTTGCGGCGCTCAGGCACCGCGCTGTTCTCCACTTTCAACGTCGAACGTTATTTTGCAGAACCCTACAATCTCACGGCAAGGGTGATCGATGGAAACGATGGCTACAATACACTGGAAATCACTTGGAGTCCGGGCGAATGCGGTCGATTCGACGAGTCCTCGATCGTTATCATGAGGGATAACGTTGCGAGGAATCAAACCGTGGGAACGGCGAGAGGACTCGCAACCTTTGAAGATTGTGAATACTGGTCTCAGTACGAAGTTATACTTCAAGCAGGGTCCGCCTGTTTTCGCGAAGAGCTTCACGCCTTCATCAAAACTGGTCCTGGACGTGAGTTCAGCAGTTATGAACTATTTGTTTTGATGCTATGGTATGCCACGAGCGAAGCCTAAAGGAGCCGTTTCAACAGCGTTGTGTGGTTCTCGGCCGATCAGAATTTTGATTTTGAACACCGGTTGAACCCGATTCATTCTGACATGAATTCGGGTGTTTCTGGAAACGAAAGTGAGAATCCTAGCTTTACCAGAACCGAGCGGATATGCTTTCGCTCCAACAGTTTTGTCCTTGGGGACGATTCTTCTACGGTCGAGCGGCTCCTGCCGGTCTGTACCACATACCATAGTCAGGGATGAATTTCTTCGAGAAAGAGAATGCAAACAAGTGGTCTACGATTCCGAAAGTGCTCGAAAGTCGTTCGCTGATACGTCGCCTTTTCACGGCTTCATTCGAATCAAGTAAATTTATGTACTCATCTGTGAATATTACAGAAAATGACGAGGAAAAGTGCTGCTTCCGTTGATAGATAACAGGGCTGGGCGTTCGTTACGATTTTCGGATACGTTTTCTCTGGATTCAGTCACGTTTGTGTTCGGAGAAGTTTCAGAAAATGAAGCGTCATGGAACCAAAGTTCCAACAAAGTTCCGTGGAACACCCTTGAGCGGAAGATTCACCACGTCTTCAACTTGTGCACTTGATTGGAGAGCATCTCTGAGACAGTGGAATATCGGCGGAGAACGCTTCCTCCAACGGGTGCAGGGAACTTCATCATTGAGAGGGTTTAGACTGACAGTATTTATACTGTTGAATGACAACCCAGAACGTTGATATTGGAACTCCGCAGAATCTCATCATTGTGAGCCAATGGGCTCGTTCGGCTCTCAAATGTGAACTTTGGACGACTATGAGCTTTATGGCGAATGTCGCTGTTCCGATACAGACAGGCCGGATAACCGTTCGAGTCGAAGTTCCGGTTCTGTGAAAAGGGCAATCGAGAAAATCGTGCACAAGAGCCGCTGAGTCTGACAACAAACAACGAGGATTCTCATTCGGAATCACCGATATCGATATATCCAGTGATGCGACCGTGCAGGCTCGCCAGTGACGGACGAGGCGCGTCAAGCGACAAGTTAATACCAAAGATGAGGAAACCGCTTTCCTTGCAGAACCTCATCGGCCCAAAGGAATCAGGGTAACTCCTCGCGAAACTTCGGCAGACTTCACAATCGCCGAGGCGTTCATGCCGCGGGAGCTTTCCGGCTACAGTTTGCAGCTGTGCCGAACGGAGGTCAACGCAGCGAACGAATGCAAAACGGAAAGCTTCATGAACCACACTTCGAGCGATGGGGTTGGTTGGTTGGTTGCTCGATACCTGGATATTTCGCTTTGAATCTCAGCATCGATCTCTGAACCTGTTTTTGGAAATTTCAGTTTCAAAATGGAACTTTCACGAATTTGGAGCCCGAATCTACTTACACCTACAAGGTCACACCAGTCATCATCGATGGGACGAAGAATTACATGGGATTCTCTCTGACTGGATCCTTCAACACGACCTCATTGGGTGAGAAAAGTGATGATCAGAGCTGTGAAGTGATCCGTGACACTCTTTGATAACGATATCTATTCGCTGACCAGAATTGCCGGAGATCGTTGACGTTGACATCGAGTATAAAGAGGAGAACTCGACTCTTTCCGCTGCGATCACCTGGAAGGTGAGTTGAGCGAGGTGGTTTTTGTTTCCGTTTCTTGTTTTGTATCTTTGCGAACCGGGAATCTTGCAGCTCTCCGAGCCGAACTTCCCGGTGAAGCTCTACTTCGTCACGGCTGAGCCGTGTTCGCCTGCCTGCGCGCGCTTAACCGCTACGCCAGAAGTCAACTTCACAAACCTCAAGTTCTCGTCTCCGACAAA
>JAJSRV010000040.1:959789-1344613 GCA_021527715.1 Neoseiulus cucumeris | reverse complement strand
ACGGACGGACGGACGGACGAATGGTCGGAGGGAAGTGGACAGCATTGAAGAGGACACCGAGTGGAGGGGCAAGGGGTGGGGTAGAGTAGCCAACGAAAAAAGAAGACGAAAAATAAAAGGCCCAACCGAACACAAAAGAGTTGGAACTTTTGTCTCCACATCAGCCGACACATACCAAGACATACACGCGAAGCAAACGAACCAACCGAGGAACGAGTGATCTCGGCCTCGAGGGTCTCTCCCATGTTCCTGGCTCGAGTTTTGGCTCGGGTCCTGGCTTTCGTGGGTCGTGGTTTTGGTGATGGTCGGGCGAGTGACGATTCCGGGCGTCCGTCACAGATCACCTCTCGACCGCCGCTTTCTCTTCTTTTCCTTCTCTTTCTATTTTCTCTCCTATCTTTGTCAGCCCATTTTGACTCCCGCGGCACCACCACCACCAGCACAGACCGCAGGCACCCCATCAAGCCCAGGCAATTGAGGTCAAGAAAATCCCAGACGAAAAACGAAGCCGTGGAAAAAGGGAGAAGAAAATCAATCAGATCTCAATGAAGGCCTTCGATCCCCGGCGCTGCTGTAAACGACCTGGGTTCGACGCTCACCCTGGGGCTGCGCGCTGAGTTTGGGATTGGCCCTTCTGACGACGTACGAATGGCGTCGGAAAGCACTGAGAATTTTAGGCTCTTTCTTCATGTGACATGAGATTTCAACCTGCATTGTAACCTCCAACACGTTGTTCGTCGTAAATATTGCACTTCTTCAGTTGGATTCTGAACGAATTGAAGAGACGCTCGTCCGGACAGGAATCGACAACAAGCACGGAACATTTGAAATCGACAAAACCGAGAGGGAGACCGTCACCGAACAAGAAATCGACGTTTTTCTCAGAAAATGAGGCAAACGTAGGTCTTGAAGATGTTTGATTTGCTTCGAATCACAGAGGCTGAACGACCGACCTGTCAGGGCTGTTGTCTATCTATCTATCAAGTCATCCGTTCCCCTATTACCTACATCCATCCAACGATCAAAGCCATCCCGTCATCAGTGTATTGAATCGATTTGTCCAACGGACAGGGGCCCTCCAATCGAAAGCCCGATTGAGTCGTCGTTCGGCCAACAGAAAGAGGTAATTGTCATCTACGGCTCGTTAGCGGTGGAAATGGCTTTCCTCAATCGCCCGGGGTCTATTCTTCAAAGCAGAAGAAAAACCCCAACATTGCCTCCCATAGGAGCTCAATCATTCTGTTTTGACATCTTCACGGGTACAGATCTTTCAGACAACGCTCGATATTCGCACGTCCCATGTGGAATGATTCAATCGTGGTTTTTTACTGTGATCTCTTGAACTTCTTCTCTTCTTCCGTCTTCGTCCGACCGAAGGATGAGAGGAATTAAATCGAGGACGGATGCGATGGAGCAGAGGTATTCTGAAGCGGTCTGCCTTCTCGAAATCAAATCAAAGTCGTTGCTGCTGCTGCGATGCCTGACGGTGTAAGAGGCTCAGGTCCAAGAGTCGTGGCGTCGTCATCAATGCGCATCGTTCTTTATGTCGGTCTCGGACCCCTGGTGGGCAGGACCACAACATTTCTTTTTTCTGCTGATGCGGCGGCGGCGGTAGCGTTGCCTCGTTTTGAGACACGCCATTTCAAATTGGACGCGACGTTTGTCAAATCTAGCAAAAGCTGTTCTACCAACACAGCCATGCCAACCACACACAGACACATACGTACTTGGAAAACGTTCGTTCGTCCGTTCACTCGCCGGCTGGCTCGGCCGCGTACATGCGCACAGACAAACGTACACGCACAGAAGACACGACGCACACCCTGCTGCATTCAATCTGTTCAAAGTAAACGTGAAAGCCATAAGGTTGTACGTGGGGAGCCGCAGTAAGGGATCCGGCAGGATTGAAGCGAAACCCTCCATTTTTCGCTGGTGATTGGATCGGAGGCACATCAGAGGAGGATCGGATTGAATCGACCGGGGTCTCGGATCACGGTACTCGAACCGAGTGGACGAGATGATTTTGTTGACATCTGCTAAAGCTCCGGATGTTGGAAATCCCTGGAACTGTGGAGCGGAAAGAAGCTCCCCCCGGGAGATTTCCGGATCGAAATTGAGCTTAATGTTCGGTAACTTTCTGGAAAACTCAATGAATCGAACGATTTGAGAACTCGCGAAATAGAGCAGAATGTCTCGATCCTCCGCAGCAGGTGTCGACGTCCACAACGGTGTGTAATACGCGCGAGCTGCATGGCTTGGAGCTTCTGAACACACGAGCGAGCCACAACGCGACGTTACAAATAAAACGCGAGAGAGCAGACGACGAGAATATCATCATTAAATGCTTTGTTTGAACGTTCTTTTTGCGAGACGCGTAATTATACGCCATGATTGACGCTCGTCGTGCTCTATTGTGCAGGCGGCAGCGGCAGTGGTGGTGGTGGTAGCAGACGTGGCAAAGGAAGCAAGCAACACGGGTCTCAATGTGTTCAACAGTTCCATCACAACCATTTGTCCATTCAGTCATCGCATCGCTCTTTTGCTTCGTTCGCCATGAAGTGTCCGCCAGCTGATGGAACTGGCGCCTCTTTTCCTCTTGGCGCTGCCGGAATCGTTTCTCGATTTCATGACACTGTAACTATCTGAGACAATGCCCAAGGTCTTCCCCACGAGCGAGCCCCGCTTTTTGTCCAGAGAAGTAGAAGAGACATTGATATCATTGGATCGCTCTCTTCTTCCGGAAATTGAAACTCATTTCTGTCTCAAAACGAACTTTTCGGCTTCGCCGTAATTCTAGTCTCACCGATGTCTTTATTCAGGTCAACGCGATTCTTCCAAGCTCTGAGAAATCGATGTCGATCCGACGACCGCGGAGCGGCGGTGGTTTGATGCTCGCTTCACACGGATTCGACAGCGGCTTTTGCCACTCGATATGTTGTCCGAGTAAACAAACAGCGAGCCGGTGGCGTGGTGAGCTCGCCGGCTGTCGGGCAAGCAAGCTCGCACGATCAGGCAGCCGGCCATGAAGGCGGGAAGACCGAGCGTTGGTCCAGAGAAGGTGGTGGTGGTGTTCGTTCGCGACCGAACCGAGGTCCATGAAGCGCCTGTTGGTGAAGTCAAATCCAATTTCTGAGTTCCTCGCTCAAGGAACCGGTGTTTGTGGATCCTCGTAGTGGATGGAGGGTGGCGGTTGTTGTATGTGGGTGGTCGTTGTAGTCGTTCGTGGTGAAACCCCGGCGATTTCAGCAACAAGGCGGGCGAAAGCCTGGAAGGGCTCGCTCACGTCCTGCAGAACCGGACACGGCGGCCATTCCTAATCGTACGTTCTTTTCCTTCACAAACTCCGCTCATACGAGCGCGCCGTGTCGCCGCTGTTCCCGTGCTCTCCATACCCATGCTGAAGGGAAGACTACAGGTTAAAACGTGGGGTCTCGAAGCAGCTCCCCTGAAGCACTTAGACGGTACGGCACGGCAGGAGTTGAGGTAATTTTCGACGTTTCCGAGGGACGACGGCAGTGACTATTGCGATTATTATATGTATCCACGTCCCCTCGCTCCTCGGTAGGTCTTGCCTCGTCCATCGAACCGGGTGGGTGGGGAGGGAGGAATGTGGGTCCGACAGACTAAGGCGGAGGGAGCCTCGACCGTACCTCACATCGAACGGTGAGACAGCCGTCGGTTTCCCTCGTAGCACCCAGCAAGTTGCAGTCGGAGGACCCTCTCTACAGAGTACTAAATACGGAGCCATCATTTTTCGTATAGCGGGGCGAGACATCCTCGATCGCAACGATCCTTCTCCTCCCGTTCCATCCGAAACAAGAACTGAGCCCCCGTCTCGAACTTGAAGACCAAGACAGCAACGAAAGACGTGGATGGGGCGTAAGACTAGGGAACAAAGGGGAAAATTCAGGAGGGCCTGGAAAAGTAGGGGGACGCAGTGAGGGAGTCGAAGACGACTGGTTTTGGACCGAGAGGGTTTTTTTCGCTTCGAAGGGTGAGTTGGGTTTTATTTGATTACGGAGATAGCACACAGCAGAACTCAGTCCTTCTGACGAGTGACTCCAACCGAGCGACCGACCGACCGCCAGCCAGCCAGACTCTCCGTGAGTCCGAGTTGGATTCCTCTTGCTTCTCATCATTTTTACTCATCCTCCTCCTTCTCCTTGAAACCCTGTTTCTCTGCCAAACGTTTCTTCGAGTGACTTCACCGAGGGATGGCTGCTGGATGACTGTCGAGAGGAGATGAGTCTTGCCATCGCTGGTGCGCTGGCTGCGGTTGGCATATCAGGAATGCCTCATTTGACTTGAAATCATCAAGCGAAAGAGCTTTGTGTGCTGTTCCGAGTTTGATACGATCCAGATGGCAACTCATCATCGTCGTCGTCACAACTCGATAGATTGCCGCGGTCGTACGATCTTTTGGAAAGTCATCGATGTTCTAGGTACACACAGTGTGGAAGTGTAGAGTGTACATGCTAGTCAAGGTCCCACCTGCTCCGTGGAAGATCCTTGGCGCTGGGGCCATCGGGGGAGAAAAGTCGATGATTGTCTTCGGCTTGATGATTACGTCGCGTCGTCGTCATTGTTGCTGCCGCTGTTGTTGTTCCTGCTGATGCTGGTGTCGCCGCCGTATGCGATGTTGACGACGTCTTCGGTGCTGTTGGCTTTGTCGTCGACTGGCTATAGACTGGCAAGGTTATAGACTGCGAACATGTTCGGTATAACAGGGTAATCACTCAAACACCGGGATCCTCAGGTGCTTGAAGGAATGCGGAGGCAAACACGACTGGTATGCGCCTCTGCGAGCGTGAGCGAGTGCATGCATCGCTGCCGAAGATGATGATGACGCGCTCGGAGGAACATCGAGAGACGCAAAGAGAGAGATGATAATAGAAAGAGCTCGAGGTATGCAATCATTGGATGAAGGACATCATCGAGAAGAGGCTTCGGCCCCGCGTGTGGGTGCCTGCCTGTCTCCGTGCCGGCCAGCCGGCCGACCCATCGGTCGGCCTCCCTCCCTGACTGACTGCCTGCCGGCTTTGCGAGTGGGTGTGTGTGTGTGTGTGGAATCATATTACGCCGAACGACACTCGCACGAGTCCTCTTCCAGGAGAACAAGAGGAATTCGTCGTCTTGTTCTTTTGACGATAGTAATCGGCACAGGAATTTCAAGAAGAGTCGAAGCTACCGACCGACTCAGGGACTGTCTGTCCGTCTGAGTGATGGTCGAACCTAGTGCTTGTCTCGAGCATTTGCGCAAGCGGGGCATAGAATTCACAGTTCTCTGTCGGATTTCGCGGTTCCCTCGTACCTGAGCGCTGGCTACGAACTTTCTGTCGATCCGACTCAATGGTCAAAACAACCCGCTAGGTCCGGTTACGCAATTTTTTTGCGCATATTTCGACATCCCATCTTGGTCCAATACGCTCGAATCTACATTTGGCCAACGACCATCAATTCTTACCTTCTTGGTCGGGGACACTCTTAGTTCGTCGCTTGGATAGTTCTTCCGATGTTCCAAGGTTCCTCCTTCCTTTTTCCGTAAGTCGTTGTCGTCGCCGTCAGACTCATCAGGTTTGTTTGTGGAGCTTGAGTCGAGCGAACGACTCCGTTCCTGAATTCGGTGGAAGGAGAAAGTAATGAGGCTTTATGATGTGAACAGAGCGGAGGTATTTGTGCATTTTTATGAGTTGCTGCCAGGCGGCCCGTCCGTCTGCCTGCACTCTTCATTCACCGCGGAGTCGCTAACAAGATATTGCACAGGCGGTAACTTCCCCAGTGGCCTCCAGAGCTAAAATTGCGCAAGTGTTGATTACTGAACGAAACATTATCGACGCAACAGACGCACATCCGAGGTCGTACACCCATGAACCTCGCAGGACTCAGCCGTAGAATGTATGCCCTCACCTCACGCTCTGACTTTGACATCTCTGGATCTCCGGTGACGGATAAACAAACTCGACGGACGGACTTCCCGATCGAGTCTGTGAACGAAATACTCAGTTCACCCATTTCACGTCAACGAGCATGGCCGAAGGGAAGAAAAACCGAAGGGACTGATGGACGGACAGACAGAGACAACGACGAAGAGAGGATCGATCTCTTTCACTCCTCCCCAGGAGATCAAACCGAAAAAGAAATCCAGGAGTCGAGGGAAATCTATTGTAAGTGAATCTGGGCGCACACACGACTCTGTGTCTGTTTGGACTTCTCGTCGATGCATCTGTAGTGACAGAACGGCTTCGAATTACCTCCCACCATAGCGACCTCTGTCTGTCTGACTCACTGCCTGCCTGCCTGCCGCCGTCCCGTCGCCCGCCCGTTTGCCTGTCCTCGTTGAAAGTGATCAGATCAGACCTGGGTGTTTCTTTGCTGCCGTTGCCGCTGCTATACATTCTAATGCAATAAGCGTTTCAATTCCAAGCCGGAGCGCACAGAGGGACGAAGTTCAAAGTCTGATACAGCTTCGGATCTTTCATCCCAACCCTGCGTCGATCGAAGTGAGCAGCGCTTCCAATCCAGACGATCGACGGCAAAATCCGAGACGGGTTCGGGGTTACTTGAAGAGCAGGATTCGATTTGAGCTTGGAGTTTCAGTTGGAATCTCTAGAACCGGTTGAGTTGCGCAGGTTCGCTCCGAGTCCGGGAGCATCGGGAGTCCATCGATCTGAGCCTTCTTCGATGAAGTTTCACGAGCGAGGTCGAGGAATAGAAGTTCAATGCTGATTCCTCTCGAAATCTCGATTTTCGGAGCGATTTTGACGAAAACTCGCGCGGGACGCTTCAAAACAAAGAATATTTTTGATCGATCACGGTCCGACGACGACGGTTCGTTCGCTGAGAGGAGCGTTGGTCGACTCATGTTCCTCAACAGGTGTTTTGAGGGATTTCAGCGTTGAGAGCGTGTACACGACTCGTTGGTCAGTGCTCGACACTGCAGCTGAGGCGAGAGAGCACCTTGTCTCTTGATCGCTCTAAACGTGACGTTGTTTCCCTTCGACCGCCCCTGAATATTCTGCCGGCGAGGATCGATTCAAGTGACGTCGAGTGATCGCCACCATCGGAGCAGGTAACCTTTTCGTGCTGCTTCTGTTTCCCTATTTCTGGTTCGCTCGCTCGTTTGTTCCTCGAATCTTGCTCTCTGGGCCGAACGATGACCTTCATGAATTGCTCAAGCAACGTCTGCTCGCCGAGAGTGGAACTCGGCAACCGGAGCGGTTTCGATGAGCTTTCACATGCTAGTTGGAGCTGGCATGTAGTAGAATGGGTCGATTGATGTTCCTTCGTTTCGAATGATTCCAAAGAATCCGTGCATACAAGAGCTCCAGCATCTCCACCTCCGGTCACTGGAATCGTTTCATATTCATGACATTCGATCCTGCTCGATGGGCTTCGTTTGCTATGCAGCAGCGGCTGGCTTAAGTGTCGATGAATGTTGGTAACTTGCAGGCCGGCAACGATAGATGCCGTATTGGCCTTTTGGCCTATTATACCGATCGCTGACTGCGATTTCATGGCTCACTCCGTCGACCAACTGAGAGTCAGAGGGCATCTCGTTACATTCTCCTGTTTCTTCGCTCGTTCATCAGCCGACCGAAAGAGGTGGTTCGGTGTTCCCCTTGGTTGTTGTATGGATTGCATTACACTCCCGTTAACGGTGTTCCAGATTTGAAACAGATGTCAATGTTGTTGTCGTTTTTTCTCTTCTCCTTCGTTGGGATTCCTTTGTGTTCTCATTTACGCGGCTCCGATCGAATCAGGGCTTTATCGTCCTGAACTGAGAAATGGGAAGTGGAAAAAGATTGAGAGGAGGGAACGAAGCGGCAGATCCAACTGAAAGACTCGATATAGGTACAGTTGAAAAGAGGAAGGATCATACATTATGCTTATTGTTTCTATACGGGACAGAAGTCGCTAAGAGCAGAACAACAAACTCAAGAACTTTCCTTTGTTTTTCAGGTGAGCTCGATGGTTTAGAAGAGCTTTAAACGACCGGGGAGTTTTGTCAGGGACGAAGGAGTCTCCGAAAGTGTCTGGAGTTGCCGCTTCTTCAACCGCAGCGGAGAGATTCCAATATAAATAGAACAAGCCTCAGAAGAAGACTAAGAGTAGTTGTCCCATAACCGAGACTCCTAAACCGAACAGTTTGGATCCAACAACCGTCCGTTCTAGAACGAAACTTTGCGCTTGTTCTCAAGTTGCACTTTTGCGCAAACGCAACGAAGTGGACTCTCGCGCTCGAAGTCGAATCGGGCCGACGTTCACCGCATCCTTCAGTTACTTCTCGCGGACAGGCAGTGGGTCCGACGAACAGCTTGGATGGAACAGCTTTTCGAAGTTCAGGTAGACGAGAAGAGCGGACAGCTTTGAATCGTTCGACGTAGCTCGACCATTAGACCGAATTCCGTTTGAGCCGCTTGCTCCTCTGTTCCTCTTTCTCTCATGCCGCAAGGCCGATGGTGTTCCCTTCCGAAGAGGGGGCGTAGTCTTCGCTACCTCTCGGTGGCCTCCCGCGAATTCTCTTCCATCCTTCGATCTTCCTCGTCCGTCCGCACTGGAAACCTACTGCAGTCTAAAGTGAATATTGGTTTCCGATAGCGTCGAACGCTTCGGAAGAGAGAAACGACCGAAGCAGTCAGCGAAGCAGTATTCTGTGAAGAAAGAATTTCACACTTACTTCACTGTCACACTTCTTCCGCTGTTTCCGCGCGAACGCCGTGGAGGCTTCGCTGACTTCGAACGAATCCGATGGAATGAGGAAAACATCCGGAACCCTGTCGGCCACCGGACCAGATATGAATCGGATGGAACGGACTGGATTGAACAGCGACCGATGGACAATTTACTTCGGTCAGAATATGTACAGATTCAGGATACCAATCGAAATCAGAGGAATCGGGAGAAAACGCGAGTTTTGCCCCGCGGCAAGGAGGCACTGAGTGGGAATCGTCGTCGACAATGTCGAGGAGGGCCGACCAAATTGTGAAGCACAGCCGAACAAGAGACCTCTTCTCGTGCTCGAGCGGTCGAGGAAGGGAATTCAAAAGAAGGAACCGAGGAGCAGGAAGTTCCTTCGTTGGTTTAGTTGGTGGTCGTTTGCTGGTCCACTGGTCCGCTTACATGTCCGGGCTTGCGCCTCCGTCACTGCTGGCTGTGCAGGGTCGTCGCTGAGTGGGTTTTTGGGTTTTGGCCCGCTTTCGCTGGCAACTCGCTCTCTCGCTTGGTCAGAGACATTTGATGGAGGAAATTTGCCAGTTTGTCCTTGCTTGATTAACGTCTTCCTTTCTCGTTTTCTTGTGTCGCTGCTCCTTTGCCGGTCGTTGTGTGTAGCTGGCGCGGTATCCCACAGCGAAGAGGCGGCGGACGATTAAAATTTCCAACAATTTAACTACAACCACGTCGCCATATCCCGTCCCCGGCGTCCGAGCGACCTCAAAAGCGAACGAACGAGCGAGAAAGTTCTAGGAGAGGAACGAGATACATCGTTTGTAGTTCTTTGAATTGCTCTTTTCCTCCTTTCGGTCGTTGTGCCATTTTGCTGATACACTACGCATCGTCCGTCCATTAATTGCGAACTAACGGAGCAGCAAGGGGCGATGAGGAGGAAGCGTTCAGAATGGAGGGAAAAAAATTAAAAGGAACAACTACTTCTGTTTAGTGGACTGGGGCACCGTTCCGGCAGCGGGTCTGCATGTTTCACTCGAGGTCGAGTCCATCGTCGTCTGCAATGTCCTCAAGACCGTTGTCGTTCTCCTCATTCTCCTGGACTTCCTGAACCTCTGTTTTTCCCCTTGAAGCGAGATTTTCCCTCCAAATGTTTTCTCAGCTGTCTTTCGCCTTTCGGATTCGGTCGGACCTGAAGTTTTCTCTGTTCCTTGAATCGTGGTCTCTCATCATTCCTGTTTTTGGTTTCCCGAGTTCGATATCTCTGTTCGTCGAGAAAAAAACGCGATCTTAGTTAGCCGATCCGTGTTGTATTATTATGCATTGGTTTGTATTTGCTTGTTGCGGGACCGGACACCTTCGTCCAGTCTTTGTTTTGACCCAAGCGACACGAGTTAATTATTTCCTGAGGGACGATGCCGAAGCTTTAGTCAGGTCAGCGACAGAGAAACATCGCGGAACAGACCGGTCGGGGTACAGACTCTCTTGACACTGTCTGACTGACTGACTGCTTGTTCCTCTGATGGTTCGGAGCGCCGCCGCACTCGCAACGGAACTTCTCTCGCGTACACTAGGGTGATGAACCGGCCGCGGCGGCCGATGATGCAACATCGCTGTTGCCAGCGGCGCAACACATCAACTCGAGCGAGCAAAGAAATGGTCGATGTGTAATCGATGAATGCCGTCTCGTCCGCCGCCGCCGCCCCCGCCACCGCACATATTCCAGTCAAGCACATTCATAATGATTGTGTAACGTGCGTTGCCAAACCACTCATTCGTCAGCGCGGCGGTCTGACAGACAGACAGACAGACAGACAGACAGATGCAGGAACGGACGGACAGACACGTGTTGGCGTGGCGGTCGTAGAATTGATAAGAGGCTCTTTTCAACTCGCTATCTTGCGAGAAGGGGAGGGCTATGGGGGAGAATGATATAAGGCGAAACAAAAGCAAGATGTCACTGGAGACTGTCTGGTCTCCCTTGGGTGGGCATTCTGGTCCTGACGATCGACTCGCCCGAGAGTGTGGACGGATCGCTCGCTCAAATGGCTATTTCTTCATAGGAGAGCACGAACTCAAAGTCGAACATATCGTGCTTCAAGCCTTCCAGCGCTGTTCCCTGGAAACTTTGCATGGATTCCCGGAAGTCTTCCTTGAAGACCCCGTTGAGGATGGTTAGGATAAGACGGACTCGGTTCCGATCTTCGGTCGTTAACGTATCTATATATCCGTCGGTTCGCTGTGTGTCTGCCCGATTGTTTAGACGTCCCCCTGCCGCGGCGGTTAAACAGTCCAGTTTAGGTCTACGCTCGAGCATGTGTGTACGCGTTGGCTTTGGCGTATGCGTGAGCGTGTTGTTAAGTGGATTGGCCCCAAGGCGATGGCAACGAGTCCATCTTAATCGGCTGAGCGGGATCCGAAGCGTAAGGCATGGACTAACGGACAGTGGAACGAACAAGCAAGCAACTAACCGAGCGAGCGAGGGAGTACCGCCATGGCGTGTACATATTTACACCACGTCATACCGAGTGAGCTTCGACGCAAGCAGTCATCTGATTGGCCAAACGACGTAGCCGCTATCAGTTTGCATATGTAACTGCATCATGGTGTATGTCTGTGGCTAGCTGCCGCGACACGACCGTCATCCAACTCGCTCGACCCGCTGAGCAGCCGGCGGAGCGAGCGAGCGAGCGCACCAAACGACTCAACGAACGAATGATAACGGGCAGGACCTTGCCAGACGCACTGAGTCTCCCGGCGACGAAGTGTGTGACGAGCGTGCCGTAACAAGAGAAGCCAGAAAAGTCGCGTGACAATTTCGGTAATTAACAACCGCGTAGCCGGCCGAAGAGAAGTCGTCGTCGTCATCCGGCGAACCACAGAAATACGCCGACGTTTCCGAGCTGTAGCGTTTCGTAGAAGCAAGGCAATAGAGTCACGATTACCTCGCGGTGGCCTCTCGAGCCTGCTAGGAGATTCTCTTTCTCTGTCCTCACTCAAATCGTGTCGGATTCCCGATGATTTTTCCCTCGATCTTCCGAGATTCATGGAGCTGCTTCATATGTGTTTTCTATGTGCTGAAGAATCCAATGAAGTGAGGTTTCCTGGGGGTAACTGAATACCTCATGCACAATACTTCAACTTCATCTTCATATTTCTCTTTCTATTTTTTCTCTCTCTCTCGCTACTCTCTATATCTCTCCTCTTCTCGTCCTTCTTTCCTCTATTTCTCATTCCCTCTCTCTCTCGCTACTCCCTCTCCCCATATCTTTCCCCTTCTCGCCCATATTTTCTCTATCTCTCCTCTCCTCTCGCTTCTCTCTCTCTATACCTCTCTCATCTTCTCTCCCTTGTACTCTCTCTCTCTCGGTTGATCCAGTGGTCGAGTTTGACGAAAAAGCGGGATTCTCACGGTCGGATAGAGAAGCATCGAGAAAAGGAATTTTACATCAAATCTCAGGAGTAGAGCAAGCAGTTGGGAGAAGTTCGTGGATGTGAGTCTTTCTTGACGCAGACGTGCACCTCCTGAACTCGGAACCGACCCAGTGGGACGTGATGGTAGCAGACTGAATGGCCAACTGTCTGGTTGGCGAGCACTTTTGATGTTTACTCCAACAGTGTATAGAAGAGAGGAAGGTTAACAGCGGGGAAAAGTTTTTCGAGAAATCCCATCATGGTCAGTAAATTTAGAGGTGGACTCAAACCTTGTTCCGAGACGCTATTAAGTGTATTGAGAAAACTGGTCACCGTTGAACTCACTTTGATTGGTCCAGGAGTCCGATTCGATCAAACGGCTGCCTTTCGAAATTATCCCGCGCAGCTCCCGGTTATTTTTCTTTCAGTTTGGGCTCGGAAACAATCGCGAAATGACAAATAATATTTCCATCATTTCGAAGAAGAAGTGTAATCATCGGTTCCATCACTTTCGTTTGCGGTAGAGATGGAAAAGTGGAGCGCATTGTCGATCAGGTCTTGTGCGCAGTCAGTCAAGATGTTCGCGTTGGTCACCGAACGGCTCGCTGGCTGGCTAGCTTGCTTACTCACTTTGTTGCAGGCTGTTTCGTTTTGCCTCCCTCCTTCAGCTGTGCTATACGGTATTCCGCGAAGACCCATCCGAACGGAAGCGGCTTTGTCTCGTTGTTTCCGGTCAATCGTTCGATGCGATGTGGAAATCCATAACCGCGGCTACTACTCCTACCGCCACCACTACAACTACCCGACTGCTCAACGGCCCCAACGACGAAATGCTCTCGACGCGATTATTTGAAAACGGGAAAAGTTTCTTGACGGGGATGTGATAATTTACCTTCGCGGTTGAGTTCCAAGAATACTTTGACGACGAGGCCATGTTTGCTCCACTAAAAAGCCGACCGCGGTAGCGTCCGGTCGACGATTTCGCAAAGTTCCCCGCTACTCGCTGTATTAACTTATCCTCAACTTCCCCACTGGTCGTTGTTCGCTTTAGTTGCCCCATTCTCATCGATTTCTATCCTTTCCATTGCAGGTAAGCATGAAACGTGGGCTTGTCGACGACAGTTCTTATCGAAAAGCGTAAATTTCATCGGACAAGGCGTCGCACCGGTTTCGAACGCGATGACCGCGGTGGGAAACTTCAACATCGAGTTCCCCGTAGATGGACACGCTCGTTTGAACGACAGAATTGGTTCGTTCGTTTTTTCTCTGTCGTCCGCAGCTCGCCCGGATCGACGATCATTGGCACTACAGCTACTGCCGACGGAACAACCACGAAAGTTGTGATAGCCGCTCAGAGATCGAACGAAACGTGGAATGCCACATCCGACCGATGATCTCGAACAACAGCGGTGGTCGAAGCGGCTTCTGTTGGAAAGCAAATCGTGCTCCAACTGACTGACTGAGAGGTGGTTTGGGAGGGAATTATTTTTTCTGCTTCACTTGTTCCTCGCCATCGACGAACGAATCCACTGACGGACGGACGAACGAACCAACGAAAAAGTGGGAAACGACTCGACATAGGGACAGAACACAAAACGTTGTAGTCGTCGTCGCCGTCGAGTTCTCGCCCGGTACTCCTGATGATGCTCCAAGTTCTCCCCTCGTCCCTCTCTGCGTTTGAAGTAAAAATCCGCTCGAGAAGGTAGTCGTTGTTGCTGTTCCCGCCATCGTTGTCATTGGTAATGATGGAGTTGAATCAACGAAAAGTCTGCCCGTTTTCCAGCGCATACAATGTCTCTCCCTTCGTTCTCCGTTGCCGTCCGCACCGGTCGTGCTTTCGTTTTTCCCTCGATTTCGAGGAAAAAAAATCATTCAAATTCCGACGCATTTGTACCGCCGTTAGTGTGTACAGCGTTCGTACTTTTAGTTCCCTTAACGCCGCATACGTCGTCGAACGAAACGACGACGACCATGACGCACAGGACCAAGTTCGAGAGAAGTAAGGACGAACGGAGAGAGCTGAAGGCGGGGATCTGTAGCCGAAACTGGGGCAAATTCGACGTCATAGCGGAAAACAGGGGAACTCGAAGTTGAAGAGGGCGGAAAGGAGCAGACATCGGCGTACGCAGAAGGAAGACGGAGAATTTTCTAATTTGATTTCCAAACTTGGCGTTTGCTCTTCATTGGGTTCAACGTCACCGTACATTTGAAATGGCTTGCAGACGCATATGCTCCCGCTCCCGTCCGCCCGATCGTTCATTGCAAAGTTAGTGGATTGCTTCCGCTGCGGCATCTGATTGAACCGTTCACCCGCACATTCACTCACAGTCAGTCGGTTAGTCAGAGAAACATGAGCAACTACGATCTTCGTCATGACGGCGTCAGGCTCTTAGAGGAGTCATATCCTGGTTATGGATAGACTCCTGGAGTATTTGGAAATCCTACTCCTTTTGCGAAAGATTTCAGCTTTTCGCAAACCCCGTCGAGCACTCGCAGTGCTTCGAAGCTCATTTATTCGTTCCTTCGGTTCGATCCTCGTTTCATTCATCTTCTAGTGCTGCATTCGTTTTCCCCATTCCCGCCTGGAATTTCAACGAACTCAGTTCGACTTCCTTGATAGGAACTTCTGGATTTGGAAACTTCAGCGAGGGGAAACTTGAGCCGTTACGGAATTATGGGGAGAAACGAATCGATCCTTTGACTCAATGGTCAGAGGCCATCGTGGACAGTCCCCAGCTCGAACTTGTCATTGAAACGAGAAAATCGAGACGGACTCGCTTCCCTGTGAAACTGCCTCCCTCATTTATTTCCGAAAAGTTTCTAGAGTAGTTTTCGGTTTAGTGGCGACGCGCCAAACCCCCTCCGATGGAACGAACTCACTGAGCGAGTGAGTAAATTTCTCGCCGATACGTCGGTTCGTCTCCTTCCATCTTTCACTTCTTCGTTTTATTTCCTCTCATCATCGTCGCCGTTGCCGTCTTGTCATTGATTGAGATCGTGGCTAGGACTCAACAGGACTTGGCGTGGACGTGCTCTCTCGAACGTGCCGGTCGGTCGGTCGGTCGGAACACACCGAGACCAAACCGAGACGACACAGAAGGGAACACGAAGACGTCTTCTGTTCGTCCGTACATCCGCTGCTTCTCGCACACTTCGTGCAGATGAACGCCATCCGAACGTCGGTTTCTTCCGTCTGTGCGTCGCACGGCGGACAGCATCGCAAGCGCTTCCCGGATGGAGTTTCAGCGTTTCTATGGGAACGACTTTATGGTTTGTCTTTTCTGCAAAGCACTCACCAACTCCCTAAGCCCCCGAAACCAGGGCTAGACCTCGCGGCCATTCTGCCCGAGTTGAGCGAAGCGAGCGAGCGAGCGAGCAGGGAACATAGATATTATACGAGTAGCGTTCTTTGAACAACGAGACGGCAACTCAACTGAATTAAAACTTACGTTTGTTCCCTTACGACTGTGTTCCGAAGTTGAGTTTCAACCGAGTTGAAGACAGTCGTTCAGAGACGACTGAAGGGGATCTCGTTTGCGTAAGCGCGCGTCTGCTCACCGGATGGAGCCGACGGATCACCGGAAAAAAAGAACTTGTTCCAGAAAACTTTTCAGCGTAGCGGAGTCGTGAATCGCGGAATAATTAAAAATTTCTCAAAGTACCGTCAAGTCCCTTCCATGTGCAGTACATATACTGCGGAACATTCGTCCCAAATGTCGTCGTAACGAAGCTATTTCCGATCCAGAAAAGTGCACAGGGAACTCAAAGAAATGTACGAAACGTGTAGAACTAGATCTCGTAGCGTCGCTTCCTGTTCCTCGGGAGTCAAATCGTGCGGTGAGCTGTCTCCAACCACGTGTTTTGAGAGTGGCATGAGCACCACAGAGCTACGTACTAGGACAACTAAACCCCGAACACACGAAGGTTTCGCTCGACGAACCCATAAACGAAGAACTCGGTGAGCCACGCACGCAGGGATCGGAACAACCTGTCCCATATCGTTTCGCATTGTCAGGGCACGCCGTCTGGCCTCTAATGCACGATACGTGTCATTCGCGTCGGAGGCACGCGACTATTAGGAACTCGTTCGGTCCGGAACCCCCGTGGAAACTTCGATCTGACATTCGCGAATTGATGCGAGATCGCCTCAGTGACACCAGCGTGGAGTTTCTATCGAGAACCTCCGCGGCCAGAATTCCATGAAATGTCGCTCTGTTCAACGGGGGTGGCAACTCGTTGGAGAAATGGGTCCGAGGAAGCAATCACGCGTGGTGGTGAAGCTGAATAAATTTCACTTCTGTTGGTTCGAGGTGAAAAGCAGAAGTTGATGGAGCTTATCGTTGGTCCTCAGAGTGAGAGAATTATTGTCGGCGTCTAGACTTCGTCCTCAGTCGTTTAGCCGGTATCTAGGCATGCGGTGAAGGGTGGTGGATGAACGGGTGAGCGTTCTCAACGGCAGACCAGTCGGACCTTCATTTGGATCCATTTGAGGTCGGCGGCGGTGGTTGTGCACCCGTTTGGGCCTCGTATGTCGTTCCCCAGGGCCTCATCAGAGAAGACTTAAGATCGCGTCTGGTTGCGGCGGCAGCGGAGCTTCAGCCTCCGCAACACTGGCGTTGAAGTAATGGCGTTAGCGTTGATGGTCTACCCTCCAGGATATGGAGACGTAGTCTGGTGGCATACTTCCGAACTTCTTACCCTCTCCCATCGACCATCTATTCACATATCCATCCATCTATCCATCCATCGGAGCGAGCAAAGTGTGTGAACGCCCTCGTGCGAAAGAAGTTTCTGCTTGTTTGCCGGCTCCGTTCGTAGAATAGCGAAATAGAACCACGATCAAAGTTCAACCTTCTCGACGACCGTTCATTTCCCTTGGGAGATTGGCATTGAACCGATGGTGGTTGGTTGGCTAGCAAGCAAGTCAGTCAGCAAGTAAGCAACAAAGTCAGTTGAAAGGCTCCTCAATCGAACTCGGTACGAAGCCACTCAGATGACCCTTTGACGAGTCCTCCGAGAAGCCTCAAATCCCAAGAACAGATATTTCCGTCACGGAGCAGGTGAGGAGAAAATCGGAGTCGCTGCTTGAAGATCGTGGACTGTACGAAATGATCTCATCGATCCTCATTTTTTTACCTTAAATGTGAGCTCGACTTGTCGATATCTACATGCAACATGTGCCACGTCGCGAAGTACGTTGGTAGAAGCTGGGGGACAGCGAGCACGTTAGGGAGAAATAGGACTTTGAGTCGTGGGATTCGAGCCACAGTTCAGGCGCATGTGGAGCTGTTATCTAATTAGCGAGAGAAAGAGGGAGCGTGTAAAATTATTCCCGTCGATAATCGAATGTAAATCAAGTTTGCAATCCAAGTATACCCATGGGTGATATTAGCGGTGTCCCAATGCCTCGTCCGGAACAAAAAGGCTCCCACTAAGCGAGAAGCGAATAGTCACTCAACCAGTGAGCCGCAAAAGGGGCCTGGATCCTGGAGGGAGTGACGATAAGGGATCGTCCGATGAGGCATTTAGCGAGGCCAGAAGAGACCGGGAACCAGGGAAAGTAACTTTGGAACCGATGTACGTCATTTGTCATTTGCCGGCGCTACTGGTTTTCGTTAACTAAACCGACGAATCGCGAAGTACTCAGTGCGTGTGAGGGAACTTTTGCTGAGGGGCTCGAGGTGTTTGGAAAAGCCGGCGTTCGGCGCCTATTGAGCATTCAGCTGTATAGCCAGCCAGCCAGGCAGTTAGCAAGAGAGCCGCGACTCGTTGGCTTAAAATCAAAGTTAGTCTCGTTCGGGAGTTCAGAAGTTGGTTTAAGAGCCGACGCACTCACTCTGACTGACTGACGCTGAGACTCGGTGAGAGCCTGTTCTTCACTTGCGGCTAACTGAAGATCGGGTAATTACTCCTCTGTCATCGTCTCCTCCCCTCCATCCGGTTGGCGCCCCTTTGACTCCGTCCTACAACGCGTCCCCTCCCCCCTCTTTTGCTCTTTTCTCGTTTTCTTGCCGCGCGTCCCCCTGGCTTCCCCTCCAAGACCTCCCCCTACCATCGCTAGCCATCGCTTTGCCAAACAGTTTCGGGCCTCTTCCCTAGATCCCCACGGTGGCGGGCCCCCTTTTTTCGGAGCTTTCGTACTCTGATGGAGGAGGAAGAGACGAAGCGAACCAAGTTTAATTGTCCGATTTATTGTGAAGAGTAATTGCTCCGGTTCGACTTAGTCATCAGACAGCTGTGTGCTAGCAAGTAGCGGCGGGCGAAGCAGAAGTGCCTTAAGTGTCTTCTTATGTTCGGCGAACTTCTTCCTCCTGAATCCGACTCCGCTCAGTTTTTCCCTGTTCGCCCGTTGCAATCGTTCTCTTTCTTGTCACTCTACATCACCGCCACGTCGACGAAGCTGTGGGAACCGCCATTAGGACAGATATTGGTGCCGTCCGAGAATCATCATTCCCAGACAACATGATTCGAATCGCAGTTTCGATTTTGCTGTGGAAGAAACTGGATTCCACTGTTCCGCTCGGGTCCTCCTCTGTTCAGAAACCGGAGGAAAGTCGGGAGGGGAAACGATAATCTTCTAACTTGCTCTTGTCTAGAGATTGAAACAACAGGTGACCTTTGACTCAAGGAGAGCGATGCGGCTTTTCGTGACTTCTCACGGTTTGGGTTTCCGTGACGAATCTGAACGAGCATCGGGAGCAGAAAGAACCCGAGGTTCGAAATCCTTCAATCAATGGCGACTCCGATCGATTGCGATCGGCGACAGCGGAATTTCATCTCGGCATCGCTGTCTCCGCTTGTCCGCAAACTTTTGCGATTGAGGGCTCGGCTGGCGAGAGGAACAAAAAAACCAGTGAAGCGGCTTTGTCAACAACAAGATGCTGAGAGGCCAATCGTCCAAACGCTATTAATTGGGTTCTTTTGAAAGCGGCTGGCGCGAGCCACCGACCGACCAGGCGGCTGACTGATCGGCCGAGTGACTGACTGACTGACTAACAGGAAACCAGGCAAGGAGGGAGGCTAACAGGATGGCAAGCGGGCTAATCTCCGTCGGGGAGCAACGCCAGTTTCAATGCATGACAGTGTCGTCACGCCGTCGTTTGGCCGTTTCGTTAGCTTTGTGATGCAAAGCAAGACTCACATTTACATGAGAACAGAGCAGAGAGTACGACGACGGCGGCGGCGGCAGAGTCGATCTCCTTCTTTTCCTCCTCTTCCGTCTTCCAACGAAACGAACATTCGACATTGAAGACAATTAGCACCTGCAGACGCGCCCGCCCGCCCGCGGGCAATTTAAAAGTGACAGCTGCAGTCGCTTCCGAGGGGAACGGAACGTTGTCGCGATGCGCAAGACAGATATTGTGGTGTCGGAGAAGAAAGAGGGAAACTCATCGGTTTTTTCTCTCTTTTCATCGTCTTTCTCGGCGATTGCGTTCACCGTTCAGACGATTTGTTTTCGCTGGACGCAAGGCAAAAGGGCTGCGCTAGGAAAACTGCTTGGATTTGTTCGCGATGGAAAGATCGCGTTGTTGTCTTCGAAATGCGTTCTCCCTCCTTCTCACCGCTCAGTGCACTCCGCTGGGAGCTCCTTTATCACTGGTTTCCTACTGCTCGCTGCCTCGGCAAAAGCATTCAGCACTCGACGAGGCGGCAGGGTGTGTGTGTGTGTACGAAACTACGTTCGGACAGATCCAGGAGGCGGGAAGATGAGGAGTTCTCCTCCTGGACGAAGGGAATTCCAGCGGCGGCGCACATCGAGATAGAGAGGGACAGCGGGAGAAAAGAGAAATTTATTCCAAAACCATTATCACAAAGTTTGTGTTGATTTGGAAGTCTTCCGCCGCTCCAGACGGAGGAAAACGGAGGCGCGGTGCATCCGTTCGAATTGGAGTTCAGGGACGAATCCAAAAAGCGTCTAATCGAGAGGCCTCAGGGAGCCATCAGAGCGTTTACCAGCCCCGTCTTATCCCGACCCACATATTTGCCCTCGCTGGTTCGTCCTCTCACTCGTCCGCTTGGCGCCTCCAGTGACTATTTTCGCGCGCAGTGTTCTCTCCCGGATCGCAAGAGAATCTCTCGTCGAAGTTCCCAAAGAAATAATCGCGAGATTCGTGTTCTAACATCTAGAGAGTGATGTCGCTACTTCGGAATTACTCCCGGACTCCAGATGAACGTTCGTTGTCTCTAATTCACGCAGATAACTCCAAGATTTCCATGATTCCGGAATTCTGATCGCAAACCACGAGGCTCGGCAGGAGTTCTTATGTGGAGCATCGGCGCTGGAATTCAGTCCCAGAGAGAGGGAGACGCTGTACTTTTTAGCCTGTCTCTGGAACCTCTGCACTCGGGCACGGAGATGAGCGAGCGAGAAAGGACGTTCGACAGGCGGGAGGTAGACAGGAAGCGGAGGCGGCGGCTGCAGCAGCCAGGAGGGCGAGCGAGCGAACAGCTTTCTCCTGATGAAGGACAAACTTTATCATTAGCTCGGTTCAGCAGAGCAAGAGTCTGAACTAAAAATTGCCAACCTCTTAAGTATTTTTTGAGAGATCGCTCATCTATTAATTAAGTGCGAAGGTTATTCCGTCACCCTCCTGTCAGCGCCAGGAGAGACCTCGGGCCTGGCCCTCGGGCCTGGGCTCGGGACAGCCGACCGTGGCTCCGCGCTCCGTTCCGGATGGCGTCTGCAAAACTCAGCGCCCTAAAACTCGACGGATTCAGGTCGAAGTTTGAACCGATGCCGGCGCGCGGTCCTCTTCAGTCCTCGAGCAACGAATGCCGCATTCGGTTGCTCCGTGACACTCGCGATCTAACAATTGATCGGATATCTGGAAAATAACAGCTCGGAAATCTCCCCTGGACGAAGTTTCCGCGCTCTGTGTGTCACGGAACGAACTCTGAGAAGTTTCCTCATCAGAAGCTCACTTTGTTCGGTGTTCGTCGACTGCAACGAGTCAGCGTTTATGTCGGAGGAATCGTTGACGAAAATGAAACTCTCACCAGCATTGAACGTGAGCGATTTTTGCTCCGGTGGTGACATCGACGATTCGACAAACGCATCGGGCGGCCGAAGCTCCCAAGGAAAGCAAATGAGAAAATTCGCTCGGCTGACTGAAAGAAGTTTTTACATTGCCAACATCAGGCTCCGTTTCAGTCGAGCCCGTGTGTCCCTCGCTCTGACAAGATTGATCAGAGATAGACACCACTTGCGTTACTTTTGCGAAATTCTTTTGCACTTCGAACAAAGAGGGCCGCAGCCATTGTGACGTCATTCGTGGGTCTTGTGGCTGCGGCTGCTTAGAAAGCGGCGGCGGCGGCAGGAGCAGATGGAGCATTATCGGAAATACTGGCCGCGGACGCAGACAGCAAAAAGGAGGAAGGCGAAAGGAGAAGCAGGCAAGGAAACACCGAATGGCGGCTTGGTTGGTCGTCGCCGCCTCTACAGGCTCAGCTAATTTGCACATTAATGTCGCTATCATCCTCTCTGTAATCGCTCCTTGTCAACATCGTGACACCCTCGCAGGTTCATTCGGGTCAGGTTTCAAAGCGCCTTTCTCCCGCTTCCTCTCCGTGCCGCTACTTCGTTTCGCGTTCCCTGCTCCTTCGTTTCCCGGTGGGAGGGAAGAGGCTACGAAAAGCAGTTCGGCAACAAGGACGGGGGAACGGGGTCGGGAGTGTGACGTCCCGCTAAAAGACATCGGAACCATGAAGACACCAAACCGATCTATCCTATCCTTTTTCCGACTCTTCCTCGAACTCGCTCCGGCGCGGCGTTGACGTCTGTTTCGCAGCAGAAGCAAAAGCCGAGACGTCGAACCTATTTTTGGTAGCGAGACATGAAGGGAGGGTCCCCCCTCACTCAGCATCCTTCCACTGCAATCGGACCAATACCTCGGGGCATCCGGCAGATCACAGCTTCACTACTTTGGCTCCCTCTCTCTCTCTCTCCTGGAACGGGCGTCACCGCTTACAACTTGTCTCAGGGAGTTGATCGCAGTTGCGAGATGAAAGCCTTCGATTCCTTCCGTGACTCCCAGCTCTTGGAATCGAGAACAACCCGGTCGACCCTTGGCTGTGACTCCCGTCTTCTGAAAGAGCGACTTACGGAGCGATTTCCTCGAAAAATGAATCTCTGGAAGCTACCATTGGAGATGGGGGACTCCCCCTCGGTGGTCCATGTGGTCAAAGCATCGGCAGCAATCGTATAAAGAAGAAATCCTTGGAACCTGCGCGAGAAATGAGACAAAGATAGGCTATCATAATGGGTTTAAGTTCCTTGTTTGCCTGAGATTCCTCGCCAGGATGAAATTCCGTGTCCAGCGTAAGGATGATAGCTTCATTCTGGGAATGAACACTTCTGAGTTAATTCGAGGTGCACAAAAGGCAAGCACCTGAAAATCATCGAAACATATTGCACTGGATCTCCGTAGAGATTTCCAACTCGTTATCAGCAACGGGGCTCAACGGGACCTCCGTAGGAGAGATTTGAAAACGACAGGAATTCGGTTCCCACATCCGCGTACAAGTAATCTTCCGATATTGGGAGCTGTTTGTGGGGAAATAGATTTTGATTCCCGCGGTTTCAATTTGAATAAAGTCGAACGCGGGACCAATCACTGCTCTCCAGGACAGCTTCCGATAGAGGAGCTCGTCATGCCAAGAGTTCTGATTCAGAGCATTCACATAATAATCGTTCGAGCCTCCAGCTCTGCCAGGTGCCTCGAGCCGAAGGAGACGGTGTTATTCTCCCTCTCCTCGTTGTTGTGACGCTGCTTGGGAAGAAGTTGTCACCGCACACATATGTCTGATAGCAACTGGCCCTGTTTGACCTTTTTTTCCCTCTCGAGCTACTCCATAACACTTGCTCTCCCCCTGTTCTGCAACGGCCTTCACTTCCTTTTCCCCCTGCTTCCTCCCGCCGGGTTCGGTTGCTTTTTCCCACAACAACAACAACAACAACAACAGCAAGGTGGCCTCAAGTACCCGGCCCAACGTTTTCTTCGGGGAACTCGCCGCGGGAGAAACACTCTAAGAATCAGCCACTGCCCGAGAAGAAAGCGTGACGATATCTCTTCCGGTTGTTCGGATCGAAAGCGCGGAAAAATTTTTGCGTTCGCTTAAAAACATCATAAAATCGTGCGCACGACTTGCCTTCACAGCGTTCAACGAAGTTTTAGAAGGAGTGCGTAGACAGCGGCGGCGGGCGCAGCAACGCCGGAAAATCGAATATTTGAATAGAACGCAAGATTAAAAATGAGAGACAGGGGGTTCGGGAGAGGATGCGTACGCACCCACTCCCCCATCTTTCCTTGCCATTCTCCGGTTTTATAACTTATGCAAAGCTTTTCAAAAGCGACGCGAGTACGAATTATTTCTCTGGTGGGGGAAAATGCAAAATTCAACGATTGTGTTGCGGCGGAGTCGGAGCGATTGTCAGGCTTTCCCCCGAGTGTCACATGGACATTGTCGACTTGAATCGACGGCTACAAATTCGAATCCGAAAGCATCGTATCGTCCACGTCGAACCTCGTTTGACTTTCCTTCCTGCGTGGCGCCTTCCAAAAACTCCGGCCACCGAGAGAAGAAGCCTACCCCGCGCCCAGTCGAGTGGCCGCGGTCATGTGAACCATGCAATGCGTCGTGCCCGTTGTCTGGACGTCGTCGTGCGGGTGGTCGAGGAAGCAGCAGCGGCGGCGGTCGTGGTGGTGGTGGCCTGTCCAAATTCTGACATGTGCTTTGTTCCATTCGAAATTAAGGCTGGCAGCAGCGATTTTGGCTTTTGAACAAGAAGAGCCTCGCCAAAGGAGCCGAGGAACGGAGGAAAAGATGCAGAGGAAAAAAAGAAGCGAGTGGCCAGCGTGTTTAAAGGCTTGGCGCGGACTCCAGAAGGAGAGAACAGTTTAAGGAAGAAGCGTGCGAGGAGGGGAAGAAAAAAAAAACGATGTCGTCGTGGCAAGCAAAATTAATAAGATTAAATTAAGAACGTTGAACAAGACCAAGAAGCTGCTGTCCTGATGATGGGGTCAGCCGAAGCCACAAATCTGCATGATATTGCCACGGCATCTCAAGCTCGTCGCGGTTCTCGCGTTCGCTCTTTCCTTCAAGTCGTCCCTTTTTCCGCGCGTCAAGTTGATCTCCTGAGTTGTTCTCCTCTCCCGCCCGACCTCCCGTTCTCCTCATTGTCACCGTTTCTCAACTCGCCCAGCTGTTGGTACTCCTGACCAGGGGGAATTCCAGTATCGTTGATAAGTCATCTCATCCCACGTTCCTCGTTCTCCTGACTCGCTCCCGTGAACAATCGTACCCTCAATCATCCTGTATTCGTCTCACTAGTGGTTTGTTGCTCCTGTGTTGTTCCTGAAATGATACTCGTCGACTCCTTCGGACCATCCACTATAATGGGTGCGGAACTTTTTGTTCTCAAACGAAGCGACGTTCCTTCTCTTCTCGATCGTTTCCCTCCGAGTTGCCGGTGATGGGTTGCACACTTAGTTATCAGCTGATAAAATGGTTTCCGCGCGAGATTCGAACAGACAGAAGAAATCTTCCTGCGCTCGGACTCGAGATGAATATTTGTCTTGTCCCAGGGGCAAACAGCTAATCGCTTCGACGCCTGCATCGGTGCGTTGCCCAATCGGAGATAGTCATTTTCCGCTGGGACGCGCCGCCACGCCAAGAAAGAAAGAAAGCCCTCGCGAGAGATTCCCGAGATCCAGACTCGCTTGCGAAACGAAATAGCGAGCGACTCGAGGAAGGAGGAGCAGGTGAATCCGCTTCGAAGACGAGCAGTTCTCTCTGAAATGTGGAAAATGGAAACGACGATTCGGGGACTCTTCTCAAAACTGTCACCGAGCAATCACTGTATTCGCTTTGAAGGATGAAAACAAAGTCTCTCGACGAGATACTCCGTTCGTCAACTCATTCGGATCATCGATCGATCTGATGTCAGAAACCTGAAATCTGAACTTTGTCTCCCGGTTTTCTGAACATTTCGCGGACACGACAGATTCCATCCGGTCGGGCCGCAGTTATCCTCTATTCAGCTTCGAAACTCGCGTTTGGCATCCGAAGGCTACGTTGTCAAGAATACCAAGCGAGCGAATCCTTTGCAAGTCGCGTTCGAGTCGATTTATTTGTGTTGTGAAATGCGCGGCTGGCATGGCTGGGAACACCGACTTCATTCGGGTGCTGATTGCGAGAGAAAACGAGATCCCCGAAGAACTTAAGCCTAATGAAGAAAATGAGATGGTTGTCAGGTGATGATATGAAAGCGTGCCGTGGTGGGGTGGGTGTGACGCTGAGGAGTCTTCTGAGTGAGCGGGGTGGATTTTTGGGAGTCCGGTGTTCTCTTCCGACAATCAACCAAACTCAACAGCGGGTATGTAATGTTCAAGACGAGAGGAAACGCGGCAGAAGGGTGTCCGAGAAGACGCTCAACGTGTCAAAGCGACCGAACAAAAAGAGGAGTGTCCACAAATGGCCAGTCAGGGGACGCTAATGATACTTCAATAAAAATTCAAACACTGCTTACCCTCTTCAAGAAGAAGCTGAATTATTCCGAGGGCCTCACTCACGACGACTGCCATCCAGGAATCCGTGCGTTGGAGGATCAGCCACCGACTCAGAGCGAAGAGAGAAAAACAGATTCAAAGTGAGGGGGACGACGAGGGAGTCCAGTTCACCGGTGGGGACTGGCCACTGTTCGAAGTTAATATATGCCGCTATCATAGACTACGCGCAGGCATAATTATCAGGAAGAGAAGCGAACCTCCTACACCGCTGGAGCTGCTCCGATCTCCATAACCTTCCCGAATTTCTAATCCCTTGGAGGTCTCCCGTAGTTTCGTCCCCCTTTTCCCTCCGCCGGCGTCGGACTCTTCACCTCCGACCCCCCTCCCCTTCCTGGACGTGGTCAGCGGCGGAACGCTTCGATATCGAGCTAATAACTTCATGCGAAGCGGAACTGTCGGACGTCTTATGTCAGGAGAGTGATCTCTGCAGCTCGCGCGGTATCTGTTCGGTGAGCGGCGGTGAATCCACTTAGCGATTAGCATATCTGCCGAGTTTGTAAACTGTCATTGGTGAACTATGCCCTGAACGCCGGTCAAGTTCTGTTTCTTCGATTCGGGATAATCGTCTGCTCCGAGAGCACGTGCACGACTGTATGTAGTGTTGTTGCACGGGTTGATGCTGTTCATGTACATTATGCGAGCGGGGAACGGGCTTTTAGCGCGAGCACTGAGTTTTGGAGCCGAAGTAGTAGTTATGTATTTCTTGAAACGAAGCGTGGCCTGGACCTCTCCACACTTGCCAACCAAGCAACCCACCCACCCACTCACCCACCGGTAATGCTCTGTCTGGGGTTGGCGGACGCCTGATGGCTATAGTGGGGCTTCGGCGGGTCGGCTGGGAAGGAAACTGAAAGAAGAACAAGAAGGGCTCAGTCAAAGAGGGCCCTGGTGGATAAAGGGAGTATTTGTCGCGTAGGAGTTGATGTGCGCCGCTCGTGTTAATGCTGATGACTATGGCGAGGCCTTCCGGAACACAATCGTTCCGTCTACTCCTCTGCTGCGGCTGCTGATGATGTTGTTGTTGTCGCCGCTGTCGGCGGCGGCTTTCAAGACTGCTTGTCGCAAACGGATAGAGCAGCAAAACAGTACAAAGTTGACACAGCGGGACAAAAAAGTGAAAAAAAAAGAAGAAACCCTCAACACCCATCAGCGTTGTTCTTGTTCGCGCCCGCTAGGTGATGGAAGCTACCCGGCTGCTGCTACCGAATACTTCTCCTCGTGGAAGGAGGAACTGGAAAAGGAGAACGTTGAGAAGGACGAGGAGTAGAAAACCGAGCGATGTTGTTTGCGAAACGATCTCGAGACCCTTAGCCCAGCTAAGCAAGCGAGGGGGTCTGAAGTGGTGGCTCGCGATCCACCAGAGTTGTCTAGAGGCTTTAAACTGTGCAGCCAGCCGCGTTCAGTGCATTAGTAGGCGAACGAACCAACGAGCAGGCCACGAGCGAGTCAGTGATCTTATAGCGTCGTGTCGCACATTGTGCTAATCTGTATGTAAATATGCGACTTGGGTCGGGTCGCGCAGAGCCGGATGAAACTCTGTCTGAGAGTAGGAACCAATGGACTACGGGCTGAGTGACTGACCGCCGCCGCGGAGGCACGAACGCGCTTCGAATGCTCCCAGTCAAGCCTTTGGAGCTCTGGCGACTCATGGAGGAGTTGTTTTCCGAGGACGAGCGACCTCCCCTCCAGAGTCTTCCGCAACCAAGATTGTGGAACTCTTCTCGGAACTCGATGTGATTCTCTATCGAAATCAGAATTGGATTTAAACGGAACATGACAAGAGTTTCTTGACGCTCACCGAGCGATTCTGGAGGAGAATGTCCGGTGGATGCAGAACGGGTAAGCCGTCGTGGAAACGAAGTCTCCTCTTCTCTATTCCCTGGCATCGAACTTGCTTTGGGTTATCGTCCGAGCAGTGCACGACGAACCCGTTCGGTCCACTCGCCATTCAGACATTCGCTCACTGACGAACTCAGCGAGTGGTGGATGACGACCAGCAGCGATCCTCGGAAGAGGGAAATGGAATCCGAAAAATTTAATCAGCCACTCATTCTCCTCTTCTATTCTAATAATGCCGCCCTCGACGACGACGATTTGGCCTGCTTGCCAGCGAGCTTCACTGTCATGAAGCATCGACGGAGCCCGGCGTCGTTGTCGACGACGTCGTCATCATCACAGGTCTTGTGCGGTGATCACTGCACCCCACAGGACCTGGGCTCCTCCGTCTAGGATAAAGGAAGCAGGTGTGAACGATTAATCGACATCGCCTTTGATCTCCTCCTTCGTCGTTGTCGTCTCTCCTCCCTCATTCCTTCTTCCATTTCTTTCGCGGCTTCTCGATGTCTATCCGTCACCACGTTGGGGAATGCCGAAGCAAAAGTGTCCGGCGGCCGCTGTGGCTCCTTTTTGTTCCTCAACTTCATTTTTCGCGTCGGGATTCATTCGATTTCGGATCCGAAAGGCTCTGTCCGATGAATTCGCGAGTGTCGAGGGTTTCGAGCCAAATTCTCGTCTTGATTCCGACCAAAACAAGTGTTCTGGTTTAGAAATTCAGTGAAACATTTCCACGATGTTGGACGCTCTATGACCACCGTGAAGGTGTTCGTCTAGACACTTAAGTGAGACCAAGAGACCTACGAAGAACATTCATCCGCGCTCTCGCCGACTCACTTCGAGCATGAATTCAATGCCAACGTTGTAAATCAGGGAAGCGACATCATACGGCCGAGGAATCGTAGGGAAAAGAAGGAAATGTAGTGGAGTCTCCGCTTTGAAGAGAAAAAATGAACGAGCAACCCGAACTGCGGAGAGAAAGTAGGGAGCACCTGCGCTGAGATAGCGGATGAGAGAGAGGAAGTCTGGCAGAAGCCCTTAGAGAGGCGGGAGTCTTCCTTAGCACAAATTGTATGCAATTTGAAAATTCTCGTCAACGAATTCCCCTCTTCTCCACCGCCACTGCAGCAGCACTACGGAGGCGGACGGCTGAGAGATTCTCAGTTTTTCGTTGGGAAAAGGTTTTCCAAAAAATCCACGATGCCGGCATCGTCACTCGGTGTGTAGATTACAGAATGGATGAAATCCAAAAGCTGACGTATTCGGCCGACGTGGGAAAATATCCTAATTATTCTAAATATTCATCAAGTTATTCATACAAATAATTACAAAGTTAGTTTCGAGGTAGTTCCCGAGTCCCAATCTGAGGGGTAAATGGTTTAACTATGAAACTTCGCGGAATAATTTCGAAATACCGTGAAATGTCAACACATCCGATCGCAAGAAGCGTGGAGACGTCCGCTCCAAGAAAAAAAATCGAGGATGAAGTTCTGACGGTGCGGAACAAGAATATTGAAAAAAAAAGAAAAAAAATTCAAAACGGACTGGAGGGATGAGAAGTTTGAAATATGTATATTTCAGCTTGGCTGACTCTCCCTTTGGCGCTCTCGCCGCACCGAATAATAATCGCACAAAACGAATAGCGATCGGAAATCGTTAGGAACGCTTGGAAAGTAAGAAGAAACAAGCAGCAGAGAAATATCCAAATCAAATGTTCGGACGCTCGATTCCCTCGCTCAGATCTTGGAGTCGGATTTGCTTTTCTTTTTGAGCGACCGTCTCTCAACGCTGTGATCTTTGTGGCCGTAATTAATTCGAGTGTTTTAATGACCTCGTGAAGAGGAGGAGTACGACGATGACAACAGCAGCTGCCTGTCTGCCTCCAAGAACTCGAAGACAAAGAGGTCTTAGACTATAAACTCTGTCGCGAGACAACTCCGTAACAAGAAGAAACATACGCCAAGTTTGCCCCCGACTCGATCCTTGAGCAGCAGCGCTGCGCCGCTCGCGAGGCGAATGTAAGGGCACAGAGGATCGAACGGTCACGTCCTACAAGTCCCTCGCTTTCGCGTTTGCTCTCGACGGAAGAAGAATCCGCGGACGCACTGAATCATTATCTTCTCTCGGTGTGGATTTAGTAATTTACAAGCAGAATTCGCCGCAGAGAGCCAGGTACGCGTACAGACGGACGGACGGACGGACGGATGATGGAATCGGAAGAACCGACGAAGAACGAGGGGACCACCGGGTCCCCGGGGCTTCCACCACCACTACGGTGTTAGGGATAATTACTGTTTAATCTGACAGCGGACGACGAGGGAGATCTATAAATGGAGTGGCATAATTTTATTTGTCGACCGAGTCCTCTCCAACCTGTTCCGTGGATCCGTAATTACGACATTTCCTCCCGACCACCGCGGGTTTCAGAACTCGAACGAACCGGCGGTCCTGAGCGAGTCCGATTGAGGGTTCGTTAGACGCGGGAACTCTACAAACTCGTTCGTGTATTCGGATTGTGTTGACATGTGTGAGCTTGAAGTGATGTGCGTACGAAATGGCCTCCGTTACTCAAGCCACGACCGCGGCAGCTTCCTCCCTAATGGTAGCCCAGCTTGCTTTCATTAAGAAGGTGCTGAACGATCTCGCAGCACAGTAAGCAAGCAGGCGGGACGGCCTCGAGCAAGCAACGGTAAATAATACATCGCACGTTTGTCACGGCCGGCGACGCTGGATACGTTTTTAGGCGCACTCCAGTAAAAACTTCGGGTCGACAACAGCAGCAGGTTCTTTGATTGATACCGATGATTGCGAATTAAGATTCCACGATTCGACTCTCCTCGATCGTGAGACGACCCGCCAAGGAGTTCGCCAGGACGTCCAGGAATCAGGACGTGAACAGTTCCAGAGAGCCTTCTCGTTCCCGGTAAACAAATCTTTCGAGCACGTGGACGATTTCAACCTCAAAACAGAATTGACGACGCACGATGCGCGTGGAATTTTCTTCGGGCCACAAATTTCGCAGAACGAGGCTGTGGGTGCGCGGCCGAACGAGAGACGGTAGCCAGGCGTCTTGAGCTTGAACAGAGGTTCCTAGGAAGCAGTCCTGGAATTGTAGTCCTGTGCCGTGGTGGTGCAAGCGTTCCGTTCGTTGCTTTGCGCTACGCCCGGACGGAACAGTTGCATTGAAATATTGCGCTTTATGGAAATCCTCGTTGAGGAGCTTGTGCAGGTGGCTGCCCTCCTGCCTCTGAACTGCTTGGATGCCTGGCTTCAACAAACCGCATATTTTGCCTTTCTTCCAATTCCTTCTTGCGTAGACGCTCACTTTTTTCTTTCTTCCACTGGTTGCCCCCCTCCCCCAATCCTCTTCCCCTCCCCTTTCGGTCGGTCGGTCGGTCGGTCGGTCGGTCGGTCGCTGGTGGGTGGTGGGCTTGCTGCATGATTTATTTCTCAACAAACCTCCACCGACTCTTACTTTCGCGTGTACTTTTTTCCTCGCTCGAGCCGCGGCTAGAAGCCCAACTACTCGTTCAACTCTCCGGAAACAAACTTAAATCCGCCACAACGGACGCGCTCCACAGCTCGTGTTTAATCCTTGCGCGTCCCGAACGCACCGTTTGTTTTCCTTCTATTTAGACTGAAGCTCGTACGTTCGCTGGGTGAGCCCGAGGCTTCGAGGTGCCCTGACTCGGTGTTTCACAACAGCTCGTATCTGCTCGTATGAATGGCATCGCGTTCTGATGACAAATGAAAAGAGAGAAAACTTCGAGATATCTCTTCTGGTCTCGCGGTCCGGCTCCGCTGTCTCCAATCGCCGCCGCAAGTTCTCGAGCGAGCGAGCGAGCGAGCGATATGTTCCTCCCTCAAATATTTGATGTGAGACGACGGTGGAGGAAGATCTCTTCTGAGCCAGTGCTGGAAAAGTGTGGCCTCTAAGGCACAGTTTTCAGACTGTTAACCAACTCTGAAGAAGTTTTTCGCTATGAAGGGAAGTGGTGGAAGAACAGCAGAAAAAGATCCGGTGATAGAGCAGGGTAATAACAATTCCGACAGATGAGCTCCGTCGGTTCCTACGTTGCTCGCTCGCTCGCTCGGCAGAGAACCACGATGTATCTTATTGGAACGGTCGGAAACGGCGGCTGCGGCGGCGGTCTCCTTCTAGTTTCTCTCCAGCGCCTTCGGTTTTTCGCTGGGCGTCGTCGGCGCGGCGTTTTACAAGAGGTCCGCTATATCAAACCGTGTTCAGAAAGGTGTATGCCGTAACCAGGTAACTGGTGGTTCCGCAGGGAGTCAGATTTCATCAGGTCATTGGTTTTTATATATGTGTCTACCGAGGGCACTCCGCCGCCGCCGCCGCCGCCCTCGCTGTTCAGAGCACATTAGGCTGAGATGTTTTAGCGGAAATGCAACGGGTGAATGTCACCGGAGGAGCGGGATAACGGCGAGGGATAAGAAAAATTCGAGTGAACTCCCTCGAGGACGGAAATGTCTTCGCTCTTGAAATCAGGCCGTGCATCGTCGGTTCGTCGCGCGAGCGTTTTCCTTCTTGATACGACCGAGCGAGGAATTTCATTTCGTCAGATCGATCTTCAATATCTCGTTCGCTCGCTCGCTCAGTCAGTCAGCCAAGTGGGCGTCTCAGTTTTCCGCGGCAAAATCAGGTTCCAGGATGAAACCGGGGCTGGGGTTGTGGCTGCTTGAGCGATCACGACGGGTCTTTGTTGAGGTAGCTCGATTTTGAATGCTTCCAAGATCCGCCACACTGCGGGTCTAAGCCCACTCTGACCCACCGGACGATCGATACAGATGTCGTAGAGTTCAACTGCGCATGGACATCAGGGTTTTCGACTCCCAGCGTCACTGACCCATCGATTTCAAGGACGAAACGATTGTTGGAACACAGGAACCTGTCGCTCTCTTTTCCTCTCTCACAGACTTCGTCTCTAAAGCTGAATTTGAAGAGTCGAGTTTTTATCGGTTCGCTGTAATAGAAGCTGACTGTCCCCTCGCGAAGACAATGCACCGACATTCAACTTCGAAAGATTCCCGAGAACTATCGGACAGCTCTCGATGAGCTGTGGTGGAAGAATGGCAAAATTTCGGAGGAGAAAAAAATCTCAAAACTGATCGAGCTCTAACTTTTTCAGGCAGCGACACTCCGCGCGGACCCCGTTTCAGTCGAACTCCGCCTCCGAGCGTGAGCTTCTCCAACTCGTCTGGAGCCACTATCGACTGCGCAGCTGAGGGCGACCCCTTACCGACGGTCAGATGGATCACCGAGATCGGAGATCAGGTACGAGGAAGAGGCAGGACAGCCCGCCGCCAGCGAGCGAGCACGAAGTTGCATTGAGGAAAAAAACAGCGGCGAAGGACGGAACCCGCATGCTCTTACGCTTTTCCTCACTCTCAGTCTTTTTTCGGCGTTCAGCGTCGCCGCCGCCGCATCGATAGCGCCATAAGACGACGACGTAGCAGAGTGGGAATTAACTTGATGTACGAGCGTCCCATATTGTTCCCCACGTTCGCGCGCGAAACTCCACGGATATTGGAACCTGTGAACACAATATTTGAGTCAGCGAAATTCGGAAATGATTTTTTCCTGCGCTCGTCGCGGCAAAATTTGAACTTCGCTTGCGACTCCAGTTTTAAATTACTCACGAGCGTTTGATTTTTTTGATTTTCCTAAATTTCGATCTCGATCTCCAGGTCCGGTCCGATGTGAGTCACTTAGTTCACGATCGATATGACGGAAGTCTCGTGTTCGTCCCTTTCCGCTCTGAGGATTTCCGCCGCGACGTGCACGACACCACGTACAGGTGCAAAGCATCGAACACCGTCGGAACCATCATCAGTCCACCTGTGAAGGTGAAAGCCGGTGAGTTATTCGCCTTAGGATTCCTCCTTCCCTCCTTTCCAGGCACAAAGTTTCATATCTCGAGCTGGGCGTGTACTTCCTTGAGAAAAATGGTTCACATAAATCGAGAGGAATTGTTCGTGTTGAAGCAGCGCACGGAGTCGTGCATCCGAAGAATGAACGGACGCTTGATAGTCATTCATGAACGATCCAAATTAAGAAAGTCAATCCGGTTCGGGGCGTTCTCTTCAGCGAACAGACGAGCAGTCGGACGGATTCTGAAGTAATGGCAAAAGACGGGAAGTAGACTGACTATTTGAAATGTATTCAATCCCTGTCTTTTCCAAACCGAGTCAGCGGGCTGATCCGAGTCCGGCCCGGCGGAAGACCCACTTTCCTCTATCCTTGGTCCCATACCGTCTTACTACGGGCCGCCGCCGCCGCCGCCGCCGCCATCTACTTTCTCTTTGCCCGACAACGCAAAGCCTATTACGAATAAGAACTCCCGTGAACAACTGCGTTCCGACTGAAGGGATCCGAAGCTCGTTAAAAGCGAACAACTCGTGGAATCTTCGTCCAGAACTAGCAGCCGTCCTGGAAACGGCACCGGCCGGCAGCTCGTCCGGCGGTCGCGATACAATGTGAAAACTTCCGCGTGCCTCGTGCAGCGTGCTGCACGACTCATCGATGACCATCACCGATTACTTTCGGGGCTTTGTCACCGGTGCTGTTTGGTCCGGGGGCGGATTCGTTGTCTGACGATGAGGAATCTCGAACATCGTTGACTTAGCGGGAGCATGACAAAGCCTCTTTGTTCAAGACTGCGGAATCCGATGGATTTGGAGCTACACAGACTCCGTCGGACACGCCACAAGTGTTGCTTGAGGAATGGCTGCCACTTGGCCTGTGGAGATTTTTCAAGAGCGACAGAGATAGACAGCGGGCGGAATAGGAGAGAAAAAAAAACGAGCGGAGAAATAGAGAAGTGGCGCGGTGGCAAATCTCTTGAGGCTTTTTACCAAAGAAGTGTTCGCTTGCTTCGCGGATTCGTTCTTCCATCGGTGGTCCGTTCCTGCGTGGGAGTGCTGAAGCTTTTACTTCATGCCGAGCGTGCATCGAAGCCAACACCAACACAGTCGCTGAACCTGAAGATGACATTTGAAAGGAACCTCCAGGCCTACGTCCCTCTAAAGCGTTTTCGTTCTTTGCGATGTTGACTTGCTTCATGAATTTCGATCTTCACATTCTGCAGATTCAGAGCGAACTTCCCTTTCTGGAACGTTTTCCGCAAACTTTTCCGCTCAACTCGGAAGAAATTTCGATGATCAGGCCGAAGAAGAAATAAGAACTTTCGTTGAGCGATTCTGGCAACTTCCCACGCGCGCTTTTGCATTAATCACCGTGATGATCGTTAGGGAAGCAAGAAATTTTCCCTCATACTCCATGTATTGCCCGCGCTTACTCCTCATGTTTATCAACCAAGAACTCTGCCTACTTGCATATTCATCATCGTGCTCGCATCTTCCTGAGCACATAACCAGCTAAGACTGAGGTGAAAACCGTGGTAACTTGCCCCAAGTATCCGCTGGCTGCGGGAAACCTGCGCATCGCTCAGGCTGAAAAACCTGGAAGAAGATTTTGAAGCCTCTCGAGGCGCTCTCCTGAGTCTATACCTCTTCTGGATCTGGTTTGGATCTCTTTCCATCCAACATCGAGAGAGAAACTTCCGGAAACCATTCCCGAAAAGAACGGGAACCATTCTGATCCAGTTTGGTTCTACTTCCGCGAGAACTCTGATGACGTCTCTAGAATACGAGGCCAATTTGTTCGGAATTCCGATCGAGTGAACGTTCGGATCAGGTTGAGATCCAAGTACGGGGGACGCGACAAAGAATGTTCGAGACTTCGGAGCGCAACAGAGCCGAAGGTAGCGAGGAGAAACGAGAGTGGCGAGCGAGCTTAAAGCGAGCTCGAGTTCCCAGCGTTTTGCAAGAAGTGTTTGAGCGGGCGGAGAACTTATCCTCGGTGTCCTTTTTCCTTGGCTCTTATCCTGGATTAACAAATTGAATTAGGAACACCCGCTGCTGCTGCTGCTGCCTGCATTAAGCTTGCTTTACTCATTAAGACAACGACGACGTGGATGAGCGGCTCTCACGAAGCCCTCCGGTTGCTTGCTCAGCCAATCCCCCTCGCGGAGTCGCGCACTAAAGATACGATCGGAAGCCACCCAGCGAGCAAGTTGTCCCAGACTCTCCTTTTTCCTCCGGTTCTCCTCTCTCTCGCGTTGGCTTACATCCGAAGTCAGAGTCTACCGAACACATCATGTCAGAAATCGACTCTCTTGGCCTCTCAACAAAACTGGATCAGTCAAGGTCTTCCGCACCGAACACTGAACTCGATCCGGTCTGGAAACTCGAAACGAAGAACAGGAAATCTTCAGGTTTTCCGTGAACGCTCAGATTAGTCGCTAGAGTGGCGGATGCACGTCAGCAGTCAGAGGGTATTGCGATGGATTTGGACGAAACAGCGGCTTTGAGCGAAGAGAAGCTCGCGAAGCTCTGAAACGAAACGAGATCTTGTTTTTAATCAAGATGCTGCTTGGAGAGAGAGAGAACCTTCAGGACAACGTTGAAAACGAGAAGTAGGAGGACGGAAGGAGGACCAGGACGCGGACGCTGCGTGTTGTCTAACGAGATTAGCAGCATCGTTCCTTTTTTCCCGTCCGTTCGTGCGTCAGTCAGTCAGTCAGTCAGTGGGTCTATCTCTCTATCCGGCCATCTGTCCGCCGCTCGGTCCCCGGTTCGTTGGGTACTCGGTGTCGCTGCTGCTGGGTGCTCCTAGACTCGAACAGCTTCGTGGAGGAGTCAGTCTCTGGACCTCCTGTGAGGCACTTAGTGAGATCACATGATCGCCTGAGCTTGCGTCCATCAGACTTCGGACAACGTTTTACACCGCTGCCCGCGTTGGTTCGTTCTCATTGAATCAGTCGCTTGTTGTTCTCAACTTTGTTTCTCTAATCTCATTTAGTTAATATTTCTCACGAGCTAAAAGTTCCTCCATACTCCTTTCTCCTGTTCCCGTCAAGTGTCCTCGCCCCATTTCCTTCTCCTTCCCCCCCTCTTCACCGAAAGACGATGTTCTCCTGAATCGATGTTTTCTGTCGAAGACTGTTCCGGAATGCCCATTCCGCTGAAATCTAAACGATCTAGGAAACTCCTGCCTGACTCCTGGACAGGAGTCGTCGCTGGAAACTCGGATGCTTCGGATTTCCGGAAGACTCGTATTCCATTCTTAGCTTCTCCGTAGCGTTGAATCATGGTTGTAGTGTTAGTGGTGGTGGAGCACGACGACGAATGGCTCAAGGTATTTCAATTCAAACTAAGACGACCTCAAAACGAAGACAATGTAGTCGACGACCTGTTGGCTCTCTGCTGTCGTCCTAGGTCCCCTCCGTCGTCCACATTCGACTTCCCTTCTTTAAGGCGGTGTATTCATATGTTGTCGTCGTCGTCGTTGTCGTATGTCGTCTACCGCCACCACAACTACTACTACTTTACGAGTCACTAAAACTCGCCAGCAGACAAAAGCCTCAGCCCTTTCGCGTTTCCGTGTGTGTCCCACCACGACTGCCGCCGCCACCGACATTCCCTTTTTCCGTTGCCCCCGTTTCTTTGGCGACCGAGCTGCGTTGAGATGGCGTCGCAAAAGAAGGACGAGTGGCATTGCCGCCCCTCCGACGGGAACGAAGCTCGCGATGCGGCTGGAGGGCTCGGTGTGTAGTGCGCGAGGAAGAAGCGACGCTATATGAGAATGAGAATTTATTCGCAGCATTTGCATTCCCCCTACGCCGAGCGCTAAGACCGTCGCTTCGCATTGCGACGTTGAGATATATGACACGGATCAGGCCGCAACTTGGAAAACACACGCCCGTGGAAAGAAACAAAACCACGCCAGCCAGCCAGTCGGCCATGTGAGAAATGTGCGTGGGAACAGTGTTTGTTATTTCGATTCTCCGCCCCCGCCCCCTACCGCGACCGTCGATGATCGATGCCCGTTGTAAATTCGAACAGAAACGGTCGGAAAACTTCCGGAAGGACCGTTTCCGTCGAGGTCAGGATTTCCACTTCGAAATCCTTCCCAGCCGTCGAGTGGTGGTCAGCGTCAGGAGCGATTCTTAGATCGAATGATCGAATATTTACGGTTGTGCTGAACTGCGCACAGTATTTCCTTTCGAATAGAGAGGAAAACGAGATGAAGGTAGAAAGGAAACAAACGGAGAGCATCTGAAGCTCGAGGGGGTTGAACGAATCAGATCCAAGAGACTCGTTGAGAGTTTTTTTTGTCTGCTTTGAGCTACCTGAAGAGAGACGGATACAGCGACAAATCCACTTTGGAATATTCGTTCTACTTCGTTCGTTCCTTCGTTAGACTGCAGCGGTACGAAACTGTTCCAGACTCCGACCGGTCGTATTGGCGGAATCGAGAGGAAAACGAGAGAGAGAGAGGGAACGGGGAGCACTTCAAGGACGAGGTGGAGAAGGGTTTTCAAGTGTCTTCAGGTCTAAACATTCTCGAGAGCGAACCTTTTCTACTTTCAGCTCCTACGCAGTCTCCTGTTGATTCTGCCGCTTATATATCTTGACTTAGTGCTCGTCGTCCACCTGCTTTTACTCTTGTTCAAGCTCCGTTCGGTTGGCTTTCACCTGAACGGCGGCGGACCCATCTGACAGCTAAAGTTCCCTCGATGATGATCAAACGGAATTGTGATTTGTTGAAACTCTGAAACAACTGAAAGTTTCGACCAAGTGTCAAACTTCCTGAGACGCTTTTGACTCCGAACTGCTTCCTCGAAGCTCGAACATCCAGAACATCAGCGGATGAAAGTGACTGAGTGATGGAACCGCTGAGCGGATTCATAGCCGGAAGTTCCTCGAAACTCGTCTCTCTCACGACCGTTCAATAGCGTGGCAGAGCAAGATTTTTCCATCGTTCGGTGTTTCCCTCCCTCAGACGACGCAGAGCGGCCCGCGGAAATCCACAATGGCTGCTGCGGCTCCTTCTCTGCCATCGTATATTCGTTCACACTCCTTCTCAAACTGGCCCGCTGGCGAAGCCGAGGGGTATGGCAGCTCTTCGAGAATTAGCGATCAATCAAACATAAGGACATACAATATAAGCATTATTATAGAGCACCCTTCAAGCTGGTCAGACGTCTTGGGTCCCAATCGATGCAAGTGAGATCGTTTCGTACGGTTTGGCACCTCCATCTTCATCTCGTGCATTTCCTTCGACGAACAACTCTTTCAGTTTCGGTTTCGAGCGAAGCCTAAACTCTGTTTGACTCAGTTTCGGCGCCAACGGCTCTCAGAGCTCGAGCGTTTGTGCCCATCCGGTTCCGAAGTTTGGCGCTGAGTCGAGTTCCGCTCTCGCCCCCAATGTGTTCTCTTTCGTGCGTCTCGACGCCCGTGGAATCCAAAGTTTCCGCAAAGCTGAATGTTTGAGATCACCACCGACTTTGAGTTCTACGATTCAAATCCTTCGGTAGAACTCAGTGAGATCATATCTCATTGAAATAAAGTAAAGAAAGTACCTGCGGTACACTCCGGAGCCGGAATTAGATAGATCCGTTCTTCGAAGCGAGAGGAGGCTGTCTTCCGATGAGGAATTTGGTTCCCACCAAAAGGCTGTTCTCGGATTTTGAGTCAGTGGCCGACTCGCTCTTTCCGATGGCCGTCCTGATCCTTTTCTAAGTGATGGCGAGCTTGTAAGCGAACGAACGAGCGAGCGATCGGGCCGAGGACCGGCCGAACTAGCAAACGACTGACTTGATCGGGTCGTCAGGTTAGCTAATTGCTTAAGAGCGTAGGGTGACGACGTTCATTAGTTCCTCCGTTCGCGTAGTCTGCGCGTGAATCCGTTCGTCCCTTTCAGGGTCTCCCGGGCGATCGTTGGTGGGTCGATTCAACCCATTCGGTTTAAGCAGCATTTCCTTACAAAAAAGCGCTTTCCTCTTGCACACTCACTTCACTCTTTTGGCAAAGTTCACGTGGATCTGACGAGGCGCCCAAACCGCCATCTGGCCACCGCCTCGCTCGTCCGCTTGTCCTGTGCCTGTTTGGCCTCTTCGTCAGCTTGCTAAGTTTGCCAACAACAAAGTTGAGCATTTAAGTAAACTCTCTCGGACCGCCCGCTTTCTCCGCGCGGCTGAAGCGCCGGTCGAGGGTCGTGACGGGGGGAAGGGGGGTGGGGGTCAGTTCAGAGTGCTTCTCCTCGAGAACTAAGGAATCGAGAGTTCGGTCAAGGAATTCAGGGCGGGCCACTCGAGCCTAAGTTGGTTGGTTGGTCGGCCGTCGTCTCACTCACAAGCTGACGGACTGGTGACTCGCTACGCTCACGACGAGATTGATACCTCATGTCGGTTGTTTGTTTATACTCGGCTTCCATTGGCGGCCCTCGTCGTCGTCTGATCCTTCGGCGTCGCCAAAAGCTCAGCCATCAACAACGGGAAACGGGTGTATCGTGGTCGTCCACAGTCACTTCTGGCTGCAAGCTGACTGGCCGGCAAGGCGGTTGTCTGCTTGCTTCCTTGCTTGCTTGCTGGCCTGTCGACGGCGCGAGAGGAATGAGGCTACGATGACCGAGAACGGGCGAGAGAGACGTCCGACAGCTAAAATGGCTATCAGTCTCTCTGGCTTGGCCTCTTGCCAACAGAAGATGCCGGTCCGTCCGTCCGTTCGCTCGCCAGTCGGTAAGTTGGCCCGTGTGTCAGACCGAGCGACCGGCCGGCGTGTTTTCCTGCCTTGCAAAGCGAGCTCGGTGTCCGTCGTGGTAACGACGGCAGCAACTTCAGCCGCATCACAACATCAAGCGTAGCGGCTTAAACATCAGCAGCATCAAAAGTAGCGGCGCGGGCGAATGCGGAGAAATACACTGCTGACCACCGTATGCTGTTCTCAAAGTCGTTGACGTCGTCGTTGGCGCTCGAGGATACGGCATGAGAGAGAGGAAGAGAGAGTTCAAAGTGAGGCGACCCTTGATTGGAACAGCACTGTGTCTTGAAGTGACGCGAGGCAGCGGGCCAGTCTACACGACGTGAAAAGGCTTCGGTTTTTTCCTCGTCTCGCATCTGCTCCGTCCTCTTCTTCTTCTCCTTGAGATGTTGTCGTCGTTTTCGACGTTACAGCCGTTTACTTCGTGGTTGTTGTCGTCGCCGTCGTTGCTTGAAAACGAGCGACGGGTCGGCTAGCCACTTAAATAAGCGTGCTGATGCATGTCTGTCCGTCGGCCAGTCGGTCGGTCCGTCGGTCGGATGAGACCATGATGCACAAGGGTTGCGCACAGTGACGCAGACTAATGCGGAGCGTGTTTTTCTTCGCCCTCTCATCGCTTCGCATCTCGGCTTGATTGGAAGCCTGACGCCATCGACGCCAACGTCGCGCACTGAGAAATGACTGCGTCCGCGTGCTGTGGCTGACATTTCTTACGCAGCGGAGAAGCGAGCCAGCGACCGACGCGACGTCGACAGCGAGACTGGTTTCTCACTTCAATACCTGGCAAGCGACTGCGAAGACCGAACACCCACTTTTGGTCATCTAGTTGCCCGAGCTCCGTGATTTCCTTCGCATTCGAGAAACGAGGGAGCGATGAAGAGTTCCTCGGCCGCAGAAAGTCGGACCATTCTTTCGATTCTGTTTGTACTCACTCGATTCACACACAACAAGGAACTAGGAGTCGGATGGTGTTTGATTGAAATACACTCGGAGTCTGTTCAGGGGATCAACGTTTTCTTGGCGACGCTCCCGAGAAAAGCGTATCAATAGAGCTTTGACGACAAATAGAGAGGACTCAAAGAGTCGCATAAAGCCCAGCTCAGGATATCACAGAGCTCAGAAGCTCGATACACGATAGGTCTATCGAAAAGTCATCGATTGCTTCATCGATGCAGGACAAACGCACAGTCGATCAAGGTAAACACAGCCGAGTCCCTCGACTGAAGCTCAAAAGGTCTGGGGTTTCAGCGAGGAGAACATTTCCGTTGTCGGCACGACCAGATGATTGAAATAACTTCCGCGGATCCTCGGGCTTCCCTGAGCATGGACACAGAATGAAGGGAAAATCTCGAAAAATCTGAAAAACTGCGATTTCCCACTCTGTATTTTGGCAGGGTTTGGATGGTCATTCGCGGCTTGACAAAAGTTTCGTAATTTTCGCCGCGTTGGGAGAACTGGACAAGGAGTTTCTCGGGTGCCAACTTGGGAGTTTCCTCACGAAGTTGAAACTCAGTAATCACACGATTCGATCACGAGACGATCAGAATCTTCCCGCTGATCCGATGAAGAACTTGAAAGAACCATTCGTCACATGACACGAAGCTCAACCGTTTTGCTTGATGGAACCTCCAGACGGTCCGTCCTGTTTTTCAGTTTTTTCCTCGTTGCTCGTCTACAACTGTCTCTCTCATTCGGCGCACGTACGCTAAGCAGGCTCTCGAGCAGCAACAGCTCGTCCACTTGTGCCCCACTTTTTCCTGTCTCCATCCTTCCTACTCACGCTTCTTCTTCCTCTTCCTTTTCTTATCGCCTGTTCCCCCCCCCCCCCCCCCCCCTCAACCCCTCCCCTATCCGTTGTAGTTTGTGTCATCTTTCCACTTGGAATGTAAGCCTGGACAAGTGTCCACTGGACAGCTGAGAGTTGAGACCTCGCGCTCGGACGAGTTTGACAAAGAGGATTGAGTCGGTCGAATACAGATTGAGTTGGCGTCGTGTTTGTCTGAGGGTAATCACGGTCCACGCAGATACTGTCTCCCCCTCCCCTCCCCGCGTTGGTCTCTTGGTCATCCAGAAAGTTCTGTCTGTGCCTTAAGGTCCCAAGGTCGAGGATCAGAGCGTAGTGACTTGGGGTGGGAATTTCCGAGAGCCTTTGACCAGAATAGATCTAGTTCCTCGGTAAGTCCTCTGTTTTTGCCCGCTCCTTGCCATTCTTGCCTCTCCACCTATAGTTGTGCTCAGCTCTTGCCTGCCGTCCTCTCACTCGGCTGATGTGTCTCTGCCGATTTCTTCTTGCTTTCTCTCTCGTCTATCGTTTTCTGTTCGAACTCAACTCCGGTCCTGGCGCTGCTCTCAAGCTGCCAAGGTAGTCGGAGCCTATCAGTGTCAGGTTGTCTTCTCGTTCTTTTTTTTGGCGTTCCTTTCTTTCTCTCCGTTCGTTTGCGTTGAGGAAGTGGCGACCGAACGTTTCTTCAACGTTTAAACGAGATTCCTATCTCCAGTCGCCGTCGTAGTCGTCGACGACGAGAATCGGGAAGCTGAAAGAAAAATACGGGGAGTCGTCGATTCCCTCGTCCTGCCGGTTCGGTCTTCTTCATTTTCGTAGTTTTTTTTTTCATCTTCCTCTTTCACCTGCTGGCTCACTTGCTGTCTGCTGATTCCGATGCGGAAGGATTCGAAATCCTTTCTCGCTAGACGGCCCGACGAGCGAGCGAACGAACGAACGATCAGAGTTAGTTATTCCTTGTGCGCCGTGTCCCCATCTCTTCTCACCGCACAGCCGTGCTCCAGCGGACGATCCCTTCAAAATCTCTGAAACCTAGCGAATATCCCTAATCAGGAGCAGCGAATCTTTCTGATTGCTGCGAACTACTTCCCGAAACGAAGCCACTCTCATTCAGTCGAGGCTTCGACTCGATGTGCGTCCGATCCATGGGGAGTTCGTGATGACTTTGTTGGGGCGAACCGTGCCGCTACTATTAACGTTTCCGTATGAACATCAACACGATGGAAAGAGAACACAGTTTCCCAAGGAGCCCTTGACTGAGTGAAGTAAAACTAAACACGTGAGCGGCGAGGCCCTCGAGTCTGAACCCCGAGGTTCGATTCCATGAGAGCGTCTGGAAGGACGAGGACTACTTAATGTCGCAATATGGCAAGTTTCGGAGTCATTCAAAGGGTTCGAACAAGAAATTCGTAGTCGAATCAGGGATTCCAAGACATCCCGCGCTTTTCCCGAAGTTTTGAGGCAGTTTTCAGAGACTGCAAGTCCGATTCGATATCCGAAAAGGTCAGACCAAAGGACGTAAATGTGAAAGGTGAGCTCGAGCTCCCGAGATATATTTACTCGAAGCCTGTTGCTTTCGTCTCTTTTCCTCAATCTTTCCAATCTCAAGCCTCACCGTTGCCGCATGGAGCTTCGCAACGGTTTCAGCTTCAGGGAAAAGATTAAAATTTCCAATCTACTTTTATAAAAACGTTCAACCCTTACCGTGGAGCTCACACACGCTATACCCTCTCCCTCTGCGTTGCTTTCCCGGGTCCTCGCTCGATCCCTGCTGCTCACGAGACATTCCAATTCTATGATTCGTCGACTGAAGTCTTTTCTTGGGTTTCGATGCTCGGATGGAAAATTATGACTGTTAGAATTCGAAACACATACGTCATGCAGTCCATTATTCGCATCGGCGTCTCCGATGACGCTAAATGGACCCGCGAGATGAAGCTGAGTGGGAGCAACGGATGTCTTTCATAACCACGACCATAATGTTGACAAGAGACGATTATAAAATTCTCCAGGGGGACCGGAATCACCTGTAGCAGAATACGACGTGTCTTCTGATCGATCCTGTTCAGTGCTGCCACGCTGATCCTCGCGCGAACGCTATTCTTCGACCAGGGCAAACAAGAGACCTTGCGTGATGTTGATGATGATGATCATCCTGAGGATGATCACAGGAATCCTGAGCTAGGAGGGCTCACTCGGCTCGCCAGATGGGTCCGGGAATCCAGCTTCGTCGAGGAAGCGGTTCGAGAGTGGATATTCTGCTCCCGGAACCTTTCCTCCAAACAATCAAAGAAAGCGGCGTTCGGAACGCCTTGGCCATCAATGCCTGGTCCCGCACACCGTCCGTAAAAATGACCGAGACTTTGAGAACACCTGGAACACGATCTCTTTTTCCTTCGATGTATCATCCTCGTTTCGACGTTTTTTCAACTGGTCGTTCGAGGAAAAACATTGAAACACTTGCCCGATGCGTCGCAAGTGAAACTTATCGAGGTCTTCACAGCCTCTCACGCTGATCAGGAGGGCACTTTGCAGGACCGTCACATTAAACCGAAACAATGTTAAAAAAATATGATCATGCCGGGAACCATCCTCTCTTGCTGCTGCGTCCGTTCTCCGGAATCCCGAGGACTCACCTAAAGATTTCGAACCTTTTTCGATCGAAATTCATGAGCTTCGGATCAATCCATTCAAAGTAATAAAAGAAGCTCAAAGAGGAGCGTTGAATTTTTGTCGAACGGAGGCAACCCGACCCTTCGGATTGAAGACGATGCCTGAGTGAGGAAATGGGGGAGGAAATGGAGAAAGCAGAATTGTTTTACAAATCAAATCCATTCCAACCCTTCAACCATCAGTTGTCTGCTCCATTTCGTTGTCCTTCGATAAGCGTTCCCGGTTCTCTACTACTTTTCTGATTTTGCCCCGGTCCTGGATTGGGTCACCGGTGTTCGTTCGGCTCTTCTGCAGCTTACGATTGAGTTTGCAAGGAATCACGGCTTCAATAACGTCATTCACCTTTATATGCCGTCTTGGAATCGTCGTCCCGCGTTGTTCGCGTGTAGTACAAGCGTTCGTAGGACTCCTTTTTCTGCCGACGCCCCCGAGGAATTCTCTTGCTTCAGCGGATGTCAATAAATCGACACGAGAGAGAGAGAGAGAGAGAGAGAGAGAATCATTAGGGTGACCAACGCGGCGACGCTCTTCCGTCCTGCTGGAATCGAGCGGGAAATATTTGTTCAAAATTGCAGATCCAACTCGTTTCTTAGTGACGGTCGAATTCCTTTTCTCGACTCCATCTCGTCCGGGTTCCGATACTGAGGTGAATCGAGCGACGCACGACAGAGCGAACGACGTCAAGTAAAGCCGGTAGGCTAGTGATCGGTCGATCGGTCGCATGCGGGTTGGTTCGTCCGGCCGATCGGCGGACCGGCCGGTACTCGCTTAAGAGTTTCTCGCGGCCGTTTTTCCCGTTTCGAGAGACGAAACGCTGAAACGAAACGGGAGTTGCATAAAAGCGGAGAAAGAGAACTCGCGAAGGCTAAATTAAAAGTTATTGGAGACCAAGAGCAAACGCTAGAGACCGAAAGATATCGAGAGTCTTGACGAGAGGAAAGTTGGTCGATCCCGTCGGTCTCCAAGGGAATACCTAATATCGAGTCTGAGGAGCGGCTGTGGTCGCCATTAAGGTGAAAAATCGCCCGGAGCTCGGAAAGCTTTGCTCTTGAGCACTTCCAGCCGGTCGCTCTTTCACTCTCCATCCGTTGTTCGTCCACTTTCCACTCACTTGCTACCTGCCTGCCTGCCTACCGTCACTCTGAGTCTCGGGCCGCAAAACTCGTAGCCATCTTCTGTCAAATATGTGAAACTTGAAGCGGAGGAAAGTAAAGTGTCCCGAGAGATCTACTCCAAGGGGATTCCAGCCGCGAAGGTCTCTCCGTTCTGGAAATTCTCCAAGCGTGTAGTGACACAATGAGGGGATTCGAGGGAAGAATCAATGAGCGAATTTCCTTAGTGATCTTTCCCTCATTAAGGACGCGGATCGCCACCGGGTGAATCTTCGAGAGGAATCTCAGTGTTTGCCAGAACCGCAGAAAGGGAGGAGAGGGCAGCGAGAGAGAGAGAAATGACGAAAGTGAAATAGAGAGAGAGGGCGATGGAAGGATAGGGAGAGGAGGCAAAAGCAGGAGAGACTGAGAAAGCGAGAAAGATGGAGAGAGCAGACAGAAATTCCGTAGAATTGGTTCGGGAGAGTCGTCAAAAGTCAGGGAGATAGAAACAAGAGCCGAGAGGGTGAACCATAGAGAGAGAGAGAGAGAGTGGGAGGAGAAGAGCGAGGAAGAGGAGCTGAGAGCGGGAGAGATAGAGAAAGTAAGCGAGAATGGGAGATATATGTTTAGAGAGGAAGCGGAAAACGCGAGAGAGAGAGACAGATAGAGAAAGGAAGAAAGGAGGCGAGAATGGGCGATATGTAGAGAGGGAGGAGGAAAGTGCGAGAGAGATAAGGAGAGAGCAGAAGAGATGGAAGTCGTGTTAGCAAGCACATCTTTATCTAGAACAAACGAATGATGGAACGAACAGTGCGGTCACTTCGGAATATTCCCACGTCGGAAGCTTTCCGTATCGCACTTATCTCCCTTGACGGCGGTGGTGACCGCGGCTGCAGTGGTGGTCAGATGCGGGGGGAACGGGAAAAGGCAAACAGGGAGGGGATACTGAGTTCTGTGTCTTGCGCACAGCGGGTTAACCGGCAGGCCGGTCCGTCGGTTGGTCGAATGGCCAATGAGCCGACGAGTTCGGTGAAGCACTGACTGTGTGAGTGAGAGAGTGAGACTAATCTTCACGCATCAGCGTTCCGAGCCTCTCTCAAAGTCGGAGAATATTCGAGAGTCCACTGCTATCGACGAACGGACTTTTCTCGACAAGAGTAGCAGCAGCGACCGATGGTGGTCAGCTTAGAAGCGGATCGCCAAGTCGACGAGTTGAGGGTCTGGTGGGTCTCAGAAGGGGTTTGTGGTGCGGCAGGGTTGATATCATTGGAGGAAGCACACAGTGTTGCATTGGGGTCTTCCGAAGAGGTGGGGTCGACAGAAAAGGAAGGGAAAGAGTGTTCTCGGTCGAACGGTGGGATCTCCACCGGAAACTGCAGGAGCTGATGGGGAGGGGGATACCTCTGAAAAGTGCTAACTCCTCCTAGACGAGTTTGAAGTACGATAGTTCCGGTAATTCGCCTTTCTGCGTCTTCGCCAGCTGAGAACGAAAGGCGGTTGACGACGACGCCGCTCCTTCTAACTGAGAGGTATCAAGAGAGTTCAGCGTTTGTCACATTCCCCGGAGCTTGGATCCCAGGAGTCCGCGGGGATAGCGACTCACCCCAGTCTAGAAAATGCACGGCTCGTCGAGTCGTATCAAGGTTCCGTCTGCGAACGCTCGGATAGTTTGCGTGAAGGAAGCGACACCTCTTGAAGCGGCCTCGCTTTCAGAGTTTGTGAGGTGGCGACTCTGTGTCGCAGACTAAAGAGGAGTTCGTTGATAATTGAGACCGAGCAGAAACCCGATCCGATAGGGTTTGCCCGGCTGCTTCTCTTTCGGACATTGCAGTGCTCGAATGGATGAATGATCCGATGGGCGGTCAAGTCGTAGGTTGTCGCTGTAGCCGTCGTATTCCGCTCGACTAGACTCACACACACAACGGCAGACACAGACTTGAGGATATCTCCTTCTCCTTTTTCCTATGGTCTCATATCGGTCGGTTGCGAGAGAGATCGAGACACAGAGAGAGAGAGAGGGATGGTCAGGATGAATTCGGCGTTTTTGCAAGGTCAGAGCAGTGGCAACGGTAGCCGGGAGGTAGTGCACCGAGATCATAGAGAGAAAAAGCAGCTGCTAGAGCCTACGGGGTACAGAGAGGCCGACTTTGTGAGCGAGGAAGGAAGCAAGCGAACCGCCTACAATAAGAACTTCTTTATCTCGCTCAAGAGGTAAGGGAATAGGAGAGGAGGTGCCCCGACGCGTCCAGGCGTAACTATACCGCTTCTCCCCTTTCCTGTACGGCCGTTGTGCGTCAACCCTGTCGTATCGGTTATACTCGCCTGCTACTACTCGGCCGCCGATTCAATTCCGACTGCAATTTTCTCTATCAGCATCTCCAGCAGCTGATCTCGAACCGGAGGGGGACAGACAAGTTTTTTTGCTTAGATTGCCGTGGCGTTTTCTTTTGCGTTCCGAGCTTTAATTTGTGTCGAAAAACTGTCGACGGAGTGTTTGCTTTGACATCCCGCCGTGCGCTCCCGGGGCTGCTTTGGGAAGAGGTCCCATGGTTCCCATTCTCCTCGGGTTTGCGAAGAGAGGCCTCTGGTGGAGAACGGCGTAAAGGAAGAAATAGCGGAAGTCGGAACTCCCCTCGGAAGAATAGTATGCTTCCAGACCTCGCACAGGGGGTTGCATGTTGCGGGAGGAAAAGAAGTCTTGAAATAATTTCGCGCAAAACGAGGGCTGCCGAATCGAAAAACAGAACACATTGCCCGAATTTAGGCTTCGCTGCCCATGCGGTGGCTGGAAGAACGGTTGGTTTGCTTGCTTGCTTGCTCGTTCGGTGGGACGGTGGGTGGGTGGAGATCAATGGATTCCCTCAAGTGGAACGAAGAGTTAGGGAGCCGAAACCAGGGGAAGGGTTTGCCTTCGAAAACGGAGAACATGGAAGCAGAGAGAGAGAGAGAGGCTTTGCGGGACAGTCAGCCTGTGTGGCGGCGAGCCCGAGCGGGAACGGGGCCGGGAGCAGCGAGCAGAAAAGAGATGGAATTTTTGTGCGAATTTACATTGGAACATTAGTGTTATTATTGAGGAAGAAAGAAGGAGACAACGGGACCCGGTCGCGAAATGAAGAAGTGCAAATTACCCTGTCACAAGGTCGGCTGCCGGCTCGCTCTGGATAATAGGGGCTTGACGAGGTAGGATGGCTCCTGCTGTCTCCTCTGAACTCTATAATTTTGCTTAACTCCTTAGCAGCGGCAGAAGCAGCAATGGAAAAGCCAGGAGCATTCGCAGTAGTGCAGGCGGGCAAGTGCCAAGGCTTTTCGCCAGTGTCGATTATCGTGTCACCTTATGCGACTCTCACTCTAACACGGGCGGTTGCAGCAAAAAACTGAGCGCCGACCAAGGCAGAGACGGGGGAGGCACACCAGGATAGAGTTGAGCGAAGTGAGCGGGGAAAGGAGGAGAAGAAAATGGAAGAATAAGACGGAGACAACGTGAGAGATAATATGTTACATACCACCCCTCGGAAGGAGGATCGTCCTGACTTGAGCCACGAACAGTCAATTTTCGAAGTCAAACTCCTGAAATGATTTGTCGCGCGGGAAGCGACAGTACTTTGTTTCATAAAACAGCTGCAACTTCAGCTCGAACTTCATCCGCGTGAGGAAAAAAGGAAGAGAGCGGGAACCGTCGCTCAAGCATTTCTTTTGGTTTTCTCTTCGCAATGGAAAACTTCTTGGCGTTCTCCTCATTTGCAACTCCAACTCGTTGGGGGGAAAGATTTCGCGGCGTTCGTTTGCTGCTCCTTTCTCATTCGGAAATCGCCAAAGATTTCGTAGTGGTATTTTTTTCTTCATGTTTTCTTTCGCCTGTTGTTGTTGCCAGCGTCGTCCTCCTCGAACGAGAAGAACCCAAGCTTCGTTCTCGTTCCTCTTTCCTCGGTCGAAATAAAACAAATTCCCGCCCCGCCCCGCAGACAGAGCAAGACCCGCGAACAGATTGCCCAATTGAAATTGAAAATATTCATTGAAAAGCTAACAACGTAATACGGCTGCGGACAAGCGCCAGCAGACCGACAGCTAGACTTTGGAACAAGGGACAACAGCGGGGAGAAAACGAGAGTAAACCGCGTTCCGGGGATATTCTCGGGAAGGTCCCGAGGAAGAATTGGAGGAGAATCAGAGGAGAACATCGGGAAGAGGCAACATTTGTCCCCAAACTTCGTGAACCGACTGAGCGGCGCCATACATTTTGAAAGAGGCTGCCGCGCTTGCCTCGCAGCGCTGGTGGCAGGGTAACACAGTTTCTGGTTTTCCTCTCTCCGCGTGCGTTGTCTTGCGTTCTCCCTCAGGGAACAACGGGGGATCGGACGGGGAGGGGAGGACTGCCGCCGCTGCCGCCGCCGCCGCAACAACAACTAAGGATCTCATTGGCACAAAAGGCGTCGGAGAACAACGCCGCGCAAGGACAAGACGAACATGCGCCCATTTGCCGCCGGGTCTGTCGCCTCTGCCGTCTCTCGTTCCATCGCCGATACGAGCGGCGGCGGCGGCGGTTTTGCTTTACGTCTTGAATGTGTTCTACGATTCCGTAAGCCGTTGACTCGGCATTAAGAGACAGCAGTAAAATTCAACGACGTCGTTCCTCTGAGCTCTCAAAACTGATACCTTGAAACCTCGAGTTATGGCAACGTTGTCTCTTTCCAAGGTTTGTCCGGTTTCTTCGAGAGCTCACCTCGATATGGAGTTGCCTTCCTCTGACACATTCGATGGTTTCGTCCCGAGTGTCGCCGAAATCGTCGAGGATTCCTGATTCCTCCAGTCGAAATCAAGGCTCGGAAGTCAGCCATCAATCATGCAACGCGCTCCATCCATCAAAACAGACTGATGGATAATGCCTGGGCATTAACCATCAGTCCATCTTTCAATTCCTTCCTGTATTGATGAATTCATGGACGGCGAATGATGTTTGAACTACTAGATTTCACGTAGATGATGAGTTTCCGTTCGAGAAATCGTAGCGATTCCTGGAAAATCAGGGAGGAATCGAAAGGATGGAGAAATAACCGGAACGACGACATTCCGCCATCGTGCTGCAATCCAAGACATCGAAGAGAAGGAAAGCAGGGCTGGAAGACAGGCGGCTGGGCGATCGTGGAACATGATTTCGTTCGGCGGATTCCTCACATAGTTTCCCAGTGTGCGTGTCTGTCTTCTCGTAAGGGTCCGTCAGAATCTCTATAGCGACGTGTGTTTGCTCCAAGGTAGGCAGCAAGAAAAAATGAGAGCGAAAGAGAGACGACGAATAGAGAGCAGTGTTTGTATCTCGGGACGGGTCTATAGATGCCGTTGTACTGATAGACCCGCGCACCTGATCTGCGATTGAATCCGAATCTCTTGTGCTGATGCCGGTGCCTCCGAGCTTGATGCTGTACGAATAAGAACGGCAGCAAACGGGCAGGGCAGGCAGACGGCCGCATGCCGTTGCATTGGATATATTGGAATTCTCCGTTGAGTTCTTTTCCTTTTTGTGCTTCTGTTCTTTTCGTCTTATTTTCTCCGTCTTCTCTCTCTCTCCCGTCTTCGATTCGGCTGGGCATTATTCGACGTAGTCGAAGCGAGGTCAACAATGAAGCCTTGCTTTGCTTTTGCACGGTCACAAGCACGACCGGCAGGCTGGCAGACACCGCTCCTTCTCGACGGTGGTGATGTTGGTGAAACTCCTCCTCGTCCTCCTTTTTTTCCTCCTCCTTCAGGAGTGAGGATGAGGAGGAACGGGTCGACGCTGCAGCGAGAGAGACGGCATGCACCGATTGTCCCTGAAAGCATCCGAAAAAAAAAAAAACTCTCCAGGTCTGACTGGCGTGACTCCAGGCAGAATGGATTCGCGCACAGCCAGCTACGCTGCAAATACGTCGGATAGAAAGTGGAAAAAAAAATCAAGGACTGAATGGATGTACGGCAAGACTACAATGCCGTCGGATCAAATCGACTTGAAGCGCAGTCGAGAACGGCCGCTGCTGCCTTCGAAAATATTTCCCTCGCGATTATGGGTCAAACGCTGTGCAGTGCCGCTCAAAGAGTCAGTCCTCATGGAGCGGAATTCCCCGCCGTATAAAACTTGTTGCGGTCGAAAGCTCCAAGCCATAGGTCAAGCGGTCGCCAACAATTCCCCGGATCCTCCGACCGACGACTCCCGATGCCCACTGCCTCCTTTCCGGAACAGACAAGCCGTTCATCCGCCGGGCCGCATTCCCAACTCGTCCTCGCTCGGTGTCTGGGTGTGTGACCCAACGAGGGAGCGATTCGGCGCAAGCAACCACCAGGGCAAGCAAGGGACTGATTGAAAGAATTGATAGGTTGATAGAGCAGTACACAGGAGCCGGTGAAAGGAAGAGGATTCTAGCAGTCAATCAAGTAGATATCAAGACGTTCATTATGGAGGAGTTCTCCGCCGCCGCCGCCGCCGCTCGGCTCTCGGCAACCCGCGAGGGACTGATGGAACCGCAATCACGAATCGCCGTCCGTGCCGCTGCCGCCCCCGTCGACGACGTTTCTCGTATATTCTATGGTTTCCGAGCAAGCTATTCGGCGGTGCACGAGCCGAGGAACCGAGAGAAAGAGAACTTCGAAGCAACCGAACGTTCCCAAAAAGAAAGTTTCCGAGAGAGCGAATCAGATCGACGAGGACCTGTTTTAGACCATTGTGTGGAAGCCGTTCAGAGGCTTTCCTTTTTTGATCTGGTTGCGAAGATGTGGAAAAGCAACCATCTTTCCCGTTCGCGGTTCTGGCTCGGTACGATGCACGACGGATGCGATAGGATTCAGCCTTCCACGTTTTTGCCCTGATCAGCTCTAGCTGTGGCTCGGGCTTCCCCAAGAAAACGAGCTCAGCGGGTGGAGAAACAACACTGTGCACCAAAATCAACAAACAGTCATGACTCCGTGTTTTCGGTATTGGAATGAACACCGACTTTGACTTCTGACTGCTTGCTTGCATGCATGCCGCAGCAGCAGCAGCAGCACGACCACCACCGCGTTCTCTTCCTGCTGAATAATCGAGTTACGATGTTTTCTTTCGGCGAGCTCCACTAGTTGGCACCATCTTCCCCGTCAAACATTTGGATGCAGCCGCATCAGTCCGTCCTTCATCGACCTTCCAGCATCGACAACAACGACGAAGCCGCTCTTTGCCAACGCACCTTGCTTGTCTGTTCGCCTCTCAGCTCGCAAACAAACAGAGCGGCAGACCGCTGCCGCTTCGTAAGTTGGCACGGAGTGTTTGGCTATTCTCTGGCTTAGCTATAAACTAAACAGAGAAGGCATAGTAATAATAGCGATGGCAACTTTAAATGCTGAGGAGGCGAAGCCGAGAAGGATGGTCGGCCGGCCGGCTGGCTGGCTGGCTGGTTTGACCGACCGACCGACCGGCTTGCGTTCACGTTACAGGCTAATTTGATAATAAGCAATTATTATTACGTGGCGACCGCGGCAGCGACAACAACGCTTGCGAAAACGGCGACGAGGACCCTAAACTAATTGTTGAGAGCGGAGACCGTCGCGAGTGGCTCTTTACAATGACGCGAAAACAAATATAAACGCTGACATACCGCTCATCGTCCTGCTTCTAATCTCCTCTTTCCTGTCGTTCGTCGTCGCGCCCGTTCGGCGGCTCGTCCGCCTAGGCCTACTTCCGAAAACGCACCGCACGCACTTTTCTTCGCGATCAATGCACAATGAAATAATGCGATAGAGAAACAACGCCACGCGAGAAGGCTCGGAGGAAATATTCGAGGACAGGATACATGGCTCGACCTCTCTCCGCCTGGCTGCTTGGTCCGCTCTAAATTGGTAATTGTATCAACGACTGTTGACAGCGTGGTCGTCTTTCGTCAAACAAAAGATTGCCCCACTCGGATGAAATGGTTCGGTGGTCTCCCGGCCGCTAATTTCCTTGGACCTCCCGATAGACAAAGTCTGTCCTAAGCCGGACTAGCTCCTGTCCTGCCCTTTGAACCGTCCTGCTGTTGTCCTAGTCCCGGTTCTACTATTGTCTTGGAATAATACCAACCCGGTTCTCTAGTCCATCCTGTAAGGGGGCGCACGCGTACGAAAAGTTTATCCATCGAAGTCGGAGGCACAAGCCTAATCGACTTTACAGTCGAGATTAAATCTAATAATAAGTTGAGCTTTTGAAACCCATCGCCGCTCTCCTCGGGCCCGATCCCTCTCTCATCTTCCCTCTTCCTCCGTTCCGTGTCCTCAGGACGATGCAAACATCGCGTGAGCCTCGCCATGACGTCCTTTGGCTTGGATTAGCTATTATAGACCGCCCTGACGAGAGGTTTCGTTCCAAGAGACGACACCGACATTCATCATTCATCCCAAATGTCAGCCTCTGAACTCTCTGGAATGTCATCTGGAATTGAAATGCGCCTTCAGTGGATGCATTCGAGAGCGAACGAGAATCTATGGCACCGCCGGATGAAGCATGACCTCTGAGTTGCGCAAGATGCTGAAACTGCTTCGTGACCAAGCAAGTTCGACGCGTCGCGTGGCCTCATGTAGAAGACGGTGCCAAGCGCACGTTCCGGCTAATTTCTGTTGGATTTTGGCCTTCGCGACGAACATGGCTTGTTCTATTCGGAAGCGTCGAAAAGATGCGACAGGACATAACGCAGGCGTTGTGGCGTGACGCTGAGGCGCCTGCTCGACGCCTTTTCTTTGACGGAGACACTCTTTGGAAAGATATTCCAAAAAAGGCTTCTCACTTTTGCTTCCGCGTACGCTGTTCCTTCTGCTTGATGGAAGAGGCAGCCGGTCAGCAACCGACGGACGGATAGAGGGACATTTTCAGCGGATTCGCGATCGAAAACTGTCGTCGGCCTTTGGGCCAAGGTTTTGGATAAAATCATAATTTCCTTCAAGTATGATGTAGCGACGTCTCAACGAATCCATTCAACGATGATATTACTTGACATATTTTGTTTGAGAACTTTAGGGCGACTTTTGGAACGACTCCCAGCCCCCTTCCGCAGTCTCTGATGGCCTGGACCCAAGAGCTCGGACCCAACATCTTGTCCATAGTCCTCTTCTCTTGCCTTGTCCGTTTCTCGCCTGTCGCCGTCGTCATCGATGCAAATCAAGTCAACAACGAGAATTCTGAATCAGACTCACAACTGTGGACGAAGGGGGTTTCGAAAAGACGACAAACAGCAACTATGTGAGGACGGTCGAGCCTAATTAGTAACTGCGTAATACGAACGAGAAACATCCGAATGAAATCGAATCTCTGATACGGCCGCAGCGATCAGAAACGGAATAGAGCTCGGAATAGCGAAACATTCGAAGAGAGTCTCCTGTCGCGCTGTCGTGAATTGTTCGAAGATGAAACGAGAAAGAGGAAAAGTCGCTGAGCAACAACGAAATCGAGGTTTTGCCGCCGTTCCGCGTTCGCGAGGAGATTTCGTCGTCATCCCCGCTTCAAAAATCAAGTTTTTCAAGAAATATTCCGCCAAGCGCTCGAGTCATACAAGTCAACGAAGATGCTTGCACGCCTGACAGGACGAACGACAGACAGCTCGCCCCCTCCGCGAGTCTTGTTGCTCTGGTGAGTGAGGCGAATCTGCATGTCGACAGGAAGAGGAACCATCGTTCGGTCGCTCGTTGCTTGCCTTTGACGTATGAGGTGATGTTGACTTCAATGCAATCCCGCGTGCGGAGCTCTTAGCGAATTGATTCACATGGGAGCGGAGCCAAAAGCGGGGATACGCGAAAGGCAAAGAGAGAAACAGAGAGATAGCGGAAGAAATATCGAGTATTTCATCTCGAGCCTCCGGGGTGACACATCCGATTCAGAGGAGGCCGCGACTCACTGCCACGGCTTCCAGCACGATGACAGGTTTCGCTGGACACATCGTCCTCGTTCGAATTCAGTGTTTTGCGGCGAGGAACGTAATTCGATCAAATTCGGTCCTAATTCTGAGGACGATTCTTCCATCGGTTGATGTTTCGTTTCTTCCGAAGGTCTTACGGAGAGAAAACTCGATTATTTACCTTGAATACTCGAACAACTTCAAAATCGAGGAATTCGACCATTCGATAACCAGGTATTTCGTGGGGATATTCGGCAGCGTCTCCTCGTCGGTTGAATGCAATCGGTCAGAATTCGAACTCGGGACGGCTCCGTCTTTGGGCTTCATCAGGATCAGCGTAATTGGCCGACGGCTCAGTGCGGCGACGTTCCTTTTGAGGAAGTTGATGAATCCGGAGCAATTTAATGGCCAATTCGTTAGATGGAACGTCGGACTGAACGTTTCTCAAACACTTGAAGCTTTCGCGATCCTTGCGTTGAGCGGATTCTTTGGAGGTGATTGTCTTCACAAGCCCCTCTCAAACGGTTTCGAGGAGTAACTCATTCTCGTTTCATCTACTGACCATCTAGACAGACAGCACAGAGGTATCGGGAGCTTGCGGCCCTCATGCAGAATAAAGGAATACCGGAGAGGAAGAATAAAGAAGAAGGGCTCCAGTCTGTGAAGCCACCGTTCCTGCTGCCGGGAGAGGTCCTCCTCTTAACTCTAGATTGCTCCCTTGAGGAAACGTCGAAAAAAAACTCAAGTGCTTTCCTTAACTTCCCTTCTCGCACACTCATTTGATACTGAGTATCCAACATTGTTGCCCATCCACGGTTCCAGCGAGTTTGTTCTAATCCTCTCTCCGAGTTGTCTTCCTATTGGTTGCTCATCCAACATGGAACTTTTGGTATGAAATCTAACTCTCAGAAACTCTCGCGGATCGCACTGACCTCCGTAATGTGGATGACATCAACGAGATCTCCTAATTGTCATGATAGCTATTTGACTCCGGAGTCCGGACGTCTTTCTCTCCATTGCTCCCTTATCATAAAAAACGGGATTCTCCTCCGAGGAAACGAAACTATTGGCAGTCTTGTCAACGAAACGAATCCGTCATCCTGAGCGAAAGGAGCGAAATCAGCGCAGGCACTCACAGCGACCTGAATCTTCTTCGCAAAACACAACTTTTTCCCTTGACTCGGCCTCCAGACTTCCCTTTCAGTCGCTGCTGCTGCTGCCCCACCAGTCTGGTGCTCTTTGCTATTCTTGCGTTCGGAATGCGAGAGACTTTATTAGGTTGCTTTTGGCGAAGTCGAGCCGAATTCATGCACTTCTGCCCACCTTGAGACAGCCGGCTCGTCGAGACGCGGCTCTTGAGTTTGGCAGTCTTTCGGCGAGCCACAAAGCCGCTTATTGCGAATGAATTTCAACAAAAGAAACTACGAGTACGGGAGAGGAAAGAGCGTCAATTGCCTTCGGCATTCGGAAAGAATCTCTGCGGTGTTGCAGCGGCAACGAGCAGCCGCCGACACCGATGGAAGAAGAAAAAGACGCGGCGGCGGCGGCGGCCGGCGGTGAAAAAGAGCCCACCTAGGCTGGGAGGTAAACGTCTTTTACGTTTGAATACCTTCAAATTGGGCGACGCTGGCTTGCTTTCGGCTTCCGTGGTTCTTGCTCCTCTTTCCGCTACTGCGGCTGTCGCCATCTTGGCCGCGGCTACAACCGAACCAAGGAAGGAGCGAAGCAACCAACGAACGCAGTTTCCCGAGTCTTGATTCCAACAACGAAGAGGAATCGAAAGCGAGAAGCGAGCCATTCTGAGCCTCTTCCTCGATGTCGTCGTCGTCGGCGTTGTTGTTGTCGTTGCCGTCTTCTTTTCCTGTTTCTCATAGAAGTTTCAGATTTTCCAATGCCCTCCGCACGAGGCGACATCGCACTGTGAGACATCGAATCGCGACTGCGCACACGAGGAATATTGTCAATGCTGAAATGAATACAACATGACATTTACCAGATTCCTCGTTCACTCTGAGAACAAATTCCGGGACTTGCTCTTCGAAAAATGTAGCACAGGAGGCGATGGAAGAAGGGACGGTATTACCAACATGAAACTAGAGGTAAATCCTGGTGCAGTCGGTGACATTCTCAGATGTCAACGCCGACGCGAGGGAAAGACAGCATGGATTTCGATTCTGGCTGATCCTGAGATGCCAAAGTTTGCGGAGGGAAGAAACCATGGGCAACACAAAACCATCGACAACCAATGAACAGAGGTACAACTGGGACTGGAAAACCGAGGAACAGGGACGAGCAGAAACGAGTTCGAGTCGAAGAGAACCATCCTCGTGGAGCCAAAAGAACACTCGGGGAACAGGGCTGATGTCCCAGGGACAAACACGAGCTGGGGCCAAAGACCCTCTTGCAGAGCAAGGCCAAGGGAGCTACAAGGACCGCTAGGAGTGTGCAAGGGCAGGGGTCGCATCGCTTGCATACTAAATAGCATAACATCCCTGTCTTCCACCAATAAGACGGCGAGGAGTCCCGTCGCAGAATCTGGGATGAGATGAGCAATGGACAAATAAGGGAATGACACACGCAGTGACCCTCGTTGCCCAAGTCGGCCGTCCGGCCCTTCACTCCGTCAGCGAACGGACGAGCGTGCTCCGAGGCAGGCGTCTCCGACCACGGCGAAAGAAGGCTAAGCAAGCAACAAGAAAGTCCTTCTCCAATTAGATGCGATCGGGCGTGACTCAACAGCTAACGCGTCGGCCGAGATAGTTCAACTTCCAGCGGGGTTAAGACTCTGTTCGCTTACTGACCACAGCAATGACTCGATCAAAGTACGCGGAAGTGTGGCTCTATGACCTCTGGAGACCAAGATGCTAATCAATCGATGACGATGATGACGATGACGATAGTGTTGTCAAGAATGCACGCCTCCATTACGGACGCCACTGTCAGAGGCCAAACTCAGGTTGTGGGTCAGCATCGGTCTAGGTCGTAGTCGTAGCAGTGCTGTTGCTGCTGCTGTTGTTTTGTTTCTGATTGCATCACCATTCCTGTAGGCGGACGATGTTTGTTCCTATCTGTGTACATACTAGTTGTTGGACGCCGCTACTTCGGCCTCTTTGCAGTGACAAGGCCAGTCATCCTGAGAACAAGCAAAGCTGCTGCTGCTGCTTCTGGCGTCTCTTTTTTCTGTCGCAACCGCTGCTGGTAGGCGTCAACCATCAACTATAGCCGAGTGATCTTCATTCTTCCCAGTTCAGTGTCGGCCTGTGATGGATTCCTTCTGATGTTTGCTAGCCGTCCACTGCTTTACCACCCATGAGTGTTCAAGAGATTTCTCGATGGTTCGTTTCCTCGCTTGAGATGACTCCGGTCGATGCGTAGGTAGTGTTCTGTCGCGAACGATTTCATGGGCGCAAAGCATTTCATGGAGCAAATGAGAACCAGAAGGACGGTGAGACAAAAACCTTATTAAAAAGCTTCGGTTTCGATCATACCGTCAAGATTGCACTATACATGAACACGATCGCGATTCGACGCCTGAATTCACGGCAGAGAAATATTTCTCTTCACTTGAATTTCGAGATCGAAGCTACACATGAACGAGTTCAGTGTGTACTTGAAACAGATTCTGGGGAACATCACCGAGTTTTCGTCTCCATCATCTTCGGTATCTAGAGCTTTGGAACCGAGAATCGCAGAATCATGACGAGGACGACAAGGTTCCAGCGGGTGTCTTCTCGTACAACTGCTGATGGTGCTGCCGTTGGATCGCAGAGCTGAGGAGTGACTTGCGCGGTGTCCGCTTGCGAACATAAACATAACTCATCTTCAGACCGTGGTAACCCGATCCAGACACCCGACACCGGCTCCGTGCCGTGGTTAAGGCGGGGAGAATGGAACTGAGGCGGGAAGGGGATACGGTCGGTCGGTCGGTCGGTCGGTCGGGACATCGGCTGGTTTGCCGCTCGGTTTATGCGATAGTGGGACCGGATCGGAGTCGGAGCGGGGAAGTAACGTCGGGCACAAAAGGGGGACTCGTCCGGTTATCTGCCATTCGGCTCCACGGGTGCAATACTAGTACCATCGGAGACAAAGAGGACGTGCGAACAAGCAAGGACGACGACGAGTGTATTAGTGGATGGATCGACCTAGTCAGGAAGCAAGCACGATACACGGTGTCTAGCGACTCAATATTTGGGTAGATCCGACTGGTGCAATAAAGACGCATGTCGTGTCGACGACGCCGGGGGAGGAACACGCAAGCGTGGCGCGCACACCTACCCGCCACGACACGCACATGCGAGCAGAAAAGAGACCAGGACGCCGGGGACAAGCGTCAGGGATCCTGGTCCCGGCACGGCGATCCCTCGCAGCTGGCATGCTTGCTGACTTGCTTGAGCTCCATCTGAGACTGTTGGTTGGTTGGTTCGTCCGTGGCTCTGCTCGTCCCTCCGCTCGTTCGTTCGTTCGCTGCTATGTCCAGCTCCGGTTCGGTCGTCTCTGCGTTGCCGGCTCAGTGAGTACGGCTGCACATCCGCTCTGTTGGAGCGGGAATATGAAGACCCGGTTCGGCGGCGGCCCGACCATCGGCCGTCTGCGTGCCCGTTCGGCCGGCCAGTCGGTTGGTTTCTCTCGTCCATGCGTCCGAACGTCCGTGCGTCCCACTGTTCGTCCATGCGTCCGAACGTCCATGCGTCCGAACGTCCGTGCGTCCGAATGCTCCTCTGCCACTTGCTAGACTCGAGTGGCTTGCTGGCGTTTCTGGCAACTCGAAAATAACTTGATGCGCTCTTAATGACGCCACTGTAGAGTCCGCTACTGCTTTTATGAACTGCATTTTGCGGTTCGTCTGTCCTCCAGACTTTCACACCTCATCGACTCTATCCCCCGAGCTCGTTTGCCTGCTAAACTGAGCTGTTTTTGATCGGAGGACTCGTTGAGCTTCTCTTCGGAACACAGCAGGGTTACTTTGTGATCATTTAATGGCGGTTTCATGGTATGCACGACCCCGAAATGACGATGGGTCCGGGACCCCTTGCAATGATTCCTGAGTCGTCGTCAGGTGTCTATCCACAGCCTCTCTCCTGGATTGGAGACGAATGGAGCTGCCAGTCAAGCGATTCATCAATCAATCAGTTTTTGAGCTTGTCAAAACGCCACGCATTCATTGATCGTTCCTTTCGATCTCTTTTCAGCGCTGTCTAAATCGAACTACGAGATGCGTTTCGAGAGCGACAAGCACGTCATCCGAGGAAACGCAGCGTTACTCCAATGTCCTGTCCCATGACACATGGGCGACTTCCTCAGCGTCACTTCGTGGCATCGAGCCGACGGATTCGTCATCACCCGAAGCCTATACGGAGGTAAGTTTCTCGGCGTGTTAGATCTGCGGAAGTTTCAGCTATTTTCTGATAGTTCAAAACATCTTATCTTCTCGAGACAGTGGAGCTCAAGACCTTCACATTTGAGGTTTCATTCGGCGATGAGCCGGAGTCCGAGCCCTATGTAGAGGCGATTCATCGGAATCTAGAGGTCGAAGCGCTCCGAAATTTGAAAGAGAGGAGGTTCTGAATCGATTTTCATCCGAACTTTCCTCTTGCGTTTGGGAGGATTTGATCGCACTGATAACCGCAGCTGGAACACCCCATCGTTAGGGTTGGATTTGAAAGTCGGTTGCTCTGTGACTTCCGTTGGCTACCGAGTCCAAACTTGGAACAAATTGATCGATCGTTCAGCCGCGACCCGAATCAGTACTCAAATGTTCCCGCGAAGTCACCGCCTAAAACTCGTATTCCGCTAGATTTCATTCCTTTCCCGTGGTTTTTGAAAGATTCCTCAAAATTAGTATCAGCCAAGAGAGAGGAATACAATAATTTCATGAGAGCAGAACTGATTATACAACTCAATGATGAAGAGAAAAATCTTCATTCTATAGTGGAACAATGTCTGCTTTCGAAATTAGCAACGAGCTGCACGATTGTGAGAGCGCAAACAAACTCGCGCAGTGTTCCCGATATCACAGCGCTTGTTATTCACTAGTGAACCGAGCAAACGAGCTTCTTGCTGCTGTCGGTCGTCCCGATTCAATCCGGATCCCGGCGAGGTCGTTGCAGAAGGTTAAGAATCTTGCCTCTGCCCCAGATTTTGCTTGTATTTTAATAACGCCGCGCCGTTTTCCAGGCTCTCTGGGCCTTCAGGGTGAAAATCGATGATACAATCTCATATACGGGCATCATTCATATGCCCCGAGAGCGACCTTCGGAAAAACAAACAAGCGAGGCAACGGACGCTTTCTGAACGGAGCGCTGTGTATCGAAAAGTGGAATTGTTTCCTTTCCCCAAGCGGAAAACAAGAGTGGCAGGACTCAAGAGAGGAGGAAAAGGTCGCAAAACGCCGCTGACGTAATGCTAGTGACTTTCGCGACAACAGATCGCTGCTGGAGGAGTGCTATCGAACGTTGCAACAGGTTCTGATTGATGGAGTCTTTTTCCTGCTCTTTCTCCTCGTGTTCCCTCGGTGCAACTCCTTCGCCTCCTTCTTTCCACCTCCCCGCCCGATTTCGCTCGCTCTTCTGCTCATCTTCAGCTCCTCCTTTCATTTGTTCCTGATACTGCCATCATCTATATTCCTCTTCGCCAACATTCTCGTCCGCATTTTCCTACTCTCCTTCTGTTCCTGGCCCACCTGCTTCTACTCGACTATCCTCTTCCAAAAAAGAGATCTCTCGGTGTCTGATAGCGGAAGGGTGAGAGGAGAACGGGGAAGGTTTTCAGACTGTTCCAAAAGGCAGCTCGAGCCTACTTGAAGAGTTTTTGATAACGAAATCGTTGCTGTACGGTGCTGCTGATGCTGATGTTGCCGCTCTCTAGCCGTACTCCGCCGCGCCGGTTCTTTCTCTCCATGAGACGTGAGGGTTGGTCGGTTGATCTTTTCTTCTTCCCTGCTATGCCCTCTGGCATCTCTTCGAGCATCTGCAGTGCTGCAGCAGCGTACTCGCGGCCTCGTTCGACTGCCTGCCTGCTTGCCTGCCCGCTCGCTTGCATCCAGGATCTCTATAGATGACGCAAGCTCGTCGATACCATCAGCGTGGCTCGTTCGCATCCTGTTCCCGTCAGGCTAGCCAACGTCGTTCGACTATCGTCTATTTCCATAACGATCAACCGACGGCGCGGCGTTCTGTGGCAGCGCCGGCTTAAACAACAACACCAACAACAACACTGGCAGCGTCCGAGGCAGCCGCAACAACAATAACACTAAAGCGGCTCTCCGGACAGCCAGCAAAGTTATCCACCCACCCACCGGATCATGCGCGAGCGCTTCAACGTTTCAAGTCGACCGACGAAGCCGAAGATCGTGTGCATAATGCATTCGAAGCTCAGTGAAATCGTACCAAATCCTCTCCGAAGACATTTATCGGTGCGTATCTCGACTCAGACGGTTCCGATCAGAGATGATGCTTTGGACGATGGGGAAAGCGCGGTTTCGATCTGGAATTCGTCGTTGCACTCCCGAATGCCGAAAATACGATGTCTATATCATTGCGCGGTAATCGTGCTAATTTCAGAAAAGTTCCTCGTCACGGTCAGGGCCGAAACGTGCTCGCCAGCCCCATGGTATAGGAGTTCTATTCCAGCCAACAAACAGGCCAAGGATTAGAGCGACGCCGCGGAGCGTGATAGACGCAGAGTAGGCTTCGAGTAGAACTCCGCTGGTGTGCTACACGAAGACGACGCTGAAATAGTGGCGGCGTTCAAGCGTTGCGTTCCTCGAGTGTCCTCAAGAAAGTTGAGATTGCTTCCATAGCCCTGCCAGCCTTGCTTGAATATTGACTCCGCAGCGGTGCTCTGCAACATTCACGTGTGGTCTACGTGGTTCTTGCGAAGATCCATACATAGAAGGAAATGGGTGTTAGCATAATTTGCTATGACGACGAAACTGGCCCCTGGCACTGTTTCTAATGCCTCGGAGCCGTGAATGGACACGAGCTCTCACCCTCGTTTTTTCAGCAGTCATGATCCTCCTGTTTCGATCGGCTGCAGGAACCCTCGATTGCTTTGAATTTCCTCCGCATGGAGGCTGAAGTATTCGAGGTGTCGGCGACTCGATATCAATTTCGTGTCGCGTCTAAGAAAGGCTAGATTATCCGTCCTTCAATCCATTCATTCATTCATCTATCTTTCTGTCTGTCCTTTGCGCGACAGATCATCTCCATTCGATTCGACGTCGCTTGCTGTCGGCCGTCCTGCATAGAAGATGTGACAGTCGGATCAAGTCAGCTGTCACCACGGCCGTCCAGTCAGCAAGCGACTGGGAAGGCATGCAAGCAGTCAGGCAGGCAGGCAAGCAAGCAAGCAAGCAAGCACGGAAGCAGACAGGCAGGGTGCTCGGCGTTTCAAGCGGGAAGCCAAGCCAGTGACCCGAGAAATACCCGCCGCGCCGTGAAGGTGCGACCGAGTGAACGTCTCTGACAGCACGCTGAATTATGCCATCATAAACATCCTTATTCTGAATACTTACCGCTCTGCTGTTGCTGCTCTCGGCACTGAAGCTCGAGTTTTCTCATCGATATTCCAACTTCCGGATGATTCTCGGTCTTTAGAGGTCAACCGAAAACCCAATGATGACGCCGAGTTGTGGTTTTTGTTTTCTCAATCCCGTCTTATGGCAGTCGAACGCAAGAAACCGTTGTCGTCTGGGGAATTGGAAAGGGCCTGGATTGAACGGTGGGGAGGTCTGAGATGAACGTCGAACTTGATCCTTGATAGGCTCCATGAGCGGAGCCTATCGAGGAGAATATTTATATGACCTGCGGTTGCCACGGAAGTTCTAATGTTTCGCAGGTTCCGTTCCAGATCGCTACCTGATCACATCTTCTGGCGACCTTTACATTCAAGAAAGTCAGAAGATGGACACGGAGGACATGAGGAAGTTCAGCTGTCAGGTCGAGGATCAATTCAACAAGCGGCGATCTACATCAACGAATTTTGTCAAGCTCATGATTCTCGAACCGGTTCAGAGCCAAGTTCCAGTGGTTTCCTACCACAGCAAGAAAGTTGTCACCGAAGTGGGTAAAGTTACCCATCTCGTATGTCTATCCGAAGGATTCCCCGTACCCAGCTACCGGTGAGTGATTCTTCTTTTTTGTTTCCTCTTTTTGCTTCTTGCGAATTTCCCGGAACGAGAATGGAACGCGGAAACTCCTAAAAAAAAAGAAAAAAAAGGAAAGAAGAAACTTTTGTCAATCAGAAACGATTGTTAGGAGAATACCGTTTCGGTCGTGGTCTTGTAATCGCCGCCGCCGCGGCGCGCCGCCGCAGAGCGAAAGCGACGGAGCTATGTGGGATGGCCTCGTCATGGCACTATTCTACGCAAATCCACGAAAGAAAGACAAAGAGCCATAATTTCGGTGCATAGCCTTCTCGATCCCCTTGGTGGCGTGTTCCCTCACCATACAAACCGCTCTTTTCTCACGCTCATTCTCTTCATTCGTAGAGCATTCCTATTATTCGTGCCACCGTCGCCGTCGTCGCAGCCTCCACTGCAGCGCCCTCGCAGCGATTCGCGGTTCTTGTTCATACTCGTGGTTGGCTCCACCGAATGTCGACGGTTCTCCTGCAGACTCGTTGTCCCATTCACGAAGGCAGACACAATTCACAGAGAACGGCCCTCTCGATGGCTTCTTTTCTCTTCTCTCAGTCGATGGTGTTTTTCCTCGCGTCTTTCTAGTTTACCTATTTCCTGTGCGGCGTCCTCCAGTCCAACCCTGATCTCCGCCGTACGAGGAAGAGAATTCCCTACAAGGGGGAACGAGGAGTCGGGCGGAAGGAGAAATGGAATGACGGAAGTGTATTCACGCTCTCGTGGAGGTCCTCCAACTGACGGAACGTTCTATCGGAGAACGCATAGATTTGCATGACCCCCATGCTATCTCTATCGCCCCTCCGACGACTCCGAGAGAAGCTCCTCGACCTTTTCGGTTTTTTCCTCTGATTCTGTGATGCTCAGTTTGCGACGATCGGAAAAGAAGGAGCGAGGTTCCTCAACGAGGCTTCACATCCCGTTTTCTCTGATTCCTGCTGAGATATCTTCTCGAATCCTCAGAAACAGTAGCGGACACGTCGATTTTGAGCAATATTCTGTAGTGAAGTGGGAGCCGTCGAAAAAAACCCACTTTCACGGCCTCCCCACAAGGTTATGACATCTTGTCCAGCGTAGTATCTTGTCGCAGCGAGTTACTCGCAGTGAGGACAACGAATGAGAACGTTGTCGGAGAAACTAATCTGACGCTGGAGCGTGCAGTGAAATGAGCCAATGAATTTGAGGGAAGTGGGAACTCCTCCTCCGGCCAGGACTCCAAGGGTCAAGCAGTAGAGCAGTTAGTCAGTGAGTGAGTGAATGAGCTAGCTAGGCAAGCAGGCATGCAAGCGAGTGAGCGAGCAAGATTCTCATGCCGCTCTCCGGGTTAATAATGCAACAAAAGGTCCCTCAGCTTTTCCGCGGACCCCTGCTTCGTATCTTTCACTCTTATTCATTGTGTGCCATAGCCAGCTTCTGACTGTACGGAAGAGGAAGATCGAGAGAAGAACGAAGAAAGAAAAAGACGCGACAGCGAAAGAGCTTTTGACGTTTGAGATTGATTCGAGTGGTCCTCTGTAGACAGAGATGATTTGAAAAGGGGTTCTGATCCCCTCTGAACTGCGACGCGGGTCCTTTGCCCCTCTCCCGATCCTCTGTTCTCCTCGCTGCTTGTATCCTTTCAGAGTCGATCCGCCTCTCTTTGTCTTCTCTTCGACGTCGAGTCGAGTTGAAAAAAGGAGGATAAGGGGAGAAAGGGATCGAAAAAAAGGAGATCAGTAAAACGCGCATTAAGGAGCGTTTGACTGCGAATTTTCAAGCGTCAAGCTCGAACAAAGATACGGTTCAAAAGCTTCCGCAGATGAAAGATACGGCGCACAATAAGGCAAGCGTTCTGGAGAGATGAGGGGTAAGACGGAGAACAAGGGCCCGTCATGGTGGTTTACACAAAGTCGCCATTTTTAGGTTTCGCCGACTTCGGTAAGGGGCTTGACAATCACATTCTAGCTAGGCAGGAATGCTCCGAAAGGTCTTTGCTTTGGAGAACTTCCGCTCACCGGACCTGTCGGACGAAGTGAATTCTGAAGGAGGAAAGCGAGGCGGCACCGAGTGACTGTCTCGTTGACTGGTTGAGAGCGTCTCGTTTTTCTCACTCGACAGTTTAACCTCTGATTGACATCTGAATTTGCAAAAGTATCCGATGATGACAGTCCTGAGCCTCAGGGTCTCTGTCCCTCTTCAGATTTCTCGGTATTCCTCCCTTGACGCGCGTCACACGAGATCTTCGAGACTTTTCCCTCTTCCGGACTGGTCGCATAAAACACTGATGAAGTTGAGCGGAGAGAAATTACTTAAAAACGCAAACCCTCAAATCCTATTTTTTTGCCTGAGAAGTGTTCGCCTGCCTTCGGAACTCTAATAACACTGTTTCTTCTTCTCTGGTTCCTTCGCGTGTGTCTCCTGAGCTCGCGTTCCCGTCAATTCTGATATCTCTTTTACTCTTCCGTATATTCTCCTCAGCGAACTCCGCTGTGCTTCTCCCGAGCGCACGATGCTCATTCGAGTCAGTTTTCTTCGCCTTCTCAGCGAACGCCCCATTTTCTTTGTGTGTTTCGGAAAGAACGAATCCGAGAATCAAACCTTTTGCAACGCTCATCGCTACCTGATCGCCGACCTTTCACTTCTATCTGAGATTGCGAACTAAGCCGCGCTCACTCCCTGTTACCCTTCCAATCGGTTTGTTCAATTGTCTGATGGGAACCAAGATAGATAGATTCTCGGCGAAGGGATCAACTGGCTGTCAAACATGAACAGAGAGGAACCGAACACAGAATGAGTGTGGGCTGTTCATCACGCAAGCGAGCTGCGGCACTCCTTACGCCGCGTGGAGATTCCTGACTAATAATGTCTGAATGAAGCATAAAAACATTTCAATTGATCACCTGCCGTCCCGGAGTTCATCCGCCCGCTCGCTCGCCAGCCAGCCAGCCTCCCATTCAGTGGGTAACACTAGCTGATAGCTGTGCAGAAGAAGGAGAAGTCCATTTGAGTATTCCGCTCTCTTCCGCTTTTTTCCATCTCCTCCAAAGCAGCGATGTCGAATGAATGTAAGCTCTACGCTATGACGCCGTTCGACTGACGCCGAGCTCGGAACAGTCGAGAGGCTCGCGATAGACGGTGCTCTCAGGCGCTGCGTCGTGTGAAGACCCGTCCGGTCAACAGTTCAGTTCGTCCGGGATCTGACTTATCCGATTGAGATAATTTCACTTTCATTCCGCAATCATTGTTCCTCAGACGGTTCAGCTCTCGATTCTGGACTTTTTTTTAATCGTGTTGCGGAACTGATATACGACTAGAACAGACGGTTTGGAATTGGAGTATGGGTCTCGGATCAGCCCTCATCGAGAACTGGGTTATCCACGACAAGCTCCGAAACGCTGTTCGGTATTTCGTCAGTTTCCAAGCGAAAATCGCAGAAACGGGAGAGAACAGAAGAATCGACCATCTGAACGAGGACCACGGAAAAATGGGCAGAGGAAGGCTAAGGTAGGGAGAACGGACGGAAAATTCAGTAACGAGGAAGCTGTAGCCGACGCGGACTGAGGCTGCGAAGGTCTGCCAAGGACGACGGGGAACGAACGGGAGATAATCAATTCGCGTTCATTCCATTACGTGGACTACTAATTACGAAAGCGAACGCCTGTCCTTTTTTGTACGGCTGTCCGCTTCCTCTCTCGGTCTTAATCTCGATCTTTCGTCCGCTCGTCCGCGCGGCGGGTCCGTGGGCTGCTCGGTTCCCGCTGGGCTAGTTCATGAGTTGTTGGGCCCTCTGGTTGGAACAACAGCTGCTGCCGCCTCAGCCACGTGTTTTTGGTTTGGCAGAACAGTTTGTTGTGAGGTTGCAAAGTACTTCAACGTAGCGGTCGATCGACAGGGTGTTCTATAGCCTCGCCGGATGCTGAGTTAGTCGACGATGGATGGGTGGACAGTCAGTGCTACCTCCACTCTTTCCTGGCATTTTGCAAGCCACGAGAGCCTCAAATCGCACGCCCGTAGGCCTTGCCCAATAGCTGGGTTCCCATCGTGACCGGAATGGGACCTTGAAAATATCCCAACTGAAATTCATGGTTTCGTTATCAGCACCAAGTATCTCTGATTCCTAATCTCGATCTACCTTCCTTGTTTCATGCTCGAAATGCGCGGAATTTGGCAAACTTTCAAGGCCCTGCCTCCGCGTTCTTCTTCGGAACCTTGGCATGCTGTGAAAAATAGGAGGTCGAGGTTTCGCGCTCGAGCCCGGGGATTTATTGAATCCAAATAGAACGTTGCTCGGCCGGTCGAGTTCCTCCTCGGTATATCCGTCTGTTCCTTGAGCTGGGTCAACTCCGCTTGAATTCATTCAAGTCGGCTCGAGATGACGACGTCGGACATAATTTGGATTTTCATTACTTCATTTGTCTTGATTAAGGTCGCCATCGGATTTCTTGCTGTCGAGGCCCGGATTGCGCAGCGCAGGTTTCGACGGCGCGGCGCTCCGTTGGGAAAGCACTTTCGATGGCGACTTTCGCCGTCGGTCGCATGATTTTATCTGTCTGTATCTTCCCCTATCTCTCGCTTCATCCCTCTCGATGTCTTCAGTCTCCCGCCGGTGTCTTTCTCTCCCGTCGTCGCTCGGTTTGTTCGTGATTCTAAGCTGAGTCGAACCCGAGCTGGACAAAGGCTCGCGGGAGGATCTTGGCATTTCCGTTTCCGGTGAGAGACCCCGTCGTCTTCTGTGTTGTGAATTATCGGTGGTCTTGGTCCTGGTTCCGCCGCGGCTGCTGCTGGTGGGGTGACAGCTAACTTCACAGCTGGAGGTTATCATCCTGCTTCTCCTGGCCGGAGGAGGCCTCTCCTCCTCCTCCTCTTCTCGGTTCTCCTTTCTGAGCTTTTCCTCCCGACCGGTTCTCGGGACGCCGCCACCGTTTCGTCGGTTTGAGTTCGGTCTTTTCATTTCTTCCCGTCGCCGCACTCGCTCATCCCAGGTCCGCCTCCGACGGACGAAAATTCACTAAGATGAACGAAAGGATTCGACTGCTTTATCCCAGCTGACACGGGAGATCAAATCTTCAAACAGTTTCGAGTCACATCTGTCGACAGAGTTTCAAAGAGAATTATCTTTCCGCTACGGGCCGTGCATAGTCACAGCATGGGTAAACATAATTTACCGAAGGCTGTTACCCACAGCAGCGTTGAGGAGGTTCAACATCGGGAATGGTTCCCTTGATTTGAATCTCACTCAGTTTGTTTTCGAGAGTCTGGAAGGATAGAGAGAGAGAGAAAGCGGGCGAGTACGGAAAATCAGGAATGATAGATTAACAGTTCAATATTTCTACGGCTCCGCTCCGATGTCACTTAATCAAAGCTACGAGCGCTCGATCGTTCCGTCAGTCTTTTGCTTCGTTTGAGTTCGCGCAAATTGAGCGCTGTACGCGGATGAAGGTGCTCAGGAAGAGGGACAAGTGGGTCCAGAGAAGGGGTGGGGTTCCGGCAAAAAATGGAACGGACGGGAAGAGCGAAAGGAATAGGAGGTAAACAGGAGCTGAAACTCACGGGAACGTGGAAAGGAGGACCTTCGTTCAGGTCCGGAGCAATGAAACGCGTGTACACTAATGGCTCTATGAGCGGCGGCGGCGGCATGCACGATGCGAAAACATTTCCGCACTGATGAGCTCGCTCACAACAGCGCATGCATGGATCGCCGAAATTCCTCAGCGGTGATCAGCAAATCACCGCCTAATTTCCCAAGGCTGAAAAATTCATTGTCACTTCTGAATTTCAACTTCGGGCCGAAGTCATCGGTATACTTTTTTTCCGAGCGTTTCTCATGCCGCACTCCTTCCTCTCGTGAATCTGTCCCCGATTGGAACGAAATCCGGAGGCTAGGTATCAATCCAGTTTTTTGTTAGTCTCCAGGAGGATCCTGGATGGACGAGTCAGGAGTCGACTCGGAAAGGAAAAAGACGCTGCACGATGGGGATGACGAGGTGCTTGAATTATCCTGCACGTCTTCTGTCAAACCGGCTGCTGTCGTTGAGCCGGCTGGCTGGCGCGTTTTCTCTTCTCTCGAGGTTGTCCGTTTAGCGAGCTTTGAATATTCTTTCGATGGAAAATACACGCGTCTCACTGGAGGCGAAGCCTCGTCTTCCCCGTAATTGCGTTTTCTTGATTCCTCGCGACGTCGAAGACTTCCTGAAGCCCCCGGTAGCTCCGTCGCCGGTGCTGTTAAACCTTCATTTCAATACGGTTTTTTCCCCTCGCTTGGTTTTTGGAGGTTGCCTCCGTCGCTGTGGCATCATCTCGTCTTGGGCCGCCGAGCCGTCCGCTTTTTTCCGTTAGCGACTAATGGTACTCTCTGCGTGATGTTTGTAGTATTCGCAGCAAAAGCCGCCTTCGCCACCGTTCGATTAGCAGTTGCGTACTCGCTCGAGCTTTCGGAATGTGTCGTTCAAGCGCGAACGCTTTTAAAACGTTCGTACAAGTATGAACACTTTGTTGTCGTCCTGTCGTCGCTTTCGGGGACGTGGACGACGATGTCATCAATGGAATAAATACAAGCTTCCGTAACTTGTCCTCAATGGGACGTCTTTGAATTCTCGCCGGAAGCACTCGGGAGCGGCGAAGATGTTTGTCGGGTTGCGATGCCAAGTTCGACTGCGAATGATTTTCAAGTTTTTATGGATGACACCCTCAGAATGAGTGGATACATAACAAGATCGGTGCCGTCAAAGGATCAACAATGAAGAAAACGGGTGAAAAGTAGTGAGTTCGAATCACGAAAAAATAGGGAACACGCAGTCAGCTCCTCGGCGCCTAATTGTGCCCTCATAAAACTCATTGTCGGCTTTGAAAGGAGTCAATGGGTTCCTTTGTTACATAAAAATTCCACCGTCGCCATTGCAAACGTCTTCACCTGTCTGTGGTAGTTCTCATAAACATAAAACTCCTTGTACGCTCCTTGTTGACTCATTCATCCGCTCGCTGTCAGATATCGAATATTCTCTTCCGTATGAAGCGACTTTGAAACGGCCAGCACTAGGAGAGAAAGATAAATTGTTCTTTTCGCAAATATTTCAGGTGGTATCGCAAGAAAGACGAAAAAACGCTTCCAATCACCTCGCCGACCATCGAACAAATGCGCGGAGTGCTACAATTCAACGCGCCCGAGGTTCATGATACAGGAAACTATGTCTGCGTGGTGTACAATGACGTTGGAGAGACCCAAGTCACGATGAAGCTTATCGTTAGAGGTGAGAATCTTCTTTTCCGATTTCGAAAATTTTCAAGAAGAACACATGTTTAGATCCAAATCAGTTGAATGTTGAATCCGCCGAATACACGGCAATCGTTCCACGATTTCAAATTTCGTTCAAAATCGAAAATATGTAAGAAAGAACGGACACGTGCATAAGCACCGTCTTGAATCTTGGATTTCCGATTTAGTTCCTAGAGAGAGAGAGACCTCGTGTTGGGAGGAGCATTGTCGACTTTAGGCGTAGCTCCAGGAAGTAAACGACTGCTCCATGACGCCTGATGTTCGGAATTATGATCTGAACGAATGGACTCCAGGCTAACAGCGTGAATTCTGTGATAGAGAGTTCCTTTCATGTCTGTGGAAAAGTCGCGCACTTCCAGAGAATCCTCCCAAAGATCCCCATTCCCCAGCAGCCTCTTTGGACTGAATCGGGAAGTGAGAACTGCAATATTCATAAAACGCTCTACTTTATGACGCGATTCAGTCAAGATCATGCGTCTTGGGCTTTTTGGAGAAACCTCATTGATGGAACACTGTTGGAGTCTGTCGATGGGGATCCGCTAATTCCATCAAAAAGAATAAGAACGACGTGAATGCTAAGGAGTGCCGAGATCTCGCATAAGAAAGAGGAGAGAGAGAAGAAAAGAACTGAAATCTAAGGACAAAGATTCGGCTGCTGGTGCTGCCGTCGGCCGGTTGGCGGGTCGACCGCGAGAAAAGGAGAATGTCTCCACAAAAATGCTGGCGAGACTGGCTTCAGGAGCGGCGAGAGGCAAGCGAAGCCAAAAACGCGTTCAGCCGCCGCCGTCGCCATCACGTCCTTCTTAATAAGGAGGGCAAGAATGGTGGTTCATTTGCATTTTTCATGGACATTTCAGTCTCCTCAGCCAACACACGCGCAGTCAAGCGACCAGGCGGGCAGGCATGCACTGGAGCAAGCGTCCACTTCCCATTGGGGAGGAGGAACACTCGAAAAGACCGTAGCGACTGCTTAGCCCAACCTACGCACCACTCCATGGAAAGCAGTTTCTTTCGCTGTTGCTGTGCCGGCTATTAAACTTGTCTCTCACTTGTGTTGCCTCAGAAGAAGGAACGAAAAGACTAAACTCTTCTTGTTCCTTCTCTTATTTTTCCCGAACTAACACTGTCAACACCAGTTGAGATTGAGGATGTTGTTGCTCTTGTTTTTAGAACTTCCGCGACCTCCCTCATCCTGTTCGCGAAGACCCCACATCACTCGAGAGTGGAAGACTTCTCTCGCGAGTATCTGGTCAACAGATCGATGCCGTCGCGGCCCTCGAATATTTTCGAAAGTCTCGAAATCGAGTGATTGGTTCGCTTTTGAGTTTGTTACCACTCAGCATCACACCGTTCCCGCGCTCCGTGCAGTGTTTCCGCCGCCACGGAGGTCCCCGGTCGCATCTTGGCCGTCATTCGCCACAAATTGCCAACTTTCACAGCCTTCGTCACTGTTGTTGTTGTCGCTGGCATTCTCGAAAGTATCTAATTTAGCTTGCCCGAAGAGCAACGACGAAAAAGCCGTCGTAGTCGTCGTGGTCGTTGCTGAAGTAGTTGTGCTGCCGCTGTGGCTGCCAGGAGGCAGAAAGGAAGCGAGTCTCCTGATTTTAAAGCGAGAGACCGAAACTCCTTCTTCGCAGTTTTCGTCGACGTCGTCCTCTTCTTCTTCTCTTCATCGTCGTCGTGGCCGCCGCCGTAGTAGTCCTCGTTGTCGTCTTGTCAAAAAAGCGGCCGGCGTGCCAACTCTGGAATTAGCATATTTCATACAGCTAGAGAAAAAAAAAACGAAGGGGAGGAGAGGGAACCGAAAAGTGAAAAGTCGCTTCCATCTTCGTCGTCGCATATTCTATTGTGGTGCAAGGACAGCTTTGGCTTGTGTGGCTTGCCGTCATTCTCTGGTGCCGAGAGTAGAATGAGGCATTCTTGAAATAATCCACTGCGACCAGAACAATGAAGATCGTTTCCACAAACCAAAGCTCTATCCTTGTATACGGCTCAATTACATACGGCCTCATCTCCCGTGCACTGAACTTACAGTCTTCTCTAAGAAGACAAACGATATCCCTCGAAGTTTTCTGCTTCGTCATTTTGAATTTCTTATGGACGTCACCATGCGTCTCTCCTCTATCGAGCGAATTCACAGACTCTCGTAATTGTGAGAGGTCCCGGATGACTCCATGAGATCTCTATAAACTTCAAAGTGTTAGATTCAGAGACAATCCTCGCGTTTCAAGGCTCGCAATGAAGATGTCAACATGTGAAGGCGGATTTAGGGTCAGTACCCCTTTCCGGAGAACTCGGCGCCGGAAGTTCGAGTGTAGCATTCTTGAATTGAAGGAAGCGGGAAGAACTCAAACATTGGTTCTGAACGGGCCGGTGGAATGAAGGAGCTTCCTGTTAGCGACTTTCGAGAAACAACATCGAAATATCAAATTTTATCGCATCATTTGAGAGCTAACCAAGAATGCGCACCCAATCATACTGAACCCAAGGCCGGGATCCTCTGAGTATTGACGCATTCAAGGCGCTTCATCGGATCTAAATTCCCCAAATGACTTGTCGTAACGGTGGCCGCGGTCGCTGTTGTATTCGATGACGGAATTATCGACGACGAAGGGGAGAAGTGAAGGAGAATTTCAAGAGGGAACGGCTAGCGGCTCAAGCGGGCACTACGAACATAGAAATAGCGGCACCACGGATCGGAACGAGCAGCAACGAGACGAGAGCACCAAAGGCAGGCGCAGTCAAGGCTATGAACGGCGGGCGCTCGCAACACCAACAACAGCGGCGAATGACAGACAATGGCCGTCTGCCTGCCTTCCTGGCTGCTGCAGGCAGTTGCCTCTTTGCCTGCAGAGCCAAAATAAGGCCCAATGTGTTTCCACTTGAGTGGCGAACAAATGTAAAATATATTCTCCCTAGCAAACAAGCCAAACAGCCGGTCAAACGGGCGGTCGGGCCCCGTTGTCCCTTCAACCGCCCCTACTCCAATCCCCCTGTCCGCTCTGACCACCCGCCGCGCCGTCCAACGACTGCCGGCTGCCAGTATATTATCGCATTGCGGGCCAACCGTCTGACCAACGGAGCGGCCGAGCGACCGGCCATACTTTGGTTAGAACGGCCTCCGCTATAAAGCTACGTGAACCGAAAGAAACGTACTTCCCTAATAGCTACCACCCCCATGCCGCTTCCGAGCCCTGTGTACGGGGCTGGCTAGGGCCGCTCCCGCTACCGGCCGTTCAAGCAAGTGGCAGAGCCAGCAAGCAAGTAAACTCTCGCGAGGCGCCTCCGGTTCACCTAGCTGTAGCGGATGACCAAGTGGGCGCCCCAGAATCCCCAACAGTAGACGCCGTCGCCGCGGTAACAGAAGCAAAGGCCTTATAGCCTTTCCGGACGTTCCGCCAGTGGTCGCTGTTGCAATTCGTTCTATTGGTGGCGGCGGAGGTGTTGGCTCTAGAGGAGTAGAAAGGAGAACTAGGGAGCTTCGGCGCCTTAGGGAAGAAGATCGAAGGCGAACCAAAATCAGAACAAGGAACGCGCCGTCAGACACGGAGCCATCGGCAGACAATCGGCTGGATGAACAAATGAGAGGGATCCAAGGAGAAGGAGGTGTCTGTTGCTTTTCAATCTAACAGTCAGTCAGCCATTGAGCCGGTAAACGAGCCAACCATCCAGTCGGCTGGCAAGCACGCAAGCAAGCAAGCGAGCGAGCGAACTCGGTTAGTCCGCTGTATAAAGGAGGCCAACACCTACCGCGTCAAAGGGAGGATCAGAAGCAGGAGTAGTTTAGGGTAGGCTGAAAATCACCTAGCCTTGCACTAATCTCAATCAAGACGGCGTTCTATCGACTAACCAACCGAGAGCGCGACAAATTGTTTCTGTCTCCGGCAGGATCGCTATGTCGAGACCGTCTAGAGCAGGAACGTGAGCTGGGTTGGCGTGTGAACTGAGTAGTAAGAGGGACAGGACGACGTTGCGTCACCGAGAGGACGACTACCGCTGAACCTCAGTGGTCGTAAAGCAAAACTTCTATTCATGAGTTGTCGACCCACGGAGACAACGACGAAAACCACGACACGGATGTGGTAGCGTCACCGAAGGGAAAAAACCGATTCCACCAACCAGAACGTTGACTTCCGAGATCCGGGATTGATTCAGTGATTCAAATATCTGAGGTCGCCCCGTCCACACATTCCCGCTTTCCTCAGATCCGCGTAGAGATCTGACACTGAGCATTTTGAGCTAGTAATAATCAAGCCGGGCCGAGCACTGTATCTCATGCGTGAATAGCCAACAAATTGCAGAGCATCCACCCGGAGAGCTTTGGTCGGAAGTTTCACAGCTCGCTTGATCGTTTGGTTAGTCCCTGTTTGAGCGGGTGTGGGTCGCTATTGCATAACACAATCTGTTTTTTTATAACACGGAAGCCGTAAAAAGCTCTCAACAGCGCCTAGCGGTTCCTTGCCACCATAGCCTGGCCAGGAACTGCTTTCTACCGCGGGCACTTCGTCTGCGGTAGAGGTGGAATGGATCGCCCCCGCACATTTTTGTACATACATCTACACATTGTAGATACTTCTGAAAGAAGCGACAAAGATCAACTCAGAAATTCCCAATATTATAGTCGAGCCACTTATAAGAGACTCGGATATAAGGGAAACCTCCACATAAGAGAGAGTCTACGATTTTCCGTCTCCATTTAACTCGATAATTCAGACCTCACTTAGAAACGTCTCTCATATCAGATACAAGAGACTGTTCCAGAGGAATCTTTCCTTTGCGAATTCGACTTCACCTCAAATTCCCATCGTTCATTCTGTCAAACTCGGACCGTCGCTGCTCAGATCGAAGTGAATCCCTGGAGACGCCGCATGACCGGACATGACAGTCCACTGCTGTCAAAACTCTGCATCGAAACTTGTCATTTCGTGTACTTATATGAAAACATGTGCGGAGACACGTGGCACTATACTCATTGACCTTGCATGTTCAAGAAGTTCAAGCGTGTGATCCTTCGGTCGTGAGATAGCTCCATGCAACATATCCGTTGAGGTTTACGGTTTGCCTGGAACTTTTTGGCTCCACGTAAGAAAGTGGAATGACGATGTGTGTACATGGACAACGTTGACAATGTTGTGTTTTTTGCAGGCAACCAGCTGCTTACAATATCCCCAAGCTTCTTGCGAATCGAGAGTGGACACACCGCCTCGTTTTACTGCAACGTCACCGCCATGTTTGACCCAATGGACACGGATGACTTCGGCGTCGAGTGGAGACGGAACGGCGAGCGTCTGACCTCGTCGGGCAGAATAAAGGAAACAACGCGATACTCGCTACAGATCAACGGCGTGACCCGTCTCGATCAGGGAATGTATCAGTGTTTTGTCAGCGACAAAACCGGTTGGCTCCAAGCTACCGCCGAGCTCCACATCGGAGGTGGGTTCCAGTCTTCGTGAGAAATTCATCGTGGGCGTTCTTTCGAACGTTTCGAAGCGGATTTCCGTCTCTGTTCTTGTCCTGTAGAGGTTTTTCTGCGACCGAGTGGAGTGACAGCAGAGTTAGGTCAACGGAGACGGGGGACAAATAGAGAATTGAGCAGGAAAAAGCTTTGTCAGCAAATGTCGATGGACAGCTCCGGAGAACAAAAATTTTTCATCGTTACACATCGACGTGTTTTGTCACTTTGAGCCTTCACCTTTGATTTCGGGCGGCGCTTTTCTCGTCGTCCTCAAGAATAAGATTTTCCTTTCCAGAACAAGCGCCAACCTTGACATCCGTGTTCCGTGAGCAAACGATTCGGCCAGGAAACTTCATCTCTCTGAAGTGTGTGGCGTCCGGAGATCCCCTTCCAACAATTAGTTGGCGGCTCGATGGCTTTTGGAAGCTCGATAACGGGCCCCGAATTCGAGTTCGCAGCTTTGAAACTCAGATACCTGGAGAAGTGGTCAGCTTCCTCAACATCTCGCTCGTAGAGGTTCGTACTCAACCAATGCACACTTCTCGAGCAGAACTTTGAGTCGGTGAAGAACACGTTGTAGAGAAACCTGGAAAGTTCCGTCGAGATAGTGGTAGAGAGGTCCAAAGATTTCATCGTGTCGCTCTTGTTGCAGGTGAGGGATTCCGGAGCTTACGAGTGCATTGCAAGCAACTACGTAGGAAGCACGAGCCACAGCGCAAGACTCAATGTATACGGCTCGCTGTTCACGCGGCAAACCTTGACCAACATGACTGCCCTAGTCGGAAGCACATTCCAGCTGCAGTGTCCTTTCGGGGGATACCCCTTCGACTCTGTTAGTTGGTCATTAGGTGAGTGAAGCCCTCTTCGCTTATCTCTCTTGATCAAAGTCTTCTGGAAGCAGTTCATTCTGAGGATATCAGTACAGATAATAATTCAAGAAATTGAATCTAATTCTCTAATCACTGTGTGCATATATGTAGATATATATAAGTTTAAATGAGTCATTATCATGATTATACATTTCCTTGATCTCACTATATCGACGGTCATTGCAGATGGTAATCGCCTGCCGGTTAGCCAGAGGCAGGTAGTGCACACCCAAAACGGGACTCTCCTAATTCACGGGGTGGATAGGGACGCCGATCAGGGACGGTACCAGTGTACGGTGCAGAGCGGCGATAAAAACCACCAAGTCCGCCACACTATCACAGTTACAGTCAAATGTTAGTCAGAGTTCGACTTTTTCCTCGTTTCAGACTTGATTCTAGCGTCGTTGACAAGTATGGGAGCGAACGCTGTCTTCGAGTTGATCCTCTAATTCCTTGTGACCGTTGCTGTTGCCGTCGTCGGTGTCGCCGTCTCTGACCTCGTTGTTGCTGCCCGCTCTGACCGCTCCAAGTGGTCTTCGGAGAGCAACAAAATGTTTCGCTTCTCTTCCTACCGACGGTTACAGCAACAAGCTTCGTATTGGAATGAACGGAGAGACGGTCGGACGAACAGACGGACACACTGACGGGGGAGCGGGCTCCCACGCAAGCGTGCGAGGCGGCCATACAAGTTGCTGTGGATTGGCCACCTGTGCCTCCGCAGCGTGAGGAAGCTTTTGCGACAGCCTTCCGCTTTCGCACAAAGCCACACCAACTACCGTGCTGTGGAAAGAGTGTTCCCTAAGAAGCCAATGGCAAAAATCAATACCTCCTTTTCCCTCCTCTGAGCTACCGGTCCGCCAGCAGCTCGGCGAATGCACCCTTGCATCATTCACTGCGAGCGGCTCGTCGCGTTGTTGCTGCCGGTGTTGGTACAAACAGCCGAGGTATTCTCCAGGAGAGGGTTCGTGCACAATGCCGCAAAACCTACCCCCAGACCGCACTAATATCTCTGTGACTGCGTGTGAAGATCCGACGTTGGAACTGCGCGACGGACGGCGACAGCAGACTGGCAAGACGACCAACAACCATCAGAGAGAACGCGTTGGAGTAATTGTCGTTTCTCTGACATTCTCGTTGCACCGTGCCACTCCAAACGCTCGCCCCGGTCCTACAACGCGAACTCCATCACATTCCTCGCTCCACGTTCATTTATCAGTTCATTTTTTTCTCCGTCGTGAAGTTCTCCGCGGCATATTTTTTCTCTCTATTTCATTGACATCAGTTTCTGCGGCGCGAGACGGAACTTCCCCGAAGGTCTTATTCCTCTTAGTCTCGGTTCGAGGAGGATTCGGGTCGGGAAGATGAACTTCCCATGAGATTGGAATGTACGGGTCACAATCAGAAGGGAACACACGAATGCAATCGATAGGAATGTAGATGCAAGGAAAGAAAAACTGGCCGACAATAATCGAATCATTAGAGCATGATCGGAGCGATTCGATGAGATAGGAGCACGGCCCTCGACTCTCGGGCAACATCAGGACAGCAACTGGAGATCATCGTGTCCGTTTTTCGATTGATTCTTGCACTGTCCGCATGTGCGGACTAATATCGCTCCTTGGCGAGGATATTATTCACCAGAATCCGGCGTTGTTGTATCCGCGTGAAGTTCTCTTGACGTTGAAGACCCGCTCCGTTTGCATTAGAAATCAACCGGCCTCAAGGAATATGTTGACTCTTGTGATTGAGGGAGAATATCTCGGCGGATCTCCGGCTCTGAGGCCTCGATTCGGCTCAGATTAATCTGATTCTGATAAGTTGATTCCTCGTGTTTGCGAAAATTGGCTCTCGTATCCACACGATTCGCCGCAAAGTTTCAATTCAGCGCGAGCGGAGGCCCCCACGCTCCGAGATATGGTGGAGGGACCTCAGCACAGTTCGGTGGAATCCTCGGTCCGACATGTAGCGTTTTTCCATTGTTTGTTGAGGGAGCGCAAGCGTCAGATCTGAGTTTTGGAGGAAATGTAGGATAACGAAGCAACTCCGTCGGTCAGTGGAGGCGAAGCGAAACTAGACAATCTTGGCCAGCCGAGGAATCGTCGAGCATACGCGGCAAGAAGCTAGCTACTTTACTGACTGCATCTGCCCCAGCTCTATGAATAATGGAGAAGCTTCTTTCCTTTTCATCCAGAATACATCAAGATATGTTGGAAGATAGCTCGCGCACTCTCAGGTACGGGTTGATGCTGCCGCTGCCAAGTGGGGTGCAGGGAGGGCTCGAAGAAGAAAAAGGCCGGGCAGGCGAGCAGGCGGGTGGCTCGCTAAGGAAGGAGAATGAAGCCTGCCCGCCTGCGGCCCTGCGCGGTAGCGGCAGGCATCAAGCTAAGTAAGACAGATTATACACTCTGTGGTAGTGCGGCGGCAGTGGCGACGGAGGCCGCGTCAGAGGTGAGCGTCAGATAACGAGACACAGACCGACTGACGTAAAAGCAGACGGACGGACCAACGCTCTTCACGAGAACCGTGTGTCCGTTGACTTTGGAACGTTCCGTTGAAGAGTTTACCCAAAGCCACCGATCGACCAAGCAAGGGCTCTTCAAGGGATCTCCTCACTCGGCCTTCAATTGGTCCAAGGTTCATTCAAATGTCCTGATAGACGTCTTCCTGGGTCGTCTCTCATCTCCCCATCAAGCTGTCATCCTCGTCTTGATCTACGAAAGCCGAAAACGCATCGTTATTCAAGCGAGCGATCCATCGTGTTCGTTCTCTCTGTCATTGATTGTGTTGATGCCACGTTGAAGATCGATTGCCCTCGGATGCTTGAAGACCGACATTTCTCTCACCTGGTCGAGGCTTGAGTCGACCTCGCGAGCTGAGGTCACTTCCCATCAGAAAACTTTGAAAACTTCGGGTTTTCCTTTTGAGTACTCACGAGTTTTGAGTTCGTTTGATGATGAGGACTTCGATTTCCGAGCTTCAGTTTCCGAGACTTTTCATCGGTCCGGGATAGAGGGAGCTGGACGGGACACTCTTCGCAAAGTTTTAGGTTTTACTAGTCTTGGTTGAAATGTCTGTCTCGGCGGCGCGCGTTAGTCTGCTTCTCGCCGTTCGTCCTCTCGTTTCTCTGTCCGTCCGTTTTATTGGCCGTTAGCTACTAGTGCCGTGTTGCTCAGGCCGCTGGCGGTCGCTTCTGCCGTTGAAGCGACCGTGGAGGCGGTTCAACTACTTTAATTCCAACGTTGCGTATCCAGAGTGTGAACGCACGGAGAGCCGGGAGTGGGATGGAATGACGAGGGAAGGCAAATGGGCCGACGGGCGAGCACCGAAATACGGACCTGCAAACGAATGAATGAATGAAACGAAAGGGCGTTTGTCCCCAGACGACACTTAAGCGTAGTGTCGATGAAAACCACATGAAGGACGCTGAGCCGAGTTCTTTTTATTTAAAGCAGCAGATGATGACGTTGGGGACGAGTAGAACAAATTTGAAGGGTGGAGGTTGATTGACGCCGCGGTGTCATAAATATGACATCCGAAAGGTGTGCGCTATGGAGAATGATAATAAAGTTGGGACAGCGCACATACCGTAGGCCCTCTCTCGGTTCAGAAGTGCTACAGGGCCGAGTCCTTCCGTCATCGGGAGGGCAAATGAAGGTTTTCGTCACGAATGAAAATAAGGAAGAGGGAAAATAAATAGAAAGAAGAGGATCGAGTGAACGAACGAACGGAGTAGGCAAGATGGATTCTCCACGCTTCGCAGCTAAATGGAAACGCGTCGTAGAGCAAAAAGTGCGCAAAGAACGTCCGGAGCATGAGTCTGCTTGGAAACCAACTCCCGGCAGTCGTTTATGCTTTTTCGTTCCCAGAGGACTCGTTGGCCACGCGACGAGCATCTTTTCCGCCACCGCCCGTGTCGCCTTATTCTCCGTTCTACTCGTCCTCCTCTCGCCTTTTCTTTCTAATATTTCTCGGGTTCCGCTCTTCTCCTTCTGTCTCCATTCTCTCCTTCTTTTCCAGAGGGGCCACGGTCCCCTCCGTCCCCTGGCGGAGAGAGTGCTGAGATGGGGAGGGGATGGTCCCGGCCGGCTCCTTCTGGATCTTGTGCTCCTCCTTTTCCCACTGCTCTATTCCCTCTCGAGCTCGTTTTTCTGACTCATCTTCTTTTCCTCTTCCTCGAATTCCTTCAATCACTCTTGACTTCGTAGTTTCCCTCTCCTCGTGCTCTTTCTGCTTATTATTTTCTTTTCCTTCTCCTTTTGCTTCTCCATCGTCGGTTGCTCGTTTTCTCTCTGTGACTCATTATCCCTGCTCGTGGAAGACTTCCCCGCAGCGGCGGTGGTGGTGGTGGTCGTCAACGCTGCGCGGCGCTGCTTGGTTGCCGAAACCAAATATCAAGAGCTGGAAATTTAATTCTCTTCCGGCCACTGTTCGTCTTCCAACTCTCCTTCCCCCGAGAACCCGTTCTCAATTGCAAATAATATCCAAGAGAACGAACGACGAAACGGAAAGAAGAACGAAACGAACGAAAGAAGAGTCTATGAGAATTCAGGAAGACTATCCATCTCGCTTTAGCCGGTCGCTTCCCTCATTTTCGACTCCTTTGTCCTGCTCTCCCTCCCCCGCCCGAAGCATCCTTCTTTCTTAGCCTGACGCGACTCCGAGACATAGCCAGACCTCGATCCCCCACCGCCTCCTCCTCCTCCTCCCGTGCGTCGTCGTCCTTCGGATCAGGAATCAATCGTGATTTCAATGTCTCCGATCCCCTCCGCAAGTCTCTTCCTCTACCCATTCAGCGTCTCCGGCGGGGTTTCCCTCTCGGTTTCTGTTAACCTCCGCTTTTCAGACTAATTCTTCTAATTTTTCGGATTGGGATTAACTTGTCGTAGTTCTATGGCCTGGGTAAACTATCAGATTTTTCTGTGGCAAGACTCAATTTACCGGAGTTTTGGAAACGTTTTTTGAAGCTGAGATCTCCGGAATCGGACTTACTCCTATCTGGCTTCCGAAGCATTCAGTTTGCTCGGTTCACGCGGCGGAATATCGTGAGCTCGTATTTTCTTCTTGATGACGGCGACGTCGACTGCGACTTTGATATCAGAAGCTCTACCAAGGTCACAATCTCGACAATATCAAAGGGCCGGACGTGGGAAACAAACGCGTCCAGATGAGGATGCTAGTTCCTCAATGCGTCTGTTCGAGATCTGTTCGCTCCTTCGGAACTTCGGAATCACCGATTTCGACGACCTCGTCGCAGTGAGACTCGAGTTTCCCCCAGGTCGAGAGGTGTCACGCCGGAGGTCGAGTGAGTTAGCCCGGACTGGCACGACCTTCCAATGGTGCAAGCATGCGGCAAGGATCGATAGTCGTCTCGTTGGCATCCGAGAATTCGCGCTCCGTTCGAAGAGCATGTTCTTCGGTGAATTTTTCCCTCGCGCGAAGAAGTAGCCGAGGACGACCGACGGCGCCATTTAGACAAGGGTCGAGCTCTGGAATGCGTCGAATACGGTGGCTATCCTCTGTGGCAGCCACGATCGGCTCCAGCACCACCTGTAAAACGCGTTCGATGTCCATCGTCGTCGCCGGCGGACTGGAGCGCTGACTGGTATTTTAATTAACGCGCCCAGATTGATTTTTACGATCTATTACTTGCCCGCTGACGGTGCGTCGCGGACCATGCCGCCAGCCGAACGGACGGACGGCTCGCTAAAAAGTCCTCGAGGTCCTGTCCGAGCTTCGAGGGAAAACAGAGAAATATTGAACTCGAGCTTCGTTCACGACTCGTCGGCGATTTCGTTTTGCTGCCGTCAATCAGACTCACGAAACTGAATGCAGAAACGTTGTGAGCGATAATGGGAGCCATGGAAGCTAAAGCGCTCGTGTAGCTGCTCGTGCAATGTTTCCGGTGACGTCCATTGAGGACTGGGAGAAAGAGAAACTCTATTCAAAGTTAAGTGCTTTGCTGGCGGCTACCCGCCAACCCGACTGCGGGGCGCGACGCGGCGGGTCGCTGGAACTCGACGGCGGCATTCCAGGGATACCGTTCGCATTAGACAAGCCGTGAGAGACCGGGAACGCGGAGAATAGTGAATAGGAGGAATGATGTGAAAAATTGTAAAACGAATGAACATTAAAGGGAGCGGGTACAGGAGTAACGTTTCGTAAAATTGGTCGCAAGTTTAGTCGCTTTTAGCCGTGCATGCCGACCAACTAGCCACCGAGCGAACGAAAACGCGGGTAGGCTGACGGAGCTTTTGAGCAAAACATCGAAACTAAAAGGGAACGAGAAGGGTTTCTGGGTAGAGGGGGGAGGGGGGAGAAGGGGCAAATACTGGGGAGCAACGAAGGCGGAACGCGGGAGGAAGTAAAAGCGGGCTCAAAGCAGCCGACGCTAACCGGATCTGTCGGACTTCGCCGAAGACTTCGTTTTCAATTAGCTGTCAGTCAGTCTTTCGCAGACGGATCTCGTACAGGATTTCTCACTGAGTCGCGTGTCGAGAGAATCTCGCAGCGTGGACTAGTCGTGGTCTCGCTGAAGGATCGTCTCTTCAGGATTTTTTGACACTCGACTTCTGCTGTCGCTGCTCTGCTCTCCAGAATGATTCGGGTGTTCGTCCTTGCTTGTGCTCATTTGAGAGAGAGACAGCGAAGTGGAGACTTCTGTTGATTCTTGTGACAGAAGCAGTTTTCGAAAAAGCTCGGGCGAACAACCACCTGACCGTGCTCTCTCATTCCATGGGCGAGTTCGAGTTTCCTCGACGGGAAACGAAAGAATGGATCCCGGGGAACTATGGCGCCGGGTCCGTCAAGCAAACTGTTGCGCACATCCGTTCCTCTCAAAGACTCGAAGTGGGTTCGAAATCTCCGTCAAACGCTCCCGGTGGGCGTCTGGCTTCCCTGCGCGCTTCCCGATAGGTTCACCCTGCTCGTTGTGGCCGAGAAATTCGGTCGGGCGAGTGGAGATGGCTGTTTTATGGAGTGAAATATTTTACGATGGCCGTGGAGAAGTCCAATAAGGCTTCGTTTATTATTTCCCTAACGATCCTGTTCCCCCTTCGTGCCATCGGTTGCTTGCTTGCTTGCTTGCTTGCTTGCTCACTTGCCCGCTTCGCGTGAACATTGCATCCGGGAGGGAGAGAGTTCGCAAAACAGTGAGCGCCAGCCAACCACCCGCGAAGGCAAGCAAGCGATGAGTCTCGTGTACTTGTTAGTTGGCCGACCGACCGGCCTTTAATTAGCACCACGTCCACACGAGTTGACTGGGTACGGCTTTCTACCGGCGGGCGGGCGGCGGACGGGCCGACAGAAACAGCGGCAACCGAGTATGCAAAACCCCTCCTTCACTTCTGTCGGATGGGGGCCCGCCTTTCTTCGGCACTAAAGTTCCTACTAAAACCACCTATAATGGCCTCATGGATTGCACATCCACTCACACGCACAGTGATTACTTGGGTTAGGGTTATCTCCAGCTTCTCTTCCAACTCGTTCGTCCGTCCTCTTGCCATCCGATGTAGGCAATTCGTTGTAGACGCTGAATAGCTGCAACGTTTGCCGATCTGCTCGCCAGCCAGAGGACTTTGTAGACAAATAGGGAAACAAGCGGTCAGACAGGAGCTCAGCTCAGGACAGGGAAATCGCAAGAGAGAGAGAGAGAGAGGGAGAGCGGACTGTCAAGGATTTCCGATCATTTCGACGACGCCGACGCTACGAGAAACCCTGCTAATAGTCTTCAGTTCGTAATCATTTTGTAATTAGGCACTAACGAAGAGTCCAATTTGGATTCCGACAAGGAACTAGACTCGAAGTATGTATTCAAAGAACATTCGTTCGATCGAAGACGGAAAAATCCTCGATTCGGGAGAGTGCTTCTTCGGTTTTCCGGATCGGAACCCTCACATGATCCGGGAACGGATCGCTTAGGGTTGGGGAACAAATCGTTATGGAACAGGCCGACGTTTTCGGGAGGAAAAAGCGCTCTGTCGTCTGCTCGGGTAGCTGATGAGAGGAAGCGACGGCGCGAGCGAATGAAATGGTGAAGTTGGCGTCAGGGTCGTTAGCGGCGATGTCCGTTACAGAGTTGCCTGCAAAGTTGGCGACAACGCTGTTGTAGGCTCGGTTGGACAAGGACAACGAGCTTCCAATAATGAATACAAAGTCCGTTTCGCCCTCGGTATCGTTCGTGCGAGCATGGGTGTTTATATTAAATGATGATCAGAGGACTCAGCCATTGTGGAGGGAGTTCTGGCGATGGGACTTCGAGTGATCGAGGTACCTTCCCCCTCCTCCTCCTTCTCGTCGCCCTCCTGCTGTTTCCACCAGTCGTAGTCGTGCTGCTCTAGCTTTATGCTGCTTCTGCTGGTAGCGCGGAAGATAAGCCTTAGGCTGTCATGTTCGTTGGTTTGGTGGTTGGTTCGTTCGTCGAACCTCTGGCGCTACTAATGGTGTCTACCACGGTTAACCGATACCAACGTAATACATCAAAATTCAGGCCCATTACTCTTCTCGGTAAAAGAATGGAGCTCCACGAGAGATGGAGATCAAGGAGGGGATGACGGGGCACGGGGGTGGATAGTGGCAAACCAAGAAGAACGACGACGAAGGGTTGGAGGGGCTAGCAGGAGAATGAAAGCCGCTCCGTTGCGACGGCAGCGGCAGCAGCGAGGATGGCTGAGCGGTTTGAAGCGAGCGTATGTCCCTCGATAAGCCGTGGTGGTGGTGGTGGTAGCCAACTCGCGAAGCAAAGAGAACTTTGAAAAGTTTTATCAGCCCACAGGCCGATGCCGCTCATAGTGCAAGAGAGAAAACGCAAGTAGGCAGCAGCTTGGTTAGCAGACAACGACGGGAAGGGGGGTTCAAGCAAACAGACCCAGCGACCAGCGAGCCAAGCGGCCAGCTTCCCCGCCCGTTCTGCGACGGGGACGACAACGTTGACGTCAACATCCAGAGGAACCGTGCCAGAGGGTTAGAGTGCGGGACTACCGACTCCGGGTTCGCGATGGCAACGACGACGAGGCGACGACATCCTTGTCTAATAAATCTTGTCCATGTAGGCGGTCGGGCGGCGGTGAGGATGGCAAGGGAGGACGCTCAGAGGGGGCGTTAGTTTGCGAATGAATGAGCAAGCAGTGGATCTCGATGGAGCTTCCGTCGGCTTCCCAACGTTCGGGTCTTCCAGCTCGCAACGTTTCCCGACGTCCCAGTTCCTCTCGCTCAAAGTTCTTCGATGATCAGAGTTCCGTTCTTCCAAGGACAGAAGAAACGTTTCTTGAGTTTTCAATTGAAAAGGAAAAGAAGGACGTAGCCGCCCACGGTTCATCCCGTTGTCTTCACGCCGCATGACGGGTCGAGGCAGACTCGAGGCGGAACTCCTGACGCTTGATCGAAAGTTGAGACGCCAAACGAGGTTCCTCAGGGCGAGGCGGACAAGGGGCGACACAAGGCTTAACCCATCACCAGTGGCTCGAGATAATCTTCGTAGCTAAGCCAGTGCGCCAGTAGAGGTGTCGTTCGCGGTCTCCGTGAATAACGAGGTGGCCATCTATCCACGGGGTCTTTCATTCTTCTCCTCGCGATCTTCCGCCTTAGACCGCTCGAAGAGATCCTTCGACGAATTCCCCCTCATTCGATATTCCCATCCGATTAAATAATGATCCAGGTGTGCGTTATTCGCGTTTTTCTGCCGTATCGACCGTAACGTTTCTTTCGAACTATGAAATTGTGGCTCAACTCAAGCCAAAGACGATCGTTGACTGAAACCGAAGATGCGAGTCGTGGCTCACTTCGAAACCTGGAGCGTTCCCACACTCGATACGAGAGGCCGCCTTCACGAGGGCCACAACAAACTTCACGAGGGAGATGGTGTCACAATGTTGGGAACATCGTCAAGCGTCGTGCAGAGTAAGGGCGGCATATGGGCTTCATGAAAGGATGTCGGAGCTATACGGACCGAAAATGTTACGAGGAAGGGGACAGAAGCTCCCGGGAGGTGGAATGGGGGTCACAGCACGACTTCTGCTGCGCTTTCGCTGAAGGCTTATGCAAAGTGTTTTTCGGCTCCTCTAACAGCACTTTGCCTTGCCGTCGTTCCCCTGCCTGGCCCGACTCGGCTCGTCTTGGCTCCCCTGTCCTGCAGGCCCTGGGACTGAGCCCGCTTTTTCCCGGCCAAAACATCGCGAGAAAGAGTCGATAGCCGCGCGAAGGCGAGATCTAGAGATTTTTTCCAAGAATCGGCAGCAGCAACTCATTTCAAACTAACTTGGATTCCCGGGTGGTGTATTTTGGTTTTTTGGGAGGAAATAACTTCTACCTGGTCGTCATTCTTCGCGCTGTGAGAGTTCGTTCGGTCTCTGACAACCTTGTGGCTTTTCTTCAACGTAATTTCCACGCTTCCACCTTTCCCTTCTCATGCGAGTTTGAGGGGAAAATGGGAACGATTCGAATCCTTCAAAGATTCCGCAGATCTTATGGTTTCGGTATTTAACACATCCTTCTTGTCTTTAAGGTTTCGTAGTAATAACAATGTTTTCTTGTTTCTCCACAGCCGGCCCACAGATTACACCGTTCAGCTTCCTGCCCAACCTTCAGGAGGGGATGAGGGCAGGCATTTCGTGTTTGGTGCATTCTGGCGATCCCCCCGTAGACATCACGTGGTACAAAGATGGACAGCTCATCCCTCAGCACGACACCCCGGAGATGGCTTTTCTCGGCTCCGATGACGGTTTCCTGTCATCGCTCACTTTGAAGAAGCTTACCTCAAAGCACAATGGCAACTACACCTGCAGGGCTACTAACGACTATGCTTACGCTGAACACAGTACCCAGCTTGTAGTCAAGGTTGTTCCGAAATGGCGCGTCGAGCCCAGGGACACGATCGCCATAACCGGACGGAGCGTTTCGATCGATTGCCAAGCCACCGGGGTGCCGCAGCCTCACATCCGTTGGAAGAGCGCATCAGGTCAGTCTGATATGTTTGCATTCGATGAACTGAAACTCGGAATTTTCCAACCACTGGTCTTCATGTTGTTCTCCTGTACCCACTTTGAGCCCTTTCGCCTGAGGATCTGTCGGAACTTCTTCCCACTTCCCAAATGTCTGGTCAGGTCCGGTTCTTTCCTCCGTTCTTTCGCATATCCTCGTTTTCATGCTCATTTCCTTGAAGCCTTTCCTGTCCTCTGCGCCGAGCCCTTTCCTCGTGTTATGTTCCGTCTTGAAGCGAGGGGATTTTATTGGATTTGGTTTGAAAAAAGAACCCATCGAGAAATTGTGGTCTTTCCTTTGGAAGGAGGCTCGCGACGCAAAATCCTCCGCGTCCGTCTGCCGTATCTTTCTTTATTCCTCTCCTCTATCGGTGTTGTTTGCCGCAATCTGTTTGCGAAGCTACCAGCCGCGGCGGTCGGCAAAGCTTTTCCATGTCCTCGAAAGCCACTGGATCACCTCTGACCGCCCTCCGGATCTCTGGAACTTTGATCCCGGTCATTCGTTGAAGTGAGCCGAGCAGCTAGCTCGCTGGCTTGCGTGGTTGCCAACCAATTCTCGGTGCTTGCTCGCTTGCTTGTTTGTATGTCTTTCCTTTGACAAATTTACTCCTTCTGCTTGTTGGGATTCCCTACTGGACTTTCTTTAGCTCCGTCCTCGCTTTCGGCCATTTCTCGCTCAGGGTTCTCTACCACGGCCGCATGCCCTGCAACTTTTCATGGCAGCCGTGTATGTAATCCCCCGTCACGACCCCGCCGAATCTCTCGCTTCTCAAGCTCTTCTGGCTCAATATTTCCTCGTTGTCGTGAGAAGGTCTCCCAAACCTCACAGACGCTCCTTGAAGCGTATTCTTTTTTTTCGCTTATAAAAATCAAAGCTCCGCCTCGAATTTTCCATACTCTTTTCCGGAAACTTCCCCAGGATGCTTAGTCTCGGAAATCTCCCCCTCTCCTTATGTTTCTCGATCCTGCGAGCTCCAGGGAAGAAGGCTCAACCGTCGAGTCGAGGGAGCTGAGCGGGAGGTTTTTGTTTCATGTGTTTGCAAGTGGTCTGGCATCGTCCACTTGATCTGTGCCAACTTAAAAGCATCCGAAGATGAACGCTAACAGACGAGACGAAGCCAGCCTTGAGAAGAGCTCCTTCCGAGCTTGAGAACCGCGAGTGGATCTTTGTTGTTGTCGTTGCTCTTTTTCTGCTGGCAGTGATGCAGAATGGGCGAAGGCGCGGGATGATGTAAAAAGAAGAAAAAAACTCGGTGCTTTACGAGAGACAGAACGGTGGCAGCGGACTGCGCGGTTTGGCGGTGGTGGTCCTACGGAGCGAGTGGGGGAACAAATGAACGAGGCCGCGGTGTTGTATTTGTATATATTTTTCTTTCTGAAACGATCCAGGCGGCACTGCCACCAGCAGCAGCAGCAGCAGTACGGTCGACCTATTGTCTGTAGCTCGGGCAGGCAGGCAGGCAGACGGGCGAGCGAGCGAGCGAGTCGGAAGCGGATCTGGGCGATGCGTGTGATGCATCAAGGTCTCGGGGTCAAATCGAATTACGCTGTCGAGGTAGAAGCGGAAGAGTTAGAAAACAGAAACGAGAAAACAGAGAATGAAGCTAGCCGGAGTCGAAGGAAACCTCTTGCTGGTCCCTCCAAGGTAACTCTTGATTACACCGCTAACGAGCGTAGACTTGTTTCGAATTGCCGGGACTGCCCAGCACGAACACTCCTGCGTCCGAAGGTTATTCGGACACATTCTGTCTCAAAGTTCATCTTTTTCAAAGTTTCGTCCCCAGTTTTCATCGGTCGCAAAGGCCCTGGTGTCGGTGTTCGGAGCGAAATTATTCGCAATCTGATTCCAAAGTTTCTTCTTCAGGAGGGCGAATGTTGTTTCGATATTTTTTAAAATCCGCTGATCAAAGGTCTACGGAGGCCGTCATTTATCCTTTGAATCGAATCTCCATCTCACATGGATCCGATCCTCCCATTAAATCAACGTCGCGTCTCCGGCTGAAAGAAAGAAGGAACAGAGCAGTTGTCACAAGTCAGTCGTGAAATTCTTTCTCGGATTTCTATTTCTTTTGCGCTGGCTGCCAATCTCTCCCGTCGCGGGAAAATCCTTTATAAAAACAAATGTCCCTATTTTAAAACAAGCCATCTATAAATCTTGGAGACAGGAATCGAGGAAACAGTGAGCAAGGATAGAAAGTCACCGACGGGACGGATGACCCCGTAGTTTCCGAGAAGATAGAAAGGAGCACAACGGCTCTGTTGCGTCAGCGACTTTTCGCAGCTTACTCACCCGGCGTCGCTGTCGTCGTCGTTCCGTTGGTGCTCCTTCGGTCTCGAGCTCGGAGACAGACGCTACCCTCACGAAGTTTTTCCCTCCACTCCTTGCGCCGCTGTTTTTCGGGGAATGAGGGAAATAAGACTGCATAAGAAAATGGAATCAGGACCCCGAACCCTGCATTGTTTAGGCCATCGGGATCTGAAGATCCCTGTGACATGTGGGGAATTCTCAGAAATCCTTTGGGAAACCTCATGAAATCCGGGAATTTCATCGATTTTCCACGAGATTCCTCTTCCTCGAAGCGAAGAAGGATCTGGGGAGAGAACTTCTTCGACTATTCCTCTTCCGAATAACATGTCCTCCATGATTTCCGACCAAGCTGACGTCGGCTTTTCCATTTTCCAACATCATTCATTTCCAATTTCATTCCAGAACCGAAATCAGATACCTCAACGGCGCAGTACAAGACGATAATCAGCAATTCGCATATTCACATCCTCATGAACGGAACTTTGACGATTCGATCCGTCGAAGCGAGAGACGGAGGCTTGTACCTTTGCGAAGCGAACAACGGCGTCGGTTCAGGAGTCAGTCGAGTTATCAGACTCTCTGTGAAAAGTAAGTGTGTCCAACTTTCGAGTCCTGCTCTATAATCCGCTGCCCGAACTTGATTTCTTCGCTTCCTCCTCGGCAGACTCAGTTTGCTGTTCACTGTCATGTTGCCGTTGTTGTTGTTGTTGTTGTAGGGGCTGATGCGTTGCAGTTTTTTTAGGCCGGGGCACGATGCTTCCGGTGCTGCTGAGCTTTTGTACGTTAATTATTGACTGGAGTCAGGAAGTGCCGCAGGAGGCAGGAGACTTGACACAAAAACAAAAGTAGCCAACTCTTCGCAGGAGCGGATCCTGCAGCGACTGTTTTGCTAGCGCGACCCGCGTCGGCCGAGTCTTTTCCTTTCGCGAAACACTCGATCTCAGAGAGCTTAAGGTGTCCCTCCCTTTCCTATGAGCGAATTTGTACCGAGCTCAACGGAAGTTCGAGCACCACGTGCAACAACACCCAGACGGTAACAAGAATTTCTCTTCCGCAGGCGCTCCCCAGTTCGACTCGAAGCAGAGCCGGGTCTCGGCAAAACGAGGCTCTTCAGCCGTTCTAGAATGCAAAGTGAAAGGCGACGCGCCTATAATCTTCCATTGGTTCAAAGACGGCCAGCCGGTCGATTTAGGGAAGCACACTCGCTACGCTCAGACCATGACCGACCGCATCGGCGAATTTTCCCTCTCGCAAGTCACCGTATCCTCAGTCGAGCGAACGGACAACGCCTTGTTCACCTGTCAGGCCAGCAACGACTACGGAACCGATAGCACGAATGTCAAACTCATCGTGCAAGGTATGTTCGAAATACTAAACAGGCTCGGAGATAGAGAACCGGCGCCGATATCGCATAGTAAGCATTCTCCTTGAAACTGGAAATTTCTCTCTCTCTCTCTCTCTCTCTATTTCCGCTTTGTTTTTCCACCACGCTCGTCCTCTCCAGGTCTTCCAAATCGGTTAACGGCGAGCAACAAGCGAAATTTGAGCAAGGTCTCCGCCGTCTGATGAGAAAAAGTTAAAATTATTGTTATCAGCGCGGTCAAGATAATGATCATCATCGGACTCGCCTCGCGACCAACACCTGCGCCGCCGCCTGTGGAGGCCAGTAATGAATCAATGTAGCCGATCAGAAACTCCGTGTTTCCGATTAGCTGGCTATTCAATTTACGATACAATGCTCGGCACGGCCGGCTGCAAGTTGCTCGCCACCTGTAGCCGCCACCTGTGATTTGAGGTCGGTGAGGCGTACAATGCTGACGCTAATGTTGCAAACTTCCGAAGTGTTAACAGCAGATCAATCTTCTCTAAGCATCCCTCCGGGACAGGTTTATGCAGAATGAGTATTAATGAATTGAGCCGTCCCTCATTCTCATTCCTAGTTGTTGTTGTTGATGCCTGTCATGGAAGAAGCCGATCGTCCGCTCGTTCGCCAATGAGGCAGAAAGGATCTGAGTGAGGGATGATTTTCTGACCATGGGTCAAAACTTCGAGCCCAATGCAGATGAAGGGTTTGAATTCCAAAACGGGATCCTCAAAGGTCGAGTCTGTGCCGAGTTTCCGCAGAATCCCTTTACAGGTCACACCAGTGCACCTGGAAATCGGAAAGATGTTTACAAATTTGAACTTTAGAGGAAAATAAGCTTGTGTGCCTCGTGGAGCCGAGGAATGCGGAGCACACGTTGACATGTGGTCGGCGGCCTCATTACAGGTGTGGATCCAAATAGCCGTGGGCAACCGGCGGACGATGAGCGCGAACAGAAAAAAACCTGTTTGAACTTGGTTTTATAAAGCGAAGTCGACTCTTCTCCGGTCTTCGCCTTCTTCTCTCACTCCTTGGTGAAGAGAAAGTAATTATGCTCCAGACTGCGCGTACCGCGTCGCCGTATTCTCTTCGGCGGGCGGCTCCTTGAGAGACATTTGCGAACGAACTAAAGAACGAAGAACCGTCTTTCAAGTTCGGCTTCATGGCTTCATAGCTGTCGGTAATGACCCTCGTTAAGTGCCGCCAGCCGAGAGGGAATAGAGGACGACGGTGACGACAACGAGCGCTGCGGCTGCAGTTAGGCAGAAGGGACCTAAGTCGCTCGTAACCCTGGATTTGTCTGACATCATAGCTGTTTTGTATAAGAACGACATACGAATGTACAAGTCAACGTCTTTTATTGGCGTGAAGCAATCCGTTCGTGCGTCCCTGGCTCTCGGCTTGCCCGAGGACGGTGAGGCCGCTTTCGCGAGCTTGCTCATTGCTGAAGCCGGGGTTTGGGAGCTCTTTTCTTCGTCCAATACTTTCTCGCTACCTCGACGCTGCCTGCTGCCGCTGTTGCTGCTGCTGTTTGAGACAGAACAGACTCCTGTATGTTCTCTCCTGACGCAGAAAGAAGGGTAAATATTGAAAATCCGATTCGGATGCCACTTGCTTCGAGGTATGCGGCGCTCGGATGTGGGCTGAGCTTCGCAGCAACCGATCCAGCAGCAGCAGCAACAACAACGACAGCGGTGGCGGCAGCCGCGGCGGCGACGGCAACGATAGCGGGAGAAAGAAACTGAGAGGCTAATATAGCGGGTGCCTCTGGCGCACTCGGAACTGCCTGCTCGGTCGCCCGTTCGCCTGCGAGAGGTATCAAGGCGCGTACCTAGCCGCGCCGGCGGCGGCGGCGTCAGTCGGACCTGAACGACGCCGAGTCGGCACGTAATTCCAATCGGGTATCGGAAAACAGTTAAATTTCCTGTGTGCTTCCTGCGACGGTCTCCTGCCGCTGCTCCTCCTCCTTCCTCTCATCCTGTCGACAGAAGCGATGTCGATGGCACTTTTTTCCGCGTTTCCGCAAGGACGAATTTTCAGAAAGTCCGATCCCGCTGATCTTCGCCGAATCGGACGGGATTATATTCGTTCGAGGTTACTGCCACCAGGTTTTGATTGAGAAGTCAAACAGTTCAGATTCCTGGATTGGGATTGGATTCCTTATTTCTCGAATGCGTAATCAAAGAATAATGCTTTCCACGATGCTTCATTCCTCAAAATACCTAAGCGATCAGCAGAGCTGAGGTCTGATGTCGCACCAGAGGAAACGACACCTGAGAGTTTTGTGGCTGTGGACGTTGCAGTACATATGGACATCTACGTGTAACGATAGGATTAACAGGCAAGGAGAGAGAGAGAGAGAGAGGGAGAGTGGAAGTATTCTTCGTGGCACTAATTTAGTGAACTCATCAGCCGGGTAGCGAGCAAGCGAGCAAATAGTCTACCACGGTGGTGGCAAATGCTAATCACGCTAATATGCGCCTTACGGCGGCATCTGGTCGTACAATGAAGCCAATGGCAAGGGTGATTGTCACCAAACTTGCCTATTAACGTCTGGACGCCTGGTAAACCACCGGCCAGCCGCGTGCTCCGTCATGCGGATCCTATGACGTCGGTTGCGCCTTGGTCGCCGTCGTCATCGTCGTATTGTTGCCGGCGACGAGCCCTTCGGCCCATCTCAGATGGGCGGTCATTTTCATCCTCGAACGCTAAGCCTCTCACGGACCCCTCCCGTGATCCATCGCGCAGCCGTTTCCGCGAAGCGAGGCTTTGGACGAGATCGTCATCGCCTACTGGGTTGAGGTCGTCGATAATCCATTCCTGTGATGTGAGAGCCGAGAGATGAATGAACTTCTCGTTTCAGACGCTCCCGATGCACCGAGCTCAATCGAAGTCAAGGAGTTGGGTTCGCGGCAGATCCAACTGTCGTGGAATCTTCCCTTCACCGGAAACTCACCGATATCTCAGTGCATGGTTCAGTGGCGATCCGACAACGGATTATGGCACGACTCCGCAACCGTGGGCGGCGATGAGCGAGTCGCCACGATCCGGAGCTTGAAACCCACCACGAAATACTGGTTCAAGGTCCGCTGTCAGAACATGTTCGGAGTCAGCGAGTTCAGCAATGAGCACGAAGTTGTCACTTCGGAAGAACGTGAGTTTCTCGATTGATTTTCAGCTCCGCAGATTCTATTTCGATTTTTCACGAATGAATCAGAACGCTTTGAACTCTGCTCGGTTCGAGTGAGAGTTTTTCTAACGCTGGAAAATTTGTCTTTGTAGCTCCGCGGATGCCTCCACAATCAGTGAAGCTGCAGGCTTTAAACACCCACGCGATTTCGATCGCCTTCGATGTAAGTCTCGCCTCTTGGGTATCTTTGTTCATTCTCGCGCTGTCGACCGTTTTTAGCCCTGGTCGTAAATAACAGATGTCGAGGGAGAAAACAAACTGGGGTCCCTTACCACCTATAGGATCTTTCCATTTGCGCGACAGTTCTTCAATTCTACAGCGGTAGAAGTTATGGGGGGGGAGGGGGGATGAAGTGCCGCATAAGTGAAAAAAAATTGAAGATACATCTATGTAATTTCTGTCCTGTCACCCCCGCGGTACTCCTCGACTTCAGCAAATAACGGCGTGTAAAGTGAACGATATTCGGGCGGTGTGACTAAATATGCATTTTCTGCGAGCCTCGAAGAGAGTGCGCTGGCAACGGCGACGAAGCGGCCACTACCAAGGCTGAACAACGGTTCGAGTGATAAAAAGCGATAGATAAACATGTTATTCTTTGACGGTACAAAAACGAGAACGACGCTCTCTGCAATGATGCTTTTTATGCACGAAAGCCTCCTTTTGTTGCTCGAGCTCTCGAATCCGGCCGCCCGATGCAGACTCCCACAGCCGGGATGCAGTCGCGTCCCGGTTGTTCGCCGTCCTTTGGCGTTTTTCCCCGTTGTCCCTGTTTTTCCGCGAGTGGAGCCAATGCAGGCAAACTGCCGCCGCCGAACGGCAGCGTGTGGTCTATGGCAACTGTGCAACGTCACGGTGTCATGTGGAATGAGGCGTAATCAGCTCTGACGTCCAACTGGATGAACGGGGTTAACTCGTTTGAGGCTGCAACTTTGTTCGCTTTTGCCTCGAGCAGAACCGAGCGCCTTGACAGTAGCCATGGCAATTGACACGCGCAACGCGCATTCCTTCGTCTGTTGTTCCGATCGTTTTTATCGCTGCCGGAAGCTTGTTCAACCATCATAGCATCATCTACAAGCCTACAGTTTTTCAAAACAGAACCTTGAATCATCTCGACTTTCAAACTCCCCAGATCGTTGATTCAGAGTTGACCGAAATCAGATAGAGGAGCGTTCAACGTGACGTTGGGTCGTCTCGTTCGTGAGTTAGTTTTATGCCCCACTCGCGGCCTTTGTCATCTTTTCATTGACAGTTCTGCCGTTTTGTCAAGGTAATGGTTTCTGCTTCGCGTTGGAGAAACGATGCGTGCAAGTTCGCCGGCCGGGCCTTGCATCGTTGTTGTTGTTGTCGTTGGTGAGTGGTATTTGTCGTTCTTTTCTCGGACGACTTGGCACAGCCACTCGTGGTAACAACTGTTTGTCCTCTCCGAGCCAGCCACTCGTACGCCCTCTGTTCGTTGGCCGTCCGTCCTTTGCTTGCTTGCTTGCTTGCTTACTAGCCGACCGGACGGACAGTCAACTAACTTGCCATCCCCTCTTCCAGTCCTAGTCTTTTTTTTTCGTTCTTGTCTTTCCTCGAACGTCCCTCCGCGGCTCCCGAACACAAACGCGGGGAGACGAAGGGCTTCAGCCACAGACTGCTGTCGTCAGGAGTGAATTACCTTCAATTACAACAGGTCCTTGACCAAACGTTTGCTTTTTCTTCTTTGAGCGGCGGCTGTAGCAGAGGCGGCGAACGTGGAAAAGGAAAAACAACGCAAACCAACCGATGTTTGAGCTCTGTCGGAGAGGCTTTCTGGGGTGTTGAGAGAGTTGCGTGGTACCGCAACCGGTCGCGTGGTACCTTCACTCGAGAAAACCTCAGTTTGACACTCGGACAAACAGTTGGAGAGGCGTCCCGAACAGAGGGAGCGAGGGACAAAAAGGGGCGGGGGCCAGGGGGGGAGGGTACGCCCGTGAGCGTAAACGTCTTCCGACAGTTTACGTAAGCGAAGACCGAAGAGACAATTCTGAGCACGCAGAGCGACCCTCCATCATCCACGATGCGAGGCTCCGACAATCTTCGTCGCCCGCTCGCTCGCTCAGCCACATCTACAGCTGGTGCGGGTGCAGCTGCGGCTGCTTTGACAGGTGGCGCCGTGGCTACAAATTAGAGACTAATGAGCAGAGTTCCTAAAAACGTAACAGGAACCGAAAGACTCGCCTCTTTTGCTTTCTTGCTTACTCACTTGCTCTGATGGAAGCGAACGAAAGACAAAGGATGACAGCCCGGGTAATCGGCTGCAGCCGACGCAGTGGGCTCGTAGTGTTGGTCATTGGACAAAGGCTGATGAGGCTCGAGGGAGCAACAGCTTCGGAACTGAGCTCGTCGCTGTCGTGTCCGGTAGGACAGAACAACGACCGGCAACTGGGCAGCAGCGTCGTTTTGCGTCGCCTTCACTACCAGTCGCCGGAATGTTTGACATTTCAGACACCACACGGAACCGAAGACGAGGGGAAAGTTGAAGGCTACTACATCGGCTATCGTGTTACGACGCTGGATAACAACAACCCCCAATACAACTTCAAGACGTTCAGCCTGCTGCCCGAGTACGTGAAGCCTCGAGTTACTTTCGAGCTGGACGGCCTCCGGAAAAACACAGAGTACACAATCCACGTACAACCTTTCAACGCCAAGGGCGCGGGACCTTCATCTGCAAACTTCAAGATCAAAACCCTTGAATTCGGTGAGTTTCTATCGTTTTCGTTTCTGGCTGCCAAGGGTCTGGTTCGCTTCATCAGACGGGCGGTTATGTCTTTGGTACTTGAATCGGAAGCTCGGACGCGATTCTTCTCTTTTTTCTCCAGATCCTCCTAACCCGCCGAAAGTCACCGTGACTTCAACCACGTCGAAATCTGTCACAATTTCTTGGGAGGACGGAGAACGCGGGAACCAGCTGGAGGCCGGGCCCATTAGAGGTGAGTAGTAGTTGTCGTAAGGGTCCTCCCGCGGATCAACGCCGCCATATATTCGCCTGCGTGTATTTTTTTGGCTCGTTTCCTTCTCTCTTTGTTTTTCGCTGTGTCGCTCAATTTTAGCTTCTGATAGAGGTTACGACGAGCGCCGTGGGACGTCGTGAATTGAGATATATGAAGGTCGCCCAGGTCGTATCAGAGCAGCACCATTTCGCAGTGTCTCATGTCGGTTCTTCTTTCAGGCTACTACATCTACTATCGTGCGGATAACGAGGAATGGCACGAGGTGGCTGTCACGGGAGAAAGACGTAGTTTCACTTTGACCGACCTAAGATGTGGCACACAGTATCACGTGTACATGAGAGCTAGCAATTCGGCTGGCAAAGGTCCCGAAGGTTCCACTATCTCCGCGAGGACAAACGGCGGCCGTAAGTATACGCTTGGCCACTCCTTGATGTGTTTGCGGCTCTGTGTAATAATGCCGAGAAGAATCGATCAGTGTTGAGATTCTCCTCATTCTCACTTCCAACTACCGGGAAAAGAGAGCCGTTGTTTGCTTCGGATTTGGAAGTCCGCAAAATGCTCAATGGCTCAGGATTTTTGGTCTCCGATCGAAACTTGAGTTTTCTGCTCTCATTGCATCGCGTAAACAGATTTTCTTCTCCGTCCCATGAATGAAACTGCCATTTTCTCTCGAATCTTCTTTCATTTCTTCATAAGAGCAGAGTCAGAAAAAGTCTAAAGGTGAAAATTGGCAAATTGCCTGGTTTTGCCGTCGACGGCTACGTACACTGACCCCACTCGATGGAAAGCCCGCCTGTGCTTAACGGCGATTCTTGCCATGTGTATGGCACGCGTATGTCTGTGTGCGCTAAGCGGATTCATATCATTATCGTCGGAGCCTCCGTTGAGTCTGCGCACCCAGCCTGTGCATATACAACTCGGTGCTAACAAGCATAGTGTTTTTGCGAGCAGACGAGCGGACGGACTACGCGTAGCGAGCGAGTGAGCAATGGCGTCGGCCTCGACTGACATTTCTAGCTTCATTACGAAACAAACTGAATATAGCGTTTTCGCGGCAGACCTCTCCGCCGAATGTTTGAATGAACCGAGGCTGGTGTTATTCGCTCGCTGAACAGCAGCATACCTAATTGAGTCGCGGAGCTCATGTGGAGATCCGAGCTCGTCGTGAGAACTATTCAAACGGAGTACAGAGCCGATTGGGAACAGAGAAATCAATCTGAAGGAATCGAAATTTCCTGCGAGAAAAGTCCCTTTTGGCTTCCCCTTTCGTCAATTTATTAGAATTCTCCGGTTCCCTTGGAGTACAATCGCCCTCTGGCCCGTTCGATGGGCGCTCGCGTATTTTCGCCTGGCCGAATCTCTCTGGTTTCAGTAATCCGATTCTAAATTAATATTCATTGATGGTATTATTACGGCGGAAAAGGGAGCGAGGAGAAGGAGCCAGAGCGGAGGAAGAAAAGGCCCCCTCGGTCATTCTTCATTAAAACTGTGCGCGAGATCCTTTTCATGACAAATGGAAAGGTTCTCTCGCGCCCAGAGCGCCGACCCTTGCATTTTCTTCCCTTATCTCCCTCGCGTCCCGGTAGAGCGGATATCGAGAACTCTGTTCGGTAGATCCCAAGCGTTCAGATACCCCCCTCCCCCCCCCCCCCCCGTCTGGGAGTGGGGGTGGAGAGTTCGATGTGGAAGTGAAACTAGTGGAGCTCGTTGTTGTGGCGGTGATTCGTTCTAATCTGTACAATTGCGCACAGGAGCCATCCTCCCGGACGAACAGCTTCTCCTGGACACGAACTCGACTTTCGTTCAACTGCACCTCGACGCCTGGGGCCATGGCGGATGTCCCATTTCGTATTTTGTCGTCCAGTACAAGGAAGAAGGCAAACGGGATTGGATCCTCTACTCAAACAACGTCCTGATGCCCTCCTCGGGTCAGCATCAGACAGTTACGATAGGCGAACTCCAGCCGGGCTCTTGGTATAATCTGCTAATGTCTGCCCACAACGACGCCGGCGAAACTCAAGTCGAAATCAGCTTCGCCACTCTCACCTTGAACGGAGGTAAGTGCCACCGTAAAACGCTCCAAGCTCACGATGACTCCGACTGACGATGATTTGGTTGGTTCGGTGACGAGCAATCTTCCCGTGAGAGGTTCCGCAAAAATATTCTCCGTCTTCTCAGGACAGAGCTCTGCTATTTTTTTTCGGTCGTTCTGGCCGAGTTAGTGTCGTGTTGGTTGCGCGTGGTTTGATTTCGTTCGAAAGAGCGAATCACAAACGACTTTTGGACGAGATGGCCGGCGGAGTGCTTCGCCCTTTTCCTCTCTCGGGGTTCTCTTGCTCCGACCATCGGGTTCCAAGCCTTCCACTAACGGCAAGCGGGAAGCCAGGAGACCAGTGAGCGAGGAAGCGATCCGAAGTTCGTCATTCACTTCCCGAACGGCGCGAGTAACGTTCGTCAGTTCGTCATCGTTCAGACCATGTTACTCAGTCAGTCAGACTGGGGTCTGGAACCGTTACGCGTATCGGAAGCCAATGAAGCGTTTTGATTCGTACACGTTTTTTTTTCTCCCTCGGACCGGCTCGTTGACTGCTCAGTCGCTACTCTGGCCGAGAAGCCAAGTGGTCTCGACTTGACCAAGTCGACTTTGCTGGCCGGCGAGTGGAGCCACTTTAGCCGCACGGGCCCCCGTCCCCTTCTCCCTCTCCGCTTGTTTGATGATACATCAAGACGACTTCAAGATACGACGGCCGGCAGGCAGACAAACGGACCAACGACCTTCTTCCCAAGTTGGCCCACTCTCAGACCGAGTCGTGAGGGGAGCGAACGGGGACCTGGCCTTTTCGCTCGCTCGCTCGCTCTTCTCGAAGACGAGTCCGGATTGTGTGCGGTGCGACGAGACGCTAGGACGAGGGAAGGGGTTGGAACGCTGAGCGACCCACTCGTGGTGAAGCAGCGTCCGTAGTGGTAGATACGGCTGCAGGGGCTGTTCCTTCATGAGCCAAATGCAATGGAGCTCTCATCTCCACAACTTATCTTTTAAACTCTGTAGTTCTTCTTCGAGAGTTGATGTCGAGGTCATTTCCCCGGGGAGAAGTTTGCCATTTGGCCATCTGTGCGTCCTTCCGTTCGGCTAGTTGCTGTTGTTCTCCATTCGTAGATTGACCGTCGCGGTCTTTTGGTTCAATCTCTTTCGATTCGTTTCTATCGTCCTCTCGGCGGCGCAGTCCACGCGTCACTTGTGTTGTCAGACATCGACGACAAACTTCTTCATCCAGCGAGGATTGAGTTCAATGTCTCATGGAAGAATCGCTGTCGCGGCTGTTTCTCCTAGGGCTCGAGTCTCCTCATTACGTCGAGCACGAAGGCCAAACTGGCGCTTCGAGTTGAACCGACTCCGCACGTAATCCGGCCAATCTTGGTTTGAGGGTCGCTGGTTGAGCTAATTACATTACGGCGACAGCAGCAGCAGCAGGGGCGGCAGTTGCTGCGGACATAACCCTACGATATCCAGCCTCGAACTCACGCAGATCTTCGTTTCCGGGAAACTAACGGATTGAGCCGCGAGAACAAACGAAACTCAATCCGCGAACGAACTCGAATCATTTTCCTTTTCTCGATGATCCCGATTTCCTTCAGCTGAATTTGTTAAAACCGGTTCCATCGAGATCTCACTTCTCCGTCCAGTGCAGTCCTGAATCCGTGGAGGCACAAGGACGAAAGATCGCAAGGCGCGAAAACAGGAGTGGAGGGCCTATAAATCGTTTAGCGCTTTGGCAGGTGTCGAGGTGATCAGCGCCATGGCTGGCTGGTCGGCTGTATTTTGACAACGCCGTGCCGGCCAGGATTGAGCCATCGTCTCGTTCAAAGATTGATGAAACACGGCGGCTTGATCTATGGAGTTTTACGCCGCCTTCCCTCCCTTGTTCCCTGCTCTGGATCTAGGACGTCCTAAATCCGGGATTTGCCGCAACACGATCTTTTCCAGCTTTATTCATCATTAGTGAAACTGCCTCTTCGAGAGAGACTAGGTACATACGTCCTCTTCGGTCGTTTCCTCCTCCTCCACGACTCGAGAACGGTCTCTCGCGCCGTCTCTTCATACTTTTTCCGCTGTCTCGATCCTTCCACGGAGTGGACTTTCGCCTCCCACTCAGGATACCCGAGAAATACTAATTTTCAACGGGTGTCCTCTTCGCGAGAGTCCTCCAAGATAAGAGACTCGCTCCTCTGCTCCATATTAGAAGCGGACTCATAGAGCCGCTCTCGGAGCAGCTGATGGCGACTCATGCAAGAGCTGCCAAACACCATCAAATACTCGCTTCACGCATGGTGTACCGTTGAGTGACGTTTAATTGGGACTCACCTCATCGAATAGAAGTTTGTTCTCGGAACGACGAACGGTGTTTTCTCCATGCCTGGTTAGGCTTCGGGTCGATTCCAATGTATGTATGTATTTTCGAAGTGGATGAGTTCGAGAAAACAGAGAATTGCGATGGCGAACCTTGAAAGCCACGTCTGCGTCGAATTTCAAGAAAATCGAAAGTTCTCATCAATGAGCCGATCTCGGACAACTTCGCGTAACTTGTAGATTTCATCTGAGCGAGGCGTTTTGGATCACATACTGAGCATCGAATGATCTCTTGCAGAACTACCTCCACGTCGTTCGGAAGTTCGCGGAGTCGTTTCGCCGGGCGTCTACACCCATCTCACAGTTACACTGCCAATCTTTAGCTGCATAGTGGTCATCGCAGGAGTTTGCGCAGCTGTTTGTTTCATTGCACGAAAAAAAGCGTTCAGTGACGTGACAAACGGCGAAGGTAAGCGAATTCAACTGACAGGGCCCGGAGAGTTCAGCTCCGTATGAAATTCGCACGGAAAACCGCCTCGAGGCATGCAGTATTCAAACGAACGGAGGAACGAGTCGAGTAGATTCGATGGTAACTCGTATGATAATCGCTCGAATGCAATGTTCGCAGGCGATAACTCGATGTACGAGCAATCGAAATGCGACGGCATTTACCAGACGGTCAACCGGCAGACGGCAGAGCCCATTTACTATCCAGCGCCAGGGATGGGCGAGCGCAGCTCTTCGGGAGACATCCTCGGTAGATCTGCTGGTGGTAGAATGTTCGCCGCGACGGGTTACGACGTGCCGCAACCTCACCGCACTTACGAGATGCCATATCTCAACAAGCGTTGCCTTCAAGCCAAGACAGACCAAGGTCAGGCCATGATGCAGACTTGTCTTCAATCAGGTACGTAAACCGTCGCCTTAATGTGGCACTTTGTCTTCTCGGACGTCGCCAACAATCCTATTCGTTAGTCATCTGAGGTCATCAGTGGATTTCGTCGTGTCGAAGAGAAAATTTCGAAGAGCTCTGTGCGCGTGAGCATGTGGCTTAGTTTGTAGCAATAGAGAGCGGCCGCAATGATAGCTAGATATCTATCTCTCGTTTGCAGCAGAAACTAACGGTAGAAACTCCATGATCAGGACAAGCAATCGTAGGACATACGGGAACGTTATCGAATTGTGCGATGATTCAGCCAGGGAGTGCGACACTGGGAAGAGCCACCAAGGTCATGTCGGCTCACCCTCACGCCGTACCAGGGGCCAGCTCACCTCAGCATCACTGGAGGAACACAGCAACTCTTTCCAAACAGGCAACAATGCAGCCTATGTGTTCCACTCTGAAGTCGAGTCAAACGCTTCAAGTGCGCGATGGGTACGTGCCGACCAGCTCGCAACCTACCTTTGACCAGTGAGTCTAGTCTGAGAGCCCGCTCAAATGTCGATGATGACAATTCACCGCATGGTGCTTCTGTAGCGAATCCGTTGTTGTTTTCGCCTCGATCTCGAGGTTCGTCGAACTTCTGGAAGTTTCCCTCTAACCTGGTTTCTTCGTTTTGTTTCTCCAGAGCTTCGGAGAGTGATGAAGACATCGACGAGCTGAAGATGCGCGCGTCCGAGTTCAGGGTCGCCACACTCAAACGTGGCTCTCTAGGAATGTGGAAAGCCGCTGAAGGTTTCGATACGTAGCATCTACTACTGTGAGAGCCAGCGCATGTTGAGAGCCGAAGACTAAAGTCTATTTTGAATTATTAACTGATGATATATTACAACAACACACGAACCATTGAAACAAGCGCGTCGTCGAGAATGTACAAAAAGAAGACACACTCCTCTCGGCCCCTGTGTAAATAGTAGTATCGAAAACTCAAAGACGGAAGAAAAAAACGAAGAGAGGAGAGGGAGTGGAACATTGAAACAAAAACCGAAAAGCCGAAGAAAAATACACAAAGAGGGTGCGCATGGTGCGGCTAGATGTTCGTTGCCTTGTCCGGGCACGACTATGTATACTTTGTTAGGCCTCAGGAGTATTGGGGATTCCTGGGGAGCAACAGCAGCGGCAGAAGCACGACGATGATGAGGGGAATGACGACGGATGCTTGCGAAATGAATGCAATGAACTCTTGTGGGATTCGCTCAAATTTTTAATGGACAACACGACTTGAAAAGAAGATAGAGGGGAAATAGGATTCCGGGTTCCCCTCTCGATTCCCCTCCCAGCCCGCCGAAGAGGACCTCAAGTTGGGAGAATGTTCGTAAACGATGCCTGGCCGGCAAACGAATGAGCGGACGAGCCGGCGCTCGAGCTGCTCCCGGAGCGCAAACCGCGGGAATCGACGACAACAAACCGCATTCACGACAACTGCTGGAAGACACTTAGATGTCTTCAACGATCGTTCGAATTGGAATCTCCGAAGCCGTCGATCCCTGCGGAAGTTCTGAGTCAGCCTGCGCCGAATACTCCAAGTGCCTTAAGTTCTCCCACTCAGAGACAGAGTTCCGGAGAGCATTTGTATCACAGATACGAAAGAATTACATCAATCGAAGTCACTTTGATTCTTGATGATTGCGAACTGTTTTTTTTTTCTCTATCCGAATGGAGTGAATAGTAAATCCAAGGTCGTGTTCATAAACTACGAAACAATCCGAAGCTGAACGAGCCAATTCTTTGGGATCTATAAACTCATAGTACTGGAAGCATGACAGTTGGGATGTTTCTCAGAAGCCGAAAGGAAAACGGACGAAACGATGAAATCAGAATTCCCAAAACTGAGTTGCTGAAACATTTTCCTTGCGAGAAAATACTTCATGAGCGTAGAGGAGATTCACTACTTTGGAGATTCTTTTCTGACTTCTAACATTTCCGACATCATAGCACCTATTGTAATGAATTTTGCGATGAATCGTGCATCTCCGCGATGTCACCGAGAGTTGACTGATTGAATGATGATGGATAATTTAAGGAAATCGATGTTCATAGAGACGTTCGCCGAAAAGGAACGGTTAACTCTAAGAAACGCCTGCATTTGCGCAAGTAATACCCACTAAACATAGTTCGACCATGTTCTCCTGGCGGAAGCAGGGAACAATCGAAACGGGGATTCGGAACAGGAGATTTGTTCTCCGAGGTATATGACTGACTAATTATTGTACCGGATACTTATTATGAATGTATTGTAATTGATGACAGCGACGATGTACGTGGTATGAATAAATGATATGAGATGTTTCCAACAAATCATTTGTTCTCTCTGTCTTGTCGTTAACTGAATCTTCTCGTGCTTCATTTTGGAGTTTTGGATCAAGTTCCGACTTGATAACGTGATTCAGAGCCCCGAACCTGAAGAAAAACAAACATTATATAACGGTTAAATTGGGATCTGGACAAAAATTGAGATGTTCGGCTTTTCTGCTCATTGTTGCCTCTATTCGTGATGTTGGTGTTTGCCGATTCCGAGTCCGTCCGGAAAACTCCGGAACGAGTGCCTCCGGCAAATACGACGAGACTCGTTCTCCTTCAGGAAATGATTTGCTGAATTTGTTACCTGAAGGACGCCATTGATCCCCTATTGATCATCCATAAATTACGACGATCTCAATGACGTCAGCGTTTGTCGTATGAGTTGCCGCTGGGTGCCTGTGTTCCGAACTTGGTCTTAAAGCAAGCTGCAGCGGGATCGTGATACGACCGAGCAGAGAGTGGGAGAAAGAGAGGAATTCAATCGAGTGAAGGCCAGCCGGCAGAGGACGACGCGGGGAACATTTTTCATCAATCAGAAATCGCCGTGGTCGGAGGTCCATCTATTTCTCCGCCGGAAAAAAAAAGAGATATGAGACGACGCAGAAGAAAGAAGAAACAAGGATCAGGAGAAGAGGGGCTGATGGTGGTGGCTTGCTCGCAGGCCACGATCTTCGGTCGGTTCTTTGTGGGGTTGTGGTGGTATCGACAAAACTTCCCCTCTCTCGCTCTCGTTCCCTCGCTTCCCCTCCCCTTCCCCCGGTGTACGTTGTTGCCGAGGTCGACCACACCGACAACAACGACGTCAGCGTTGGGAGCGGTAGAGCAAGCCGACGCAACAACAACAACAACAACAGCCACTGGGAGGTGTTTTTCACCGGCCGGCGACCACTAGCAGCACCGTACATGAAGCTATCGGTCAAGAGGCTGTCATCATTTGTTATTCCTTGCAATGGCACTGCTCCGATCTTCTCTCTTCCTCTCCAAGATGATATTGCTTACGTTTGCTGCTGCTGCTGTTTCGCTTACTCGCCAAGCAGTGGCTGACCAAACAAAACGGAGCAATGGAATCGGTAAATATCACTGTCAGTACACTTACCTGCTCGCGCAACCATATCGAATTGTTCGAGACAGCAACGAGATATATTGACCAGGGCATTCGAGATCCACGGTAAAGAGGATTTCTCGAAGCTTCACGCCAGGCCCTTCCCAAACCGAGCTTCAGGCATTCCAGGGGAATCCTCCCGATTCCCATTCCCAATCCGAGTCTCGAAAGTGAGCATGACGGAGAACATGTGAGATTTTAGAAATCATGAAACATGAATTCCGTCGACTTCAAATTATGAAAAGAGTGATTTCAGGTTACGGAACCTTGAGTCAAGGTCCTCGGAACAAGCGAGAGGTCGGAATGTAGCAAGAGGTTGAAGCGTGCCACGATGATTCATCGAACGGCCGCCTCATCGAAAATCGAGTTGGTGTCCAATTATGGGGTTCCAGGACAACGACCGGAACGTATTCTCTGAGCCAAAGGAAGCTGAATATCTCTGCGGTCAATGGTACTGAGATCGGGAATCCAGGAGCATTCCTGTGACCGAGCAGGGCCCGGTCGCGCAGAAGGAGTACGAACTCGGTGCCAAAAAAAAGGGGGAGCATTCTATGGCGGCCGCTGGTCGGTCTGAGTGTAGCGGCAGCTCGATGATGGATCGCATCTATTTCGTTCACCATTTCACCTCCACAAAGGGATGATAATGGCAAGCTAAAAATCTCCGCCGGATTGCCAACGCCGCCGCTCGCTGGTTCATCCGTCCATCCGCCGGTTGTTTGCTTCGTCAGTTTGGCTCATCTGAGGCTTCACGAAGCTGGTGCCGCTACCAGCAAAAACGTTCCCTTTATCATTTAATGGAGGAAATGCGTTCGTTTGTCAATAAAGAAGGAGCTGGGGAAGAAGCAAGGGTAGGCCGCGAGAAGATATAGCTCAATGAAAGAATAACAAATATAAAAATTATTTAACAATAATCGAATCGCTCCTCCCGGCTTCCGCTGGACCGCGTTCCGGAAAGACGACCAGGCGAGCGATCGGGCCCACCCAAACTAAATACTAGCAACTCGTTCAAATGTGAAAAAGTTTCTACAGTTCGGCGTCATTTTTTTTTATCTGCGTTGGAGGAGACGGGGCTGTCGATTCGAGGTTTAGAGAAGTCGTCCCGTCGAGAAAACTTGAGGCAAAGTATTCATCTGGCTTGGTTGGAAGCTCAACCGAGGGATTCCTTCTGGAAAAAACAACCGAGTCTGAGAATCATCCCAAGTTCTCTCCAAACAGAGGCCTCACCTAAATTGAAGCCTCGCTTGACGACCCTGAGGTTTGCACAGTGCTCGTTGCCACAACGATCTGTCCGTCGTTTGTGGGGTTTGGTAGTGGCAGCTGAGTCGAAACGAGTCAAGTCGACTCAACTCGTCTCGTTCTCTAGGTTGTGGTCATCCAAGCAGAGTCCATCAACATCATTGAGAAAGCGTCGTTCGTTGCTTCGTCGTTTTATCCACCGACTTGCCCACCCTCCGTTCTAGAACGGCGAACCAAGCGAGCGAACAAAACCCAGTTACATACAACGGCTACTGCTGCTTTTTCTCGTTCTTGCCGCTCGCTCCCGTTCCCCTCATTTTATTTTTCCACCCACCAGCGGTGAGTATAAAAGACATCTGATGATGGACCACAGGCTGTTTGAGTAGCTAAGAGCTCAGCTGTTCGCTAACGCGTGAATGCTGTTCGTCGACCACACTGGAGACCCTGAAATTCGAGCGTAGTGTCACTTCCACGACGACAACAGCGATGTTTCCTCTGCCCTCGCCTCCAGAGTCAGATTGCTTGATTGTTTCGAGCTAGGTGTGTATCATCATATTCTGTGCGATGGGGTTCCAATGTGACAGGCGATCATATGACTCAAGTCAGACAAAGGTCTCTTTTGATTCAGTCGGTCACCGGTGACTTGCGTACCTAACCCCGAGTATCAAACATCTGGGTTCCAAATACGAAAACTTAAATAGTGTTGAAACCAAGGGGGAACGATATAAACTGACATTGACGACAGTCGACAATAACAGATCGACTGGCGAGCCGTCAGAATCCGCCAAGAGTGGACAAACTTCAGAAGCGGACGTAACACAGAACTAGCAACTCATCCTGGAATCATGCGGAACAGGGACCACTCTCTGGTGGGACTTCCATGCTTTCCGACTGGAACAAATCGAGAACGGAATGAATTCTTCATTTGGTAATCGAACTGACATGAGTTCCTTCGATTTGTTTTGAAACTGTTAGATCACTTGAGATTGGCGATGAGAAAAGTTCTACGGAATCACCATCTCCCCAGCATGGTCCTTGCTCCTATTCACGCGGATGTGGGACTTTTCAGGACAGCTCTTTATCCTCAGGATTGAAGCGGCGCCTTGAGGAGCGACTAGAGCGGAGTAAATGTGCGTATTTGCAATCCGAGACAGTCGCTTTTGTGCCTAATTGGGATGACTGTAACGATGAACGGACGAACGAACGAACGAATGGCTGCACAGGAGGATGACTTGCCGGCTTGCGAACACCGTTCACGAAATCCGCTTATCGACCGGAACTTAGCCCTAGCACCTAGCCATCCTGTTTCTTGTTCGAGGCTCTTAATGAGGAGGGCCGACTCGATGGATGACTGACTGACTGATTTAGTGGCGGCTCGATGGAGGAACTCTTCCCGTGAGGGGCAGACGCAGTCCGAAGAATCCGGGTCTGGAATCACTGGGAGCATGAGTCCCCGAACGACTGGCTGTTAGCGGCGAGAAGATGATTGACACGTTCCATTTTCGATTTGATCCTGAACTCATTCAGAAACTTTCTCAGTTTTCCACCAAGAACCCCAGCGCGAGCCACGGACCTTCGCAACGCCGCGCGTTAAATCACGAGGGGCACTAGGAGAAGACAGTGCAGGAGTCTCTAGCAGAGCGTCGTCTGTCTTGTTCTCGTTGTTTCCCTCGACTTCTCCGACAACGAGTTTTCTGACTGATTCAATGTCGGAATGACCAACTCGCTGACGGAGTGAGTGACCGGAGGGCGTCACCGATATCAAGGGAAGGGATTCCGAGAAAAGCCTCGCTCCCCTCGGTTTCGTCCTCTTTTCACTCATATTACGTCGAATTTGAATTCTCGCGCCATTTTCTTGAGCTTTCGCATTCCTCTGCCCACTCGAGCGCCCGCCACCCACCTCGACCGCCCGGCCGCCTGTCGACTCGTTTACTTCTCCCCCTCGTCTACCAAGAATCACTTAAGCGGAGGTTTCGCGAGAGGGTGAGCAAGCAGTCCAACCGAAGGCGAGGCAAAATGGCGATTGAACAAACCAGGCAAAAAGCAGCCTACGCAAGCTGCGAGGGGCTGAAGAGGGAAACGAGTGCAAAATAGGCGGAAAGCGAGGCCGGGGTCGGGGCTCCTCGGTGAGTGGGGGAGTTAGGCTCGGTGGCAAGTGGTGGTGTTCTTATCGTAACGGCAAACATCGAATCAGAGATCGTGTCAGTTTGTCACAGCCGGCTAAATAGCTATTTCCGTTCGCGTTTCCGGTCAGTTAGGGATCATTTAAGCGTCCAGGCGGGTGGACAGGCGAGCGAGTGGGCAATGGGTGGTCGTGCCCGCTCACCAAGCGTCCTAGCTGTCCTACCTCGTCCGGGTGGAGAGTCCGCAGGGACGACCTTAAGCCGCGGCCGCCGTGGCTCGAAATCGGCAGTTTCGCCTGTGGCGGGACCTGCGGGCGCCAGATTTGCTGATAACCTGCTTCTCCCCCGACTCATTCTTTCCTGTCGCTAACTTTCTTAGCAGTTTTCTTCTACGACGGCGAAGTCGTCTCGGATACAGGTATCTCAACTTAAAATTGAGATTCTGCAGCTCAACTTGAGATGTCGCCGTTCCCAGGATGGCGGACGGCGGCGGGGGTGAACAACTCCGGCTCGGGAAAAGTAGTTTTTCTCCCGGCAACCCCTGGTGTCAGAGCTAGAGTCCAAAGTTCTTCGAACGACTCCGGCTGACATCATCGACAAAGCTGCCGGGAACCTGCAGTTGCCATTGCAGGAAACTTCGCAGTTTGCACCTCAAGTCCACCGGAAACAAGGAAAATTCATCGTGGCGCCAAGACCTGTTCGTTGGAAACAACAGCTCTAGAATTCTCACTAATCGGGAGGTTTATTGCCTTCCTTATAAGATGTAAATAACCCGAAATATTGAGAGGTGCGCACGTGTCGGTTTTCGTGCGCAGTGACGTCAGCCAACCGCTATTTACATCGAGCCTGTTGTGGATTGTTTGTGGAGGAACAGCCGACGGAATCCCAAGTGGAACAAGAAAACTAAACAACGGTTCATAAATGGAGTGAATCTCTGCGCTCGAGGAAATGCGATAGTTTCGAGTGATGACTCCGGACACCGTGAGTTTCCCTGAAACTTACAAGAACGCGGTTGATATCTGAAACTTGATCCCTATTAGCGGGAGAGCTTCAGAATGGAGAACAACAACGGCTGTCATCCGTGATTTACTCTCTTTTTTACGTTGTTTCGAGGAGAAAACACAATCGAGGAAACCGATCGGGAAGGTCTTTCCGCCGGTCATTCCAGAGACTCTTTTCAAGATGACCTGGCAGAACTCATTCAAGCCTCATTCCTCAGTTTCTTGTCGAATTTCGTTCAATTCGTCAGCTCCGCGGAAAAGTCGGAGAATCGCGTCGGATCTTGGGGATCGGTGTCGTATCACCGAGAGCGGTGTCGAGTTTCTAGCGAAGCCCTCAGTGACTCCCGAACTTTCTATCATGTACCGACATACAAAACGTTCTGTTTGGAGTTTGCTCAGCTCCCGCCGCAGTCAGAAAGTACACGAACTTCAGAGCCACGGGGACGAATTCTCGACGGAACTTCAAAAGCGCTATCTTGCCGAGGATGGCTTCCGATAACTTGGAGTTTATATTTCCTGTTTTGGGCACTCCAAAATCATTCCTAAAACGTCATTCATCCTAAACCAGATCAATGTCTCTTCCAGGAGCATAGTTACGAATGAGACTGAGGTTCTGGTTTGAATCTTTTGTGAGGGAGACTTCCTCTTTTCTGGGGAAATGGGGATCAAGGATTGAGTTGATTTTCCGGAACTGATCTCATAGAAGCCATGATCGTTGTCTCTCCGTGGGTCTGACGAATTTTTTTATTCCAAAACTCTTTTCATATATTCTATCCCCAACGAAAGGAGTCCTCGGACGAATCTCAATCATGGCGGAGGCCGCCCAAACGTTAAGTCTTCCGCCCGTTGTTTTTTTTGTCTTGGCCGCCGGAACTGAAAGCTCAGGAGAATATTTCCCATCAAAGAGGTTTTGGGCCGCCAATCCCTGCTGCTTCTTCTTCTGTCTTGCGAGGAAGCCTAAAAGCCTTGTGTAGCAATATCGAATGCGGTAAAGCCTGCCTGGTCCTTACTTTCCTGGTCCAGTAGTCGTCGGTTGAGCTGTTCGACTGACTGGGTGGGCAGCCAGTGGGCCAAGATGAAGTCAGCCTCACGCCAGGCGTCGATGCGTGAATGATGAAATATCTCCGTCCGCTAATTTCGCCCAATGCGGGGAAGCAGACGATTGGCATTCCTCCTCGACAACACTATCCAGACCTTGCGTCACAAGCTCATCGTTTCTATACAGCTTCACCCGGCAACTCTTGATACCTACGTGAGCCGGCTTCGTTCGCAAGTGCTATAAATATCTCGTCTTTTTACCTATCCGCTTCATTTGAGTAATGAAACTCGTAGAGTAGGCTCGTGAACCAAAACCGAGTTTATGAAGGACTGCCCCGCGAGTGAATTTTTTTCGGGGGGAAAAAAACCGTAAATGCTCCAACAAGAAGCGGAGTGTTTTCAACCCTGCTGCGAGAGGAATTTCTATTACGCGAATCGTGGTCTTTATGAGGATTTGAGAGCAAATAGGTGAATAGACAAGAAAAAACTAGAATTTTCGTCAGCAAAGGAGCTGCCTAGCATTAATGAAATCGTGTTCCTACTAAAACACTCGTTCGTTAGCAGGTCGCTTGTGAACACCCGCTCGTAGAGCGTTTCTGGGCGGGGGGACTCTCCTTTCTTTGTCTTCGATGCTTCGATGCCAGACTCCGGGATCTGCAGAACGTTGAATTGCTTGCCGAGGACCTCAGGAACCTCAACACCTGTTTGAGACAGGGCAACACAGCTCTCATCCAGAGACTCTGCACTCCCCGACCGAATAGATCTGCCACTGGAATCCGCTTAATCAAGAGGCTCTTATTGCTTTGTGCTTCTGTGAAGTCCCTCTCAACAACCGCCTACAGGACCATCGCGTTTGTCATGCTGGTTTTCGGACCCCGCGCGATCCCGTCGGAAGTATTTCCGGCTCTTCTGCCGCATTTCACCGGAATGCCAAAGGAGTGTCGGAAATGCCTGATCCACCTCATAGTTAAATCTGGATATCCCGTCGGCGCATTGGCACCACACGCGGAAGCGATCCTGAAGGATGCAGATTCGAGCATGACTCGCTCAACGATCGGACTCTACCACGATCTGGCTGTGAACGATCTCCGTCTTGTGAAAGTGTACACCAAGAAGCTGCTTAGTCTCTTGAATCGAGAGAATCATTCGGTTGATACGAAAAACATTCTGAAAGGACTTCTATTCGTCGCGAAGAATTTACCCGCAATTTTTCTTGATCGGCAGGACGCGAGCATTCTCGAGGCTTTGAATCCGTTCATGAGCAAAAGGCAATCGGAGATAATTTGTGGAGTATTTTACATCATCGTCAAAAACGACAACGTCCTCGATCTCCTCGTTGGCAACGACGTCCCTTTCCGTTTGGCAGAACTGGCTCTCTCATGCGTGAACGTTGATTGCGCGAAAATATTCCTTAACTGCTTGGGAGACCTTTTCAAAGTGAAGAACGGTCGAGCATTCACCTCAAATAGTGCTGCAAAAATCTTCAGCGTTCTGTTGGTTCTTCAAGAAGTGACGTTCGATGCAGACGTGGCCCTAAGCCTACTTTACCTGTTAACGTCCTTGATCGAGTGCAAACAATTTCGAGGCATGCGACGCGCAGAGGGAGACTTGCTGCTGGCCCAATTGGACGCCCTGTGTCAGAAAGACGTCCCTGAAATAGGCACAGCTGCTCTGAAGTGCTTTGGATGTTCGCTCGTTACGGACAAACTGCCTCCAGACGTCTCTTTTGACAGGTGCCTCAACATGTTCGCAAAATGCATTCGTGCATTCGAAAAGGAAAAAATCACTTTGGAGCACTTCGTCGATTGTGCGACCGAGTTTTCGAAATGGAGCGTTCGCGTTAAAAACGAATCTCAACAACGACCGCTGCTGCCAGTAGAGTTCGTGCCCGACTGGATCGACAACTTTGTACTCGAACTTCTCGAGCGGCTCTTCTCGCAAGACGGCGGCGGCGGCGGCGCGTCGAAGCTTACCCGCAGAAGGGTATTGGTTCTGTTGAAGAATTCTCTAGAACTTGTTGGCAGTGATCGGTCCCCGAAGCATTGGGGAGCCTGTCTCAAACTCTCCTGGGCTCTGGTCGAGCGTGAAATGGACTCTGTCGAAGCGCGTGCTTTCATTGCAACCTTTATCTCAACTCTGAGTCCCAGCACAGAACCGAGTTTTGAGAACGCAAGATATTTGCAAACATCCGTGCCCGTTGACCTCGAGAGCACGCAAGATGAGATCGTCGCCTGTTTGATCCTGTACAACACGGTGGCGCATTTTCTTCCTCACAGGGGTCCCCCGCCGATCGAGCGTTTGCGCGAACTCATCGAAAGCATCATACGATGCGGTTTTCGATGGCGACGCGAAAACCTCGTAAGGGCAATACGACTTCTCGTCGAGCTATTGCCATCTGAGGCCGGTAACCCGATCCGGGGTCCGCTCCGAAAGCTGATACTCTCCTTGCCGCCTGACATCCTCCGCGAATGTTTGTCGTCTCTGGCAAATAGTGAGATCACACGGCGGCTCATTTTCGACGACAGCGACCGCAGCTTCCAAGAGTTGACAAATCAACTCATCGGAAAACTCTGCTCTTCTAAGAAAATTTCAGCGCTGATCACCGCTGCGGAAACTGGATCCTCGAGAATATCCGAGCTCATCGTGAACGCTGTGTTCTCCTTTGGCGTTCTTGAGGAGTTCATCGAGGAGACGAAGAGCAGAGCAAATCTCCCTGAAGTTCTCACTGAATGCTTTTTCGGTGTCGTGGCAGCGTATCGTGATATAGATTCCTCGCAAGTTCTCAAAGCCATCGAGTTATTGGATTTCGTGATGGTAAATACAGACCGCTTCAATCACAGACGTCTTCTGATGGCCAAAGCCCTCATGGAAATCTACTCGGCCGAACAAACGACGGAAATTCCTCACCGCTTCCTCCGTATCGTCAAACAGGGCTTCGACATACGGAGCTACCTGATTTCAGAAACCGAACAAACTCTTCTCCGCAGCTTTCTGACCACGGTTGTCCACAACGACTGGCTCACAGGACTTGAATTGTACTTTGAATTGGAACAGAGAATACCTCAGTTTCGGCTAACCTTCACTTGGAATCAAATGGAGACGTATTTGAGAAGCCGCGGCGAGAGATGCGACCTCGTATTGAAAGCACTAGCCGTGTCGTTCAACGGGGATCATCGTTTGGTCATCGAACCGTCGGTGGATCTTGAGTTCATTCGCGATTTCTGCTCTCGTTGTTTGGAGAGCACGGACTTCGATCTGGCGGCTCTCGAGGTTCTTCTTCGGATGGAGTATCCTACGAAGTGGTCATTGGTTTCATTTGTCGCTCTGGCTCGTGTGGAAGCTTCACCCGAATACTCGAAGCGCGTTACAGCACAGCTGCTCAATCAATGCTTGGAGTTCTACCGCATAGAATGGATCTACTCGGTAACTGCATGGTTCACGGACAACGCGCACGAAATCGGGGACGTCCTGTGGTCGGAATTCGTTGCGAAAGTCGAGAACTTCACCGAACTGAACCTTGTGAACCCGTTCGATGTCGATTCTCGCTCAAAAACGACGTATCTAGCTCGAAAACGGAACATCCGAAGATGTGATGGCGCTCTCAGCTGATTGAGTTCTGCTGAAGTCTTTTCTCGAGAAGATTCGAGATCATGAGGAAATCGTACCTCTTTTCAAACCTTTCACTTAGTGTTGATAACTTGATGTGAGGATAAGAGCTCAATTCTAAAACGTACAATCTCATAATTTTAATAAAAACAAAGTTGCTAGTTCCGTGGAACCTATTTTCATCTGATCGATGAGCGTCTTCCACTTGCAGTTTATTATTCAGATCGGACACGGACAGCCGGGCTTCGCTTCGATTCTCATTGACTTTAACAGCGAGGGCAAAACATCAGAGTATGCTCAGATAGCAGTTAATTGGCACAGTGCTTTACGAGCCGTTTTATAGGACCAAGAATTGCTACGCTTCAATAATAGCGTTGCGTGTCGAAGGGGCCGAGCTTCCAGCTCACAGACAACTTTCCGAAGTGAAGCCTTTCGAAGCGTTCGACGTGATGTTTGCCAACTGCTGGTCCACAATCCCCTGAGTGCAGAGTCATCAGGTCAGGCTAATTGATGAGAGTCTCAAACTATTTGTGGTCGAGCTCTTCAAAACGACCGCCTGATCGGCGCACCAAAGTCCAAACCTGATCAGGTCCGCTCGCTGCGCTCCTTATTGTTAGAGCGGATTTTCGCTCGGGCCATGCGTTTCCATTTCTTCATCAAAACCGTGCTATTCTCCGGAACGAATAGAAACGAAGAACGCGAAATGGGAGGAGCCCGTGACAAAAAAGCGATTGAAATGTTCTTGCCATAATCGAGACCTCCCGAAACAGCGAGACGGCCTGAGAAAACGGACACCTGTGCATGCGCAATCGGAGAAGCTCGTTGAAGGGGTAGGCGGCGAGTGAAGCATTCTTCTCGAGTCGTAGGTGAGGTGCGGAAAAGTGACGTACGGAGTGATTCGCGATGAGGAACTGTACGAGGGCGTGCTCTACTGCCAAGAGCGTCATCAGCACCTCTGCAAGCACCATCGCTACGATTGAGGGAGTGCAGGGAAACCGGTTTTCTCCGAGGAAGCCGCCCCACACGGAAGATTATTCCCGCTCGCTCAGTAAACAGACGCTTCTCGCCGCTTGGTAAAAGCTTTGAATGAGCTCATTTATTTGGAGAAGAGAGCAAGTGAACTGAGGTAACGCACGCATACATATACTCGCTTGCATGCATCCATCTCCTGTAACTGGCACTCTCACATGCCCCACGAAATCGTAATCGATGATGTTTTGGCCGAACGGGGGAAAACAGCGAACTGGAAAGCACAGGGTACCCTCTGAAAACGTGAAATAAAATTCAGGCGGCGATTCTCGCAGGGTGTTTTCGAAATTCCATCAGGTGTGTGCCGAATTCGGGAGAAATGCGTCGGAGGATAGTTTAACGAGAAAAATGTCCTGAAGACTGATTCGATCTACATCGAATACACGACCGTACTCATCTATCATCAGACTGATTCGATCTGTCTGCTGATAAATGAGTTCGGGAAGAGATCACGGGAGCCCGTTCCCAGGACCGTGGCTCAGACTTAAAGGTCACTCCGTTGACACCCGTTCATTGATAAGAATCAAACTTCAAACTGCTCTTAAACGAATTCATTTAAGGAAGCATCAGCTCGATAGATCGGCTATCGCAGCCGGAACTGTTGTCGTGAAGCTCCCTCCTGCGTTTATTCACGTTTATTGATTGGGAACTCTCCTCGACCCCAGGGATGAAGAACTTTCCATCAAGAACAAAAACAACAGATGAGATTCGAGTTTGTCCGTGCATGACATGAAAACTTATCAAGACAAAGATAAGTTGGAGAGAAGCTGCAATATGTCACACATCTTTACCTAAACGTCATTTTCTGTATCTTGTCAGAACGCAGACCAATTTTGTATCGAACTTAATCGGATATGTCGAGTTCTTCCAACCGGCGAGTGTGTCATTTCCGACTCAATGACAGCAGATGGTACCGGGAGTCCAAAGTCGTTGTTCGGCCGAAAATCGAACGCTCCCTGGGAGAAAAAGAACCGCTTTCGCATCAACATAAGCTCAGAACTTATTTCACGGCTCCGGTCTGGAATTCTTGGACTCAATCGTCAACCAGAGTATCCCGATTTCAGGAGCTAAAAACTATCAAAATTATTCTCACTCCTGGTCATCAGGGATCACCATCTGAATCATCGCGTTCCAACTTGAAACTTTCGACACATTCCACTGCAGCGCATTCATTCTCCACGAGGCAGCAAAGAATAGGTACTCTCGAACTGAGATCTTGAGCAAGAAGTTCCTCGTCTGCTCCACGGCACATCGGTCATTTCCTCAGCAATAGGGATAAATCCGATAGCCAACAGTCTCCGATGTGACGACCGGACTGCTGCAATGAGGCTCGACGAACTACGAACAGATGCGGAGTACGGATACGCCCTATAGACAATGATTCAAAATTCACAGATATGAATGCATTGAGAAATTTACTACCATTGTTCCCATACGCCGTAATTTGGACCACGGATCGTGACCCGTATTCCTGCCGCCCTCTTCCAGGCACCGCGTGATGAGTACGAAAATAGTTGAGCGGGTACAAGTTCAAATTTATTTACATCAAGAAACATCTTGGTTAGTATACAGGGCATTGTACAATGTGCGCGAGAGTTTTTCAGGAAACTCGCGATTAGTTATTCATCTTGAGGCTCAATGACGTCGAGACAGGCATCCGCAAATTCGGTGAAAAGTGGTTCCTGAAAAGAGAATTTATCGTGGAACATTATGCATTGTCTGGTTTGAAGCAGCATGAGTCTCCGGGAGCTCTGGAGTAGAAGAGTCTATCATTGCTTCAATAGAAGCAATCGTTTGTTTGCACTCAGGATTTCGGACGGTCTTCCCACGAAAACTACCTATTTTCTCTAAATGTTCCCAACGATTCTGGTTTTCAAACTTCCAGACGCAGTACTTGCATCTGACGATTTGCTTCGCGCCTGCTGCTTACAATCAGTGCTCTTACGATTAGTTCCAGCTAGAGAATATCAACTCTCATTCATAGAGTCGACAGTCCCGATTGTTTTCCATGGAACAAAACTCAATGGATTTTCACAGAGATTACCTTCATCAGCTGGTCGAGCATTTTCGACGGATCCCTCTCGGATGCCAAAGATTTCAGAAGCACCCTGAGATGCGGGTTTGCAAGTGAATCTCGGAGTGGTTGAGACGTTTTGAGATATTCCAGCAGTCTGGGTGGGACCTGCAAGTCGGAGAATGGTTGTATGGATGTCACTTCAGCAAGGATGTGGTCGAGAGCATCCTCGGGATCGTAACGACGTTATCGTATCAATGCATTAGTGAGAATTCGGAATGAAACTCACGATGTCTTCGCGCGGATAATCTCTTCGATTAGCGATTGAGTCCGACTCACGAGCTGCTCTGTGAATCAATGAGAAAGTTATTGCCGAGAATCCGAGGTCAATGTTCCGCTTGCGCGCCGTGATCTCGAAGAAGCGATTCGACGCCGAGTCCAACGATCCCTCATTTCAAGATTCCGATTTCAGATCTCATCCTCTGTCTGCTACAGACATGGTGGAACGGACGCCGACAACCTCTATCGATTGCGAGAGCTATTTTCCCCTCTCGGTGAGGAAGTTTCGATACTCAGAGGCGACTTAATTTTTGACCGGCTCTGAAATAACCGAATTGGGCCACAGTCTGGCTTCTTGAGAGAACTTACGTTTCCGCGGGCTCAGCTTCGATTTTCTTGCATTCCTGTGTTGTCTTGTGAGTCTTGAAGCAAGCGACGGAGCAGTACTTTAAGAGGCACACGCACTTATATTTCGATTCGGTTAGATAACAAACTTCACAAGACATGATGGAGAAGGTGAAGCAAGTTTGTTTTGGTTTCTTTCATATGGTGGAGAACACATGGCGCGTTACCAGACGACCTTCGGAAAGAGAGGGGGGAGAAAAACAAAACAAATTCTGTTCAATATATCCCACCACCTACCCAGAATGTCAACTTTCTTCCCCGGAACAAATTCTTTGTGGAGTCATTCTCTCTCTAGCAAGCAAAACTATATATTTCAGGACCACTATTCTATTAGGATTCTCCTATAGGGCGCCGCCATTCAAATTTTTGAAAAGAGCCGCGCTCATTCACTAAAAGGCTGCTCACTGCGGCGCTGGAAGAATGACGCCCCGGAAAGAGAACGAAATTGGCTTCTTCCTGCCCAAAAGAACGATTAGGTGCATCCGATTCCATAACCATTCAGTCGCAATAAATATTGGTTTCTGAGCTTCCGAACTGGGAGCTGGTTGGGAACTAATCTGGGGGTGATCGGGGATTTGGGCCCCACTTCGGTGATCCAAAACCTTGTTCAAAACTTACGAGCCTCCAAACTGTGGATATTAAACCATTGGTTAATTATCAAGAGATGACAACGTAAGGAGTATTTGCGGACTTCAAGGGAATTCCTCCCCTGAGCATGGGAACAAAGTTGCCTCGAAGAACTTGATAATCACTTTTACCATGAATTTATGAATTCAGAAGAGTTTTGTCGAAACGTTTTCGGAAGGAAGCTCGCGGGGCGCACTCGTAGTCTTCGATATCATTCCTTTCCGTTAAGCTCTGATACGGTAAATGATCGTCAAGGTGGAAGTTGTTTCGGAAATCAACGAGTTCCGCGAAACCGAATCTTGAAGCGCAGTCATTCGACTCAGCGAGGCCGCGGATGAACTCTAGAAACGAGCTTGTAATCAGCAAAGTTTCGCTTTTGATAAATTCCATAACTACTTTGCTCTGAACTGCTCTTCTCAAAATCGTGTTCAGAATCGACGCGAGATTCGAGTCCTACGGAAATCCTAATTCAAAGATACAGCATTCTTCGAACTACCGTTAGTTTTACAACGTCACACTAGTGGCAGCTTGCGAAATCCCAGATGATCCTCAGATTAGACAAGGTGGACATTCTGCGAGAATCACGTAGTGAATCCCGCAGTCGTATAGTAGTGGGAGTTCTTACAACTAGTAGACTTATCTCTTGACCCTTTGTTGCAGTCGTGTTCGAATACAAATCGGAGTATTCTCAGCAGGTCTTTCCAGATGAAGTATTCTACAACTCTCGCTCGCAGCTACTTCCCCTTTTATTCATATCAAGTGACCGATTGAGATCATGGTTGGATTCCGCAAGATTATCGCAGTATAGCCACAGGAACGGGTTTCAGATGAGAAACTACCCCTTGAGTCCCTTGAGTCGACATTGGAACTCATTTCTCCCTCGATCTTCGTTGGCCGAGGCCCGAGAGGCCACTGACAGGAGAGTCGGATTCGCATTTCGTGGTCGTCCTTGAAATTCCGTGAACTCCACAGTCGGATTGCTTCGAATTCTAAAGAGAGAGCTACTAAGTATGGTTGAACGATAGTTTGATCCCTCGTGTGTTCCTATTGGATGAGCGATACAGTAACGAGCTGGCCATTTGGTTTCCGCTCCCGTCTAATCCCTATATCAGAAATAATCGGGATCATCAGATCGGTGAACCTGTAATCGATTGATTTTCAAAAGAACGGATGCATTTAAATGCGCTTTGATGCGGTCAAAGGTTGAAAATTTTCGGCAGAACTTTGATCGCAAATCCTTCGCAAAGATGACTTCATGTTTCCACGCGATTGCGAATCCGCACTGAGCAAGATCGTTAAGGCATTAAAAGTCATTGGATTTCAGCGTACGAAGTTCGGACTTTTGTTCAGGTGAACGTTCCTGCTCGTCTCGTTGCGGAATTCACACTCGATCTGTTGATTCCTAACTATTTCGTTATCTGGAATTCCCTTGTATGATGGTCATGACATGAATTGCTGTGCGGTGCATATGCAACGGAATCGTAAATAATTCCAAATTAGGGCAATCAGCCACAATCTTCATTCGAGTTTTGTGAAAGCCACAATCAAGTTTTGTGGTTCAGCCGCCGATGGTTGATAAGTGAGATCGTTATCCGTGTGGCGGGCAAATTTGAATTTCACACTGTCTTTGTGAGAGGGACCGAAGAGGAGAGGGTGGCGACGGCGGCGGTGGCAGCAACAGCAGTTATAGAGCCATCGAGGTGAGAGCATCAGAAAACCTGAAAAGAGACGTGCTCACCGCCTAATTCCTCTGTGGTATGCAGTGAAGTCGACTTCGAACGATGGCCACATCTCAGGTGGGTTCCGGAGGCGCAAGATGCAGAGCACACAGGATCGTGTAACGGTAGTGCAAAAACTGTCTGTTCTCCGTGAGGAAACCTCTGTTTTCCACAGTGTGGTCGCGGGAAAACTTTGTGTCAACCTGCTGCAACGCGAACTTGCTATATTTTGTTGACACTAGGTTATTCCGTATGGAGGATCGAGCATTCTGTGCGTTGTGTTGTGGTGCATGTCCACAAACGTATCCGAACTCTCAGTCTTAAATACGTACATACTTCTGATAGAATTTTCTCCACTACATTAGTCACTCCTCAGAGGAGTATCATCATCGGAGGCCTCAGTCAATGAGCTGACCAAAGACGCCTCACGTGATTCGTTCTAGGGGTTCATCCGATCACTGTCAAAGAGCAAGTTCTTTTCTTACTCCGTAACGAAATCGCTAGTTCAGTACTACCTACTTGTTGCTCGCGTTTCGATGGGGTTGATAAAATACTAGGAACGCTGAGCTACGGGACAAAGTTTGATATCCGGAATCGGGAAGCCTTTGCGTTTCCTCAGGTAATATAGTTTGTCAAGTGAAATATTCCGGATCCTTTGCGAAATCATCCTCTCCGCATTTTCTGAGATTTCAAGGGCACTCCGGTCCAACAGCTGATTGTCAATATTGCTTCGCTCTTGCGAGGATGATGCGTTTACCTGAAGATCGCAGCTTTGCGTTCAGAGACTGAACATCTCAAAACACGCGGCATCGTGGAATTCCCTCGGACAAATTCGTGCATTCGCTTTGGTTATGCGGAAAACCGTCGAGATCTGCTGAGATCACCAGAAGTTTTTGTTTATGTCCAAATAGCACACCCGGCCTCCACAGGAGAATCATCAGCATTGTGTTTGCGATAGACGGATTGATCTTCGATTCTCGACCGATCGCATTCGCTCGGTTCTCCTTATGGCATCGAGTTCTCCTTGGGCATCTATGTCCGAAAACCGTCAATGATTCAATAAACGTCCGTTTGTCTAATTCGGTTTCTCGATGATCTATTTTCCAGGACAAAGAGAGTCTCGTAGTCGTGGAAGGTGAAGCCGGCCCCCACCGCAAAGATGATACCGCGAAAAATCAGCTACAGCCATACGTCGATCAAACGGACAACGCTCTCCTCAACTCTGAATTTTCGGAGTCGATGGATGAATATACCGGAATCGGCTGCTGCCATCCATCCACCAGAACTCATAGATATTTTGTTTTGATCTTCATGTGCCTTCTAGCTTTCGGTGAGTATTTCGCAAGTACTTCTGTTCTACTCGGTATACTCCTTTAGAAATTACGCCGAGTCTACATTCGATGGTGAAAATTACGGACGGGAATCGCGAGAGTTTCGAGTGTTTGAAGGCTGGAGAAAAGATCGACGGAACGGATTCCGTTAGGGAACGTTCGAGCCACGGAGCTGATCCACGTGATCCGGATAGCGCTGATCGACCAGATTATAGTTTTGATGGAATTCCGTGAGCTTTTCGGGTTCAAGAAAAAGCTTAATTGTCCCATAAGCGTCACAGCTCGGCTGAAAGTTCAATCTATTTCATGCTACATTCGAGGAATACTCGAATTCCATTCTGATCCAGAGTCACGTGTTGGAAGAAACGTTCGCTTTTGCGGAACGTCACGATGCGACGTCCGATTTCCTGATATTCGTAAATTCCTGCTGATTAGAATGCGGAATTGAAATTGTTTTCAAGAAGTTCTCAGCGAGACCGCTCCGACGAATCGGCTCTTTATGGAGAAATTTTCAATTCGCCTCGGGCTTTCAGCGAAACGAGTTCGTTTTCGAAAAACAAGTCGGCTGTGATATCGACGAAACGCAAACGAAAGGTTTTCTCTAATTTCAGGCTCTTATTACTGTTATGACAATCCTGCCGCTTTGAACAAACAAATGCAGGATGACATGAACCTCACCGAGACCGAATTCACCACTCTTTATTCGGCATATTCATACCCGAACGTGATACTCTGCTTCTTTGGAGGATTCCTTCTCGACACAGTTTTCGGAATTCGACTTGGAGCGATAATTTTTGCCGGACTCATTTGCATCGGACAGGTTATTTTCGCTAGTGGCGCGCTCATTGATAACTTCTACGTAATGGTGCTCGGACGATTTGTTTTCGGGTAAGTTTTGATCTCATGAAGGTCGTAGTGGAATGTTCCCTCCATCGACGATGTTTAGGACTTCGTATATTTATCACAATAGTGATGCCAAGATGATTCTCGTCGAAAAAAAAATGTCATCATAACGACCATTGGCAACGAAAATGAAGTGAAACGCCCTAACGCATCCTCTGTTTCCATTCAGTCTCGGCGGCGAATCTCTAGCAGTCGCTCAGAACACCTACGCCGTGCTTTGGTTCAAGGGCAAGGAACTCAACACTGTTTTCGGAGTCCAGTTATCGATTGCTCGTCTAGTAAGTTTGGGACCGTTTCCGAATGTTTGTCATCTCTGTGAAAACAGAGCGCACGATGGACTCTTCTCTCAACCTCTCTGTGCTTCTAGGGGAGCATGGCGAATCTGAACTCGATGCCTTATCTCTATAATTACATCCAAGAAACCTACAAGGGTCCTTTCGGCTTGGGAATCGCGCTGATGTTAGGTGAGCTCGACGTCCTCTTAAACACGCGCAGAGATGCACACGTTGAGTCGTAAATAGAGCATATGGCAGTCTTGGATTCGAGTTTAACCCGATCAACACGGGATGATCTATTCGTTTTGTCACGAGCAGTTCATTGAACTTCCAGCCGGAGTCCTCTGCATCTTCTCTCTCCTGTGTGCTATCATTCTGGCATACTTTGACAAGCGAGCTGAGCGCATTCTCCGCCGGGAGAGCGCAGGGGCGGGTGAAGTCATCCATATCAAAGATGTTCTCCATTTCCCCCTTCAGTTCTGGCTACTCTGTCTTATCTGCGTTTTCTACTATGTGGCCATCTTCCCCTTCATCTCGATTGCGGGGTGAGTACACTTTCAAGCTGATGAGTAGGGCCGCCAAAAATATGCACCAAAAAACTCGAAATATGCACGATATTTCGAGTAATATGCATGCAAGAGTCGAAAAATGCCCAAGAGACACTTTATTCGACATGAACTATTATTTTCCGTCAGAATCCCCCGTTTCACACACTTTATTCCTAAATTCATGTGCATTGGTTGCAAGCGACAGCAAAAGAAAGCCTTAAGGATTTCGGGTCATCGGCTCAATCAAAGACTTGCATGTGGCGATCACTCGCGGTTGCGATTCTTCCCAAGGCAAAGCGATATTGTCGAATTCAGGTCTTCAATCCAGTCGAAATCGACTTGAGCGCGATCATTTCACATATGCATATAAACAAAAATTAACCCCCAAATATGCGCATATGCACTAAAATATGCATTTGCATATTTCTGGCGGCCTTACTGATGAGGAATCGAGTTCGAATAAACTCGATCATTCGATTGGAAATCTGATGAAATTCTTCAAATAATTCTGTTCGCTCACGGGAACCGTCCCTGGAACGTTCTTGAACGTCGTGTTTGCTGAATTCGTTTGATCCCGTTGCAGGACGTATTTGCAACATCAGTATAACATGACCAAAGAGGAGTCTGCGGCCATAACGTCAATCCCATACACAGTGAGTGCCATCGTGTCCCCGTTGTGTGGGCTCCTCTGCGATGTTACGGGTTTGAATCTGATCTGGACTGTTGTTGCCACCGTTGTGAGTGCTGGATGCCATTTGGCCTTCAGCTACCTACCCACGAACCTCGTCCCGCCGGGTGTGATCATGGTAGGTTGGACAGAATTCGACAGATATTTGGCGAAATATTATTTAAGTATCTATCATTATGAGCAATTTTTCGCTTCTCTTGATGTCCTCTTCCGTCGTAACCCAAAGCAAAACTCTTAAGATGCCTGTTGAACTTGCAGGGTGTGTTGGGTTTCGGATTCTCTCTGCTGGCTTGCGCTTTCTGGCCGATGGTTGCTCTACTGATTCCCGAACACCAACTGGGAACGGCGTACGGTGTTATGCAGGCCATCCAGAACTTTGGACTGGCGGTTGTTGTTCAAACGGCCGGAATGATGCGAGATTCTTACGGCTTCCAATGGACAGAGCTGTACTTCTTGATGTGGATGTCGCGTAAGTGGAAGAATATGCCGGGACATCAAGCATATCCAATCATGTACTTCGGATATGAATTCAAGATCTAAAGTTTCGAATCGGATAGCCATTAACACTCTTTCGGTTTCCTCATTCCAGTCTCGATTGTTATGGGTTTGGTGCTCTTAATGCACAACATCGCAACAAAGGGGATGCTGAATCCTCCTCTATACAGAAGAAATCTCCTCGGACAACGAGATGAAGATGATGATCGTGAATTCTTGGTGAATCAAGATTAATGTTTTGAATCCAACATCAAGATATTGATGACATTGAAGCAGTGCCGGTGTGTTGCCATTCCATCAGGAGCTGGACGCCTCATGTTTTTGCACAAGCAAGATGTGATCATGTTATCGAAACACCGGACGACGACGACGACGACAACGTTGTGTGACATCGATCAGTTGTGATTGAGATGCTCGTCGATGCTCCCCAGTCATTCGAGACGCTCGTGTTTGTATACTTGTCAATAAGAAGAAAAACCAAAGCATTCCGGGCGGCGGCAGCGAAGAAATCTCAAAGAGGACTACATTTCCTTAGTGTTAGGTGAGGAGGACTTCTGGAGTTTTTTTTAGAGTCTTGGAATTTTTTCGTGCTGATTTCCCGCTCATAAAATATATAAAATATCGAATGCGTGAATAAAGGAGAGCAAACTCCTAATATTGTTCAAGATCATGTTCTCTTTTCGACCGCTCTCTTTGATCAATCTTCCGACTGTGAGTCAAATTCAAGCAATGACAGAGATTCAGGAATCTCAAGTCGTTTCACCCTGAGTAATCTCTCACGTTTCTTTCACCCAGACCCGGTCTCCTGATGAGAAATTTCTAGTCTCCGACGCGGAGGATTCGCACCGGACTTGGGTCGGGCTCCCGACTTTTTAGAGTGCTGCAATGGGAACAATTCTCAGAGCAGTTCGCTTCCGCTTCAGTTGCAATCTTCGCGATCATGTAGTCTATTCCTTGACTCCGCATCGCAGTCGAAAATGAATCCGAAATGAAACCGTTCCGAGCAGCGGCAGCAGCTCGTCTCCCGTCTGCCAGAACCGACTTGTGAAGGTTCCTTGAGTCAAGAGTCAAAAGTGATAGCGAGAGCCTTCGGCACTCCGGCACGAACCCTCAAACACAATGATACAATGGTTCAAATTGACGGCTCTGGACAGATCGACTTGATCTGTGAGAACTCTCTAGTCTCCATCTGATCATGATTTCAAGTTGATTCCAAAAGTGAAGAAGTCAGTTTCCCAGAAAGGAAACGCTGGCATTGCCACTGTGCACTACACTCTAACGACGTCCTCGAACCGAAGATTTCAACCCAGGGCTTCAAGATGAATATGTTTTCGTTATCTGTAGATCTCCAAATAGCAGACTGGTCTTCCGTTCTTATGAGAATTTTTCACAAAAAAATTGATTTATTTCGCAATCTCGAGGAGGACGCAAACGGATATTCGGCGGAAGTGTCTACGCATTTTTCTTCTAATTTCACCTCCGGAAAACGGGCAATGGAGTGTTCTCGATTGAATGGCTGGCTTATTTTCGAGGTCCATTCTCAGCTGCGTCGGGTTTTACTTTTGTGGAACGGTGGATCAGATTCATCGCTGCTGTCATCAGACGAATCACTTTCCGATTCCGGCTCTTCGGTGGCGCTTTCCGTGATCACGCTCAAGTCAGAAACCGCTGTAGTTGTGGTCACCACATCGATTTGTCCGTCGGAATCGGAAGAACTCGCAACATTTTGAGGTTCGCTGTCTTCTGCGGCACTTTGTTTCTCTAAATCAGGGCAACCTCTTGGACTGGGAGATTTGACATCGCGATCAGCGTTGCATCCAGGCAGCGACTCGTCCCAGACAGTCCCAGCCGCGCATTGGAGCTCGAAACGTTCATTTGCGCATTGGTAGAAACGACGACAGAACTTTTCGTGAGCCAGGTACTGTCCGACGTATTGGCATTGAGGTCCCGATTCCGGTGCTGATTCTCGAGCGACAAGTGCGACACGATTTTGCAAAAAGGCTGCTTCAACAGCACTCCCGGAGACCAACAACAGGCAGAGAGCGCACCTCTGAAATACCATTCCGAAACTTGACAATGTCTCACTGAATGCTGATCGGTTCGGGACATTGACTTTTATAGTATCTGCCATCTGCTCAGGCGGCTGATTCGGATCACGGACGCCCGATCAATTATCAGATTGTGATCTCAGTAAATTGAGCCTGAAATTTCTTTCGGCGACAGATCCTATAAGACCGAGATAGGTAATGTATGACCATCCAACGCTGGAAAAAGAGGGAAGCCGTCGAACTTCTGGTGGGCGTTTATGATCTCAAACCAGCTGTCACACGTAGTTATGAGGAGAGCCTGGAAGACTGGCAATAACACTAATTTCCAATGTACTGAGAAAGGTCAAGCTCTTCTCTCAATGGACCAATTCGGTTTCCGAAAGGAGCTTTCAATGAAAATGGCCATTTAAAGGTTCTCGTTAATCCTCCCGCAGAACTTGGGAACGCAAAATGTACCACGAAATTGACGCTCTTGTCCTTGCCCGATTTCGAGAACACTCCCAACCCAGTCTGATGGCAATCCATAGAATACAACCGTGCCTTCATTGACATCACAACTTATCTGAATGGGATCCCATTTAGCTACTCTTGTGATAGCTAGGTCATCTGTGACCACCTCCTCAGCTATAACAGCTGGAATAACAGCTGGTGTCCCCCAACGGTCTGTACTCGGTCAGGCCGCATGGAACATCGCGTAAAACGGAATTTTCAGAATCGATATTCCGGGAAAAAATTATCGGCCACGCTGACGGTCCTGCTCTGTGCAACAGAGTTGACGACGAGGCCACAGAAGAAGTGGGAGATGAGCAAGACCGAGGCAGAAGATCTCAATGAGGGGAAAAATCTTGAACTCGTTCCATCAAAATCTGAAGAAATAATTTTGAGCAGTTAAAACAAACTCAGAAACATACTTTGCCAAAAGTTGCACCGTGCAAGAATATTAATCATAAAAGATATCGAGCTCTCCGTCATACGCTGATGAACTTCAATTTTTCGGGGTTCGGAAGATATCGGGGTATTTAACAGTCGGCATCCATAAATCCTTGGATTGATGAAATGGATTGAACGGAAAATCGTTCGTTTCTAGTGAGGATTCCTCAGAAGCGTGAACTTTCTAACTCTATTGATAATTTGGAATCGATCATCAATGTTTCAACATCATCAATAGACACAGCATCAATTTTTCAAACTTCGCTGCAAGACATCGTGGTTGATCGGCGGGAACAATTCCTCTAGATAGAATCGGAGCTAATGAACGGAGAGGACGTTCTCTGGCATCTTACGGCTTCTCACGGGTACCATCGAGAGACGATACATGAGACTGATTTCGGGCGATAAAGATTATAGCCTCGACCGCAACTCAACTGGATGTTTCCCGGATGTCAAGATATTCGTAAGCTAAGTATGAAGAGCTAGACGTCCAGGGTCTGCTGGCAGGCGATGTGAAGAAGTAGTTAAATGAAATATATTCATGACTCTGCTATGAATGAGTCATTCTCCGAAACTTCGGACACGTTTGATTTTTAGAAAGCTTCAGCAACTTCCGTCAGCCGTCCATGGGTGCGTAAGTTCGTTTCTGATCTGCCAGCTTCGCCGTAACACATGATATAAATTTTTTCAAAGGAAAACTATCACAACATGTCAGAGTGATTAAGTGGCTTGCAGAACAAAACTCGAAAAATTTTGATAATTGTGTCTACTTTGTTGAGCTGTCATTTTCCCAACAGCATCTGCTTTGATCACGGTTGTGATTGCCAACGGAAAATGAAGTTGATTAGCTGATCGTATTTTCTGCGAAACGAGAGCATGGATATGCAAGCTAAGAAAACCTCGAGGGTCGGCAGGATCCTCAATCACCTCAACCTAAACCAAAAGCTTGATATTCTTTTTCCTACGTGAGTATGGTGAAGTGTTTTTGATGTCTCCAAGAGAATGACCTGAAATCACTCGTAGTCATATCGACGCAAGTTTCGCAACGCTTAATTTTGATTTCGCAGTTTGTATCCCTCGACCGTCCTGTCGCTGGTTAACTTGATGAGAGATTCGAGCGTACTAACCGGGTTGCGCTTTCCGAGAGAGCAGTTCATACAAGATCAGTTCCAATTGGTTATATATGACTTGGTTCGATTGGTGCGGAGAAAAGGCATCACACTGGAGTGCATACTGGCATTTCTTGCGAATTTGGCCGCTCTTTACGGGCAGATATATGAGAGAGACCCTCATGCTTCCGCGGCAAGTCCTGATAACCCGTACTAACTGTACTCACGGACCTCAGTTTGTGGAGGAGTTCGTTCCTCTTCAGGGATTCCGCCCATTCTGCTTCGACTTTGAGCTCAGACAGCAAGTGGTTCACTCTGGCTAACGTTCAATCAACTCCGGCAGTACTTTTTGAAATATTACTACCGGTTGACCGTCGCCTTCAATCCCTTGTTGACATACCTGGAGAGAGCTCGAGGCTTTAAGGTGACAGATTGGAATGCTGTGGGGACTACCATGATTAGATTTTACAAAAAACAAGTGGGAGAACGAAAGGCAATGAGAGTCTTCCCGAAGATTTCCAAGTTCGTTATCTGGAAGACGTTGTGTACGCCAATAGTCTTTCAAATCTATTTGCTCTGCCGGTTGGGCACAGTATTCTATCTTTTCGCCATCGAGATTTCGATCTTTGCTCACACAAAGTGATACATTGATAGGTGTTCGAGAAGGCTCCATTCTTCGCAAAGCGTCGTTCGGCAATATCGACTGCGTTTTGAGATTCACGCCGTTCCGGTCTGAGAACGCAAAATGCCGCAGCTTTGCCGCTGAAAAAGAAGCTGCGAGCATGGTGACATCCGTTTTCATTCCTCAGGTCTACGCTTGCTTCAATACAGAAGGCTCCCACGTGTACTGCACGGAGTACGTCCGCGCAGTCAGTGCGTACAAGTACGTTAACTTTCGTTTCTGGAGCTCAGTTTTTCAATTGTATACAAACCAACATCCACGGCCTCTTTTGGGGAGTCAGTGGATCTGAGCTGAAAAGCACCGCTTCTGTTTCCCAGAGTGCTTGTGAAGGCCAAATATTTCGAAGATAGAATACTGCGCGTGGTCTTGGGCCAAGTAGGACTCGCACTCGAGCACCTCCATGCTCAAGGAATCATCCATCGAGATTTATACGTGAGTTTCCGCGATTCCTCACGAGTGATCATCAGTTCTCGATGATTTCTAGAATGTAACTTGATGTCTCATTCGTCCAGATACCAAACATACTCATCCTGTTCGGGTGCCGTATCAAACTCATAGGCCTCCAACACAGTAAAGTTTGCATGGGGAGGTTTTCGAGGAAATATGGCCCCAACAAAACGGTCGAGTTTGAACTGGGAGACGAAGTTCTAGGGAGTAACAGATACTACATGGCGCCAGAGTTGCTATCAGGTAAAATGTACGGACGAGGAGTCGACTGGTACGCACTGTTTCTTGGTCAGTAATTTAAGATATCATCATTTTCGGCTTGAAATTCAATCTGAATGTCATCGACATCTCACATCCCTCAAAAAACATCCCTCACCTCGAAGGTGGTCGCTCGGAATCACTTGTTTCCATCTGGCGTCTGGAAGGCAGCCTTTTGGGCATCTAGCGGAACATGAATTGGCGAAAGTTGTCGCGTCCGCTCAGATAGAGTGGCCTCGATTCAGGGACCCATCTTGGCAACTTCAGAAATTCGTTACCAAGTGCCTTCAACCAATTGACAGTAATGTTCTTTGATGTGCTCAAGGTGGAATCGTTGCGAAAAAAATATAGATGGCTGTTTCCATCACGTAATGCATAGCTTTCATCCGTTTTGTTGGTGTGTTCGCCGGCAGGGATGGACACGAGTCACGGTGATGACGATGACTCCCGCCTGTCCCTGTTCGTCTGCAGTTCGGCACCTCATGCTAAGCAACGTACCGCTCTCTTTGAAAGCTCAACTTGCGTTTCGTATTCTTCAGCACGAATGAACTTCGATGAGCTCAAGAAGCACTCGTTCTTGGAGGGTATCGACTGGGATAAGTTGAGTGTACACGACGTCTTCGAAGAATTCCACGCGCTTCAGTTAGCATTCACTCACAGTAGAGACGAAGACACGTCAAGTCCATCAGTTTCACCGTCTGCCGCGAAAGATTCCACCAATCAGACAAGCGGGTCGGTCAATTGCCTTAATAGGCGAGACAAGAACAAAGCTTTCAAGGTGTGCTGGATTCTTTTTAATGCTCATCTTGGAACCGATTCTCCAATATCGACATATCTCTCCCGATCGAACGTGTCCCATTCCATTTGAATATGACACTCCACAATGTGTTCCACGTACGATAGGGTTTCCACAAGTAATGGAATCCGATTCGACAACGAGCGTTTCCTCGCCCACTTTCAGGATGTGACGATAAATTCGGCGAACATCTTCACCTACGCGTCGGAAAAGTATGTCGCATTCATGAAAGCCGAGAGAGGGCTCGATGAAACAGACTCGAACCAATCTGGAGTTTCATCGCCTTCAAGATACTCCTTTGTCCGTGAGTTTATTCCCATTTTCAGGATGCAGTTTCCCTGGAACAAGATTCCCCCATCGTGGAATGACCGCTGCGGTGACCCCGCGGCTCACGAACGAGAATAGCGTTTTAACTGCAGCATCAATCGTTCCTTCCAGTTGAAAAGGTTAAAAACGTGCCGCTTGAAATCGTGCTCACGATTTTCAGGAGAAAGTTCTTTTGCTGTTGGGAATCATGGGGTTTCGAATTCGAAGAACACACTAATCATCTAGACGAAAGCCTAGTCTTGGCAACTGAAGTCCAGCCTGGAGGATGCGCAGATGTGAGATCTCCCAGGATATTGCACGTGATGATTATGATCCGTTGAGAGTTCTAGATTTCCTACGGATTCCTCAAATATGTGGATCGGCAAATGACATCTGATCATCCCTATCCGTATCCGAAGTGTGGTGGCTTGATGAATGGAGATGTCATCTTCGAAGTTGGCAGCTGCTGCTTCTGGACGGAAAGATGTTTGAAGAAAAGCGATATCAAAGAAGTATTGAGCTCAGCTTCGGATGTTCTCAACGTCAGAGTCGCGGTGTCGTCAACGCAACGCATTCTGCAGGAACGTCAGGATTCATTATATGTGATTGAAACAGCGCCACGACATTCTGTATCATGTGAGTAAACTACTTCACGCTACTTCATTACTGCCAACTTTGGCCGGCTTCTTTCACCCTCCACAAGAAGCGTTTTCTCAAATTTCGAGGAGGCTTTTCGGCTGGAATGATTCACTCAATTACCTACTCACTCAGTTTGTTCTTCCAGTGAGAACAACTCAGGTTAAAACTAGAGGACCCGAAGACTTTGGCATCAAGCTCCAGGCGTACAAGCTCCCGAATGCCTTTTACATCCTCGTGGACAGGATCATTGACAGCTCAGCGATCTCATCTGACAGGGAACAGGTTTGTCACGTCTCGAATCGATTCTTACTTCATTATCAAAAATCAGAGTGGTCATTCTCGATTTGCTCTTTAGCTAGGACTGTTGAACGGTGACGTGGTCGTTGCTATAAACGGCCAACAGACTCCCACAAGTATGGAGCTCGTGACGGAAATGTTTAAGGGTTGGACTACAGGCGCAAAAGTCAAGGTTAGTGAGGAGGGTCCTTTGACTTCGGAGCTTCCAAATTTGTTTGCGTGCTGTCGCATGTGGGAGTAGATCCAGGCCTTCTCAGCGAATTTTCCCCGACTCGAGCGCAAACGAGGCGCCCGAGGAGTGAAATGAGGAACGACATTTACTCCGAGAGAAAATGAAAGTTCTTCGAAAATTTCATCGCCCCCGGGTGGATTCAAACCACCAACCTTTCGCTTAACAGCCGAACGCGCTAGCCGATTGCGCCACGGAGGCAGTTCCCCGTGAAGCAAATCATCCGCCGACTGTTCGTCGAGCCGGGAATCGAACGGATGGGGGAAAAAATCGCCCTCAGCATTTTACTCGATGAATGCATCGCTTTCAACACGAGTATTGGATCTTTCCGAATTTTAATAATTTGCAGGTGAAGGCCGTGGCCACGTCGGCGTTGCGGCCGGAACACAGTTGGCGGATATGGGAGAAAAAAACAGCGGAGGAGAGCACGCCCTGAATTGAATATTCTTCCGAATATTCTCTCTGATTGCACTAGGTTGTGTTTCGTTCAGAACGGTTGCATTCTTCGGAGATCGCGAACAGGCCCGGAACGCGAATGAACGAAATTGGCTGTTATTGTTATTGTGATAAAATGGTTGTCTCTTTTGAAAATGGTTCTCGTCTTGAAAACCGATTCCGTTTAGATTATCGCCTTCGAAACCTGCATTCCACGTGCCGACGACGATTGATTTTGGAACTCAGAGTTGAATTCGAGCAAGCAGCAAGCTTACTCCAACGGACGAATGAAGTCGGGAGTCCGTGGAACTTCCCGATTTACCAGTCTCCGAGAAATGTGTCGACTTTGGCTCTCTGGCAACCGTTGAAGGTTTATTTTGCTTCAGTGTTCTCACATGCGTTTCAAAATCTAGCAATAGCCATCTCCAAGTCGGTCTCCGTGATTTTATCGATTTTATCAGTCGCTTCGAGTAGACGGTTAGCGAGATCCTGAGTCAGCATTACAGCGAATTTCTTCGTGGCGTTGAAATCGATACCTTTCATGAAACGTCCAATTTCCTCGGGAGCAATGTTGAAGTTGTCAGCTATGAAATCTAGCGCCTCTGCCGCGAAAATCGAGCCTTGCGTTTCGAAAGCGTTGCGCGCGCTGCGAGCTTCTGCTGCGAGCGTTAACAAGTGAGCCCCGAGGAGAGCTGCGACAATCGTTCGGCAAACAGCGTTCATCGCTGTTGGTCTGTCAAAGATAAAGTAATTTAGGCAGCGAATCTTCGGAATCTTGATCAGGATCTTCACGAATCTTCACGATTTTCTAGTTATTTTTAACCCATTTCCGTTTTACATATAATCTGGATTTTTCCTGTGATCAATTACACTCACCAGTGGTGTCGGCAATTGATGGGATCCTTGCAATACTTGTGGAATCTAAGAGGACCGGTTGGCTACAGGACTTGCAAAACTGCGCAAACAGCGCAACGTACAGAGTCAGCTCATCGACTGAGAACATCTCATCGTTTATATAGGACGTCGACTTTGATCTCGAGTGCGTTTCATACTCTCTGACTGACCTTGCCTAATGAGTTGGTGTTTTGCGCACCGCTTTTTTTAGGGAAATCGGTTAAAGAATGGACTGCCAATTCTCTCGTCTATAGAATTTAGAGCTCTCAAGACTGAATGATGGTCCCCGAAGATAAATCGATCAAAGATGGAGTAGAATCGAAGTGGCTGTTCAAAAAACGATGAGAGACTCTCGACTCGTCGAGTTATCAAGCTCACGTGGGATCTCTTTCTTGAAAAAATTTGGTCTCGAGGTTTGTCCTCCACGCTCTGCGACGCTTGCCGACCTCGCAGATTACGTCAACATGGAAACGAACCGCTACAACGCCGCATAAAAACTACAAAAGATTCTCAGTCTTCCAGACGCCAACCTTCATCTGTAAACGGAATGTGGAGGATATCAATTAGTCTTCTTTGCAACGACAAACTCGTCAACGAGAAACTTATTCCACCAGTATTCATACACGCACCGACTGAAACTATTCGAACTGTTACATAATCTTAACAACAAAGTCGCGTCCACTTTCTTCATCCGATCCTTTGAAGACGTAACAGAAATTTCCACTCGACCGAATGAAGAGAACTTCGCTTCATTCACTCCGCTCGTCTTCTCCGCGGTCGTTTACTTCACGAGCAGGTCGTTAAGTCACCGATTGACGCAAGCAAAAACTCGTGGAGTGCTTTAGCTGCCGTAAACAAATAAAGAACGCCGCCTGTCGCAGGACTGTTCACCAAGCAACAGAGGGCGAGTTCCGTTAGATTTTATCCAATCTCACAGTGAGGAGTGATCGCCGATTCACGGAAATTCCGTAAGGGTTACGGTTCGGATCCCATGGAGGATAATTCCAAGGGGGATCAACGTCCGCGCAGACATTCAGTTCTTTCAAACTTTCTGAAAATCTCGTTCAGTTCAGAAGTTACGTTAGCGAGCACTCGTGTTGGAGTGGACTACATATTATGACACGTTTGAGACATTCGATTATATGAAATCCCAAATGAGAGCGGAAGCGCTTCTAGTCATTCAAGTTGACTTTACATTGCATGAAGACATATCGGAGAATTTTGAAATAATGTGGGAGCTCTATTTAGAATTAATGACGAGTGTCAAACTATGAATATGGTTGTTGCGTTGACTCCAAAGAAGCCAAAAGGTCTTCCTTACGTCGGTGTGATGCCGGTAGCAGATCCGACGCTGATAGAAATGCGACGTGAATTCTTTTTTTTTTGAGACAGGGCGACAAAGTTGAAAAGCTATTTTGTGATTTCGGTTTTTTTTTCTCCGGGGGTTGACCTTTGTTACTTCAACCGTAAAAACATGGAAGAGCCAAACGCATTCCCTCTCTTCCATCCTATAAAATCGATGGTTTGTCAACGTGGTGGTCACAAACAGACAGAATGCGATCGTTGGTGAGAGGTCCCTCTAAGTGGTATCAATGAATGGATGAGTGTCTCCCGTCGAGCAGCAATAGATTCTTCACCCTCGATTTTTTTTCTTGTGTTTTTGCAGTTGGTGATAAGTGCAGTGCTTGGAGTTACGACTGGCGGCATAGCTGGAGGCGGAGGTGGAGGAGGCGGCTGGTCCGGAGGAGGTGGGGGCGGAGGCGGCTGGTCCGGCGGTGGAGGTGGCGGCCACGGAGGAGGAGGAGGCGGTGGAGGAATGCCCCAAAAAATCGTGATAAGAATTGCCGAGACCGGCGGAAGTTACGGAGGTGGTGGGCATGGAGGTGGCGGCGGCGGATGGTCTGGCGGAGGGGGAGGAGGAGGACACGGCGGTGGAGGTGGCGGTTGGTCCGGTGGAGGAGGAGGCGGCCACGGTGGTGGAGGTGGAGGCTGGTCCGGCGGAGGAGGAGGAGGAGGTCACGGCGGTGGAGGTGGCGGCTGGTCCGGTGGAGGAGGAGGAGGTGGTGGTCATGGCGGGGGTGCTGAGGAAAAAATCATAGTCAAGGTCGCGGAAGCACAAGGAGGCGGTGGACACGGCGGTGGAGGAGGAGGAGGATGGTCCGGAGGCGGTGGCGGTGGCCATGGCGGAGGAGGCTGGTCTGGAGGTGGAGGCGGCGGCGGCCATGGCGGAGGAGGTGGAGGATGGTCAGGAGGCGGAGGACATGGCGGTGGCGGTGGAGGATGGTCAGGAGGTGGAGGAGGAGGAGGAGGAGGACACGGTGGAGGAAGTGGTAAAACTTACATCATCAAGAAGATATCCGGAGGTGGAGGTGGAGGAGGAGGGCACGGAGGAGGGGGAGGTGGACATGGTGGAGGAGGCGGTGGATGGTCAGGTGGCGGCGGAGGCCACGGCGGAGGAGGTTTTGGCGGCGGCGGTGACGGTGGAGGTGCCAAGCAAGCAGCCAACCTCGTTGCTCTCATCAAGAAGTTGTCCAAATCTAGCGGAGGAGGAGGAGGGGGCGGTCACGGAGGCGGAGGCGGTGGTCACGGGGGCGGAGGCGGTGGTCACGGTGGAGGCGGTGGAGGTCGTCCTGGAAAAACGTTCATCGTGAAAACCATGAAAGCTGGAGGAGGTGGTGGTGGCGGTGGTGGCCACGGTGGTGGAGGAGGCGGATGGTCAGGAGGCGGCGGAGGAGGCGGTCACGGCGGCGGAGGAGGTGGATGGTCTGGTGGAGGTGGAGGAGGAGGCTGGTCAGGCGGAGGTGGAGGAGGAGGAGGCTGGTAAACGATGCAATCGAATCAGTTTCTGTGCGGTTGCACAATCTCATCGTCCAAATTTTGTTCAGTTATGTGTCCATCGTCCACTATCGAGGAGTTTGTTTTGTGAATGTTTCCATGCCATCTCAATCGTCGTTGATGTACCAAGTCTCTTTTATGTTTTCTGTTCGGACTCTTTCCTACGCAGAACGTGCTTTGTAAACGAGTTTCAAGTTTTTGAATTGTTCGAAATGTTTTTGTGATGTGTAAATAAAAAGCTTTCGAGGTTGTAAAACGAATGTTCAACAGTTGAACCGATCTTGTCATAAATTGCAATCGGAACATGATCGATTTTATCCATGGGGTTCATGCGGGTCGAATGCAGCGCCAATCTAACTTGAATTTAGAGAATCGACAAAATGCTATGCTCGACGCTTGGCAGAAGAGTTTCCGGATTTTATTTTCCTCTATTGCCCACCTCCCTTGACACAAGTCGGTGGACGTGATTGAGTTTTACAAGATTTCCGAAGAAGTCAGAATCGAAAGGATTGAGGTGTATGGTTTCGTCTAAACTCTTCATTTTTGAGCACTACAGCTCAGGGTTCTCAGAAGTCACTCTGCAGGAAAAATATGTTCTCGGACCCAGAGCTTCACCCTCATTTAACTTTACCGCAGATAAGCTATTCGGCTCGGAAAAAAACAGTTTTGGAACTGGCTTCCAGGCGGGCCCCATCTGAAATCAATGCATTTTCAATCGAATCCCAGATTCGACTCCGCAAGACTCCGACACAAGATTACGACTCCGAAGTTCTCTTCAATGATGACGATGAGAGCATGAGGTTTTGAGATGAACTAGAGAAGAGATTCGGTTAACATTCACATAAGCTGGATGGTATTTCTGAGAGTAGAGACACGTCTTGTTCGAGAGTTCCATACCTTGAGTTTTCGGCCCAATATTCAGGCGACTTGACCAATTTCCTTAATGGGCGTATAAATCAACAGAGACTCGTAACAAACTACACGCCGGACTCCCAGGTGCATTCAAGTTTCTCGGCGACGGAATCGATTCTCATCGGCCCGAAACGGCGTTGAGCCAAACGCTTATCGATGCGAGCGTCGATACGAAGTGCGAGATTTCAAGGAAACCCCCTTCCTGCCATTTCAGCAGAATCGCGAAGTCTGCGAAATCGGGAAAATGTGGCGAAATTCGCGGATAATCGTTCCCCAATCCATTAAAAGCAGATCCAGCGGGTGCACACGCGTACCGTCGAACGTCTCGTGAATTGCCGTTCATAGCAGGGGACTGGCACTTCACAGCTCCATTATGAGGGTCGCGCCGCTGCGGAGCTGCCGACCAGATATCTCACAAATGATACGTTCTGTCGTGAAAATTCAATGAGGCTCAAAACAAGCACCATATTTGTAAATACCGAAAGCAAACTTCGGAAACCGTGAAAACGGGAAGACTGAAAAAATCAGCGCCGTCGCATAGTCGAGGCCGGGCGTTCGGTCAGTTTCCAGGAAAATGTCGCAAGCTGATGCGTTTCCGTCCATTCGGGGTCATGTTGATCCGAATTTTCGATTTTGGAGGGCGAAACTCGAATGGAAACCGTATAAATGACCATGTATAGCTCAAAGCGATATACAGCGCGCGTTGCGAGATAAACAATCAGTTGTCACACATCTCGCAAATCTCGATCTATCTTGGTCTGTAATCTTGGGAAAGAAAATTTCCGAATATAATTCAATTTTCAATTTCATAACTCTTTTATTCGAAGGTGGTTTGTATTACACGACAGTTCAGGAATATGCTTTCCTTCCGCGATCCTGGCGCAAGTTCTTCAGGCGAAGGAGTTTGCTACCTGGTCGGGCCTTGCGATGGACTTTGTTCTGACCTTGACTCCGCTTCGGCGGGAGTTTTCCTCGACATTGAAATAGTGATCAACTTCTCCCAACAACTGAATTCTCTTCAGTGTTCGTAGATTCTGACTTCTCAGAACATCCATGATGGGCCTCAGGACGTACCTCTCATCGTATTTTAATGAGATACCTATCGGAACATCTCTGAGCGGCCCATCACTCCTCAGGGAGCCGTCACTGCTGACTTCATGCCCCTGAGTCCGAACATCTTAACCTCATATCTGTTCTCAGTTCCGAGGAGCATCATTTTCAGGAGCAACAGCCTAGTGGAGAAACGGGACATCTCAGATCTGGAGCTCGTGGGAACACCGATTTACCATATTCAAATGATCGGCATCACCTGCAGGTGTCAATGTGGTTTGTCGGTTTCTTCCGTTGATTTAGCGAGTGAACCACGACAAAAGTATATTCTTAGAAGACATTTATATCAAACAAGTTTATTTTGTGAATGTTCTAATATTAGATAAAAAAAGTAAATTACAGTTAGGTAAGCATCGGATCATTCGCATGAAGAGTTCATGGGAACTTCAAGTGGGGAATGCTGTGAACGCGACGCGATCGGGGAGAGTTTGGATAAAAAGCTCGCGCGCGCGACGACAGTCAATGCAAATGACGCGTCAGCGGAATGGATCGTCACGTGGTGAGTGATGTCTTTAGTTCATAGGCAAAGGCGCACTCCGGACTTCAACTCCAAGTGTGTTGAGTGCGCCTATTCCACAAAATGTGACAAATGGAAGATCAGTTACGATAATCCATTATTCCACATTTCAGGTAATGCTCATTCCGTTTCTGACAATGGTTTGCACAGAGTTGATAAGGAATCCACCGCACCGTGGTGCAGCGAACCGAAGTCCGGAGCGTGCGTATGGATCTGTCATCCAAGGATCCGCCCTTGAAGGCATACCCTATCTGAAGGACGATGAAGACGCGCTCAATTGGCTCCAACTAGAACCAACAAACATCAGATACAAGAGAAATGTCAGGAAAGCTCCCTTACGACAGGAGCCCGTGATGCTCTACGTCAAAGGGCCGCAACTTGCATCGGAGCAGCCGAAGCCGTCCACCCGAAGAGATCGAGGTATTCAGCAGACATCCGCGTCCGAGTGGTTTCGCAGAAATAATCCTTTTGTTCCCGATGAGCCGAAGCAAAGACCGGGCAAAACCCATTCGCTGCACAGCCAAATTCCCCACGGCTGGTCGTCAACGGGCAATGCTAACGGCATAACACAAGGAGAAGGTGGTCGGGCGAATATTATTGTGGGAATCATCGAAATCGCCAACAACGAGAACAGTGATGGAAGATACGATCGGAATCGCAGCCCACGAGGCTTTCTGCATGAGAGAACGTCGAGGAATCGCATCGCACCTGCGCCAATTGAGCTCGATTTTGGGGAAAGTTCACCTCAGGCATGGTCCCCGGCACCGGATGTTACGAATCCAGGACATGGAGCTTGGCACGGAGCTCGTCACACGGCCATCACGGCACCGATCCCCAGGCCGAGAGAGAATCATGGAATAAGAGAACACGGCAGGACATTCATTGTGGGAAAAATTCCCGAGGATCCGCCACCTCATGCTGCAAGGTGGAATAGCAACCCGAACGATTTGTTGGCGTCAGGGAGTTCTGCCCTGGGTCTGTTGATGGAGACAGGTTCCAACAGCGCTGATATTAATGGTAACAGTGAACTGATTTCAGGAACTCTCTCAAATCTCGTCGAAACTGTTGAGGACGGCCCCGTCGGTCATTTAATTGCCTTGATGAAGAGAATCCGCGGTTCTTGATCTTCTCAATCCACAAGTCTGTTCTAAAAAAAGTCCTTGTTATCATGAGTGAACTTCATCATCGGTACATAAGTTCCGTATATCCACCAGTTTGATGTGTGTCGAGTCAAATGCTTCCGCAACTTCTCTGTGCTGGGGATGTGTTTCGTTAGATGCGCGGGCAGCATCAAGCGTCAAAACGAGCGGTTCAGAGAGGATCTGCTAAGACCCTGACAGAAATCCTGAGCGCTCCCGGATTCCCCGGCCCAGCGAAGCGCTGATCGAGTGTGTTATATCCTTCTAGACGAAATTAAGACTCCAGACGAAATGTTTGATGGAGTAATCCACCATTGGTATTATTCCGAGCGCTTACAATGCATCTCGAGAGAATAAAAACGCATTCAGGGAGTCGAGAAACTGGATCCACACGAAATGATTCCTTGGGAACATGGGTGAATTTGAAAAGTTGAGTTCTTGATCAAGTGTTGGTGTACTCAGATAATATGAATGCTAAGCTAATCAAGTAGCGGCAAAGCTGTGTCTTTCGACCGCTATCAGTGCAAAACTTTCGCAGAAACGCCTCAGACCCCTCTTTGAAGATTGACTGAAAGATCATAAAAACGGTAAACTGTCGCTCGTAAGGTTATTGTTGTGTTCAATTCAAACCTTCCTCCGAACCTACCGAAGACCCCAAGCCGCGTACTGGAGGGCAAATGCCCAGCATAATCTTCCTCGATCGGGTGCTTCGAGCTCCACTGGACCTCATACGTCCGACGGCAACCGTGAACTCCATCTGGGCAGGATTGCCATCACGGCACCACCGAGAGAACCTTCAAACGGAACGAAATGGTCTACGCGACAAAGAACCAAGGAAACAAGACTTCTTGGGTACTTGGCACCGTCCAACAACGATGAGGCGCCGGCGCCGTGAACTACGAGGACTAAATCAACGGCAAACTCGGGAAAAAACACGCAAATCAGATGAAGCCCCGCTACGCGCCCGCGCCGTCACGCTCGACTGTGGACTGGAGGCCCCACTTTTACAGTTGGCAGTCCAGCTGCCCCAGTTACGACGACCGCGTGCTAACCGCGCACCCCCGACCTCGATGGACCTCCAAGAAACAGGAAACCTCAACAAAGGTCAGAGGAGTCGGGGCTTTGTGCCGCGGCGGATCAAACCCACCGGAACGCCTTCCAAACGAAGCAGATAATCGAGAACGCCATCCAGGCCGTTCGGGCGTCTCGGTTCGTGACACGGGAACCGTCGATCGAAGTCACGATCGACGGCGAAAAAGAATCCGTTTTGGCTTCCGCCAGCGAGCCGGCCACCAAAGCGCGCCCAAACAGCATGGTGAAACCAAACACCAACGACGAACACTCATCGTTTATCCGAGAGCAGAGCGAAGAGACGGAAACCGCTCATGTAAACATGACCACCGTATTCATAGAATCGAGCCGGCTCCGCCGGCGATCGCGGGTCCGTCAGCAATGGATCCGGCTGTGATCATCACTGTATCAACAGACTCGGAAAAAGCGGAGAATTCCAACGCCGGTACGAGATCCAGGGCCCGATCTTCCCCACCGCCGCGGCCGCGGAACACCTGTGGCGCGACGGCCTGGGCGCCATCGAGGTTAGCCATCACCTCTGGTTATGGTTCCGACGAGTCCGATGACCGTGATGGCGCCCAGGCCGGCGCGGCACAGGTCGACGATCATGGTGTAGCACGGTTGGCACGACATGTTAGATGTGTTGGCTGGAAGTTTTGTGACCTGGTGTTTCGAAGAGGATCCGTGCTCGTCGATGTATCGATCGGCAATATTGTATTCGTCGAGCTATGTCAAGACATACAGCAGAACGGACTTCAAGGGGCCACCCAGAATGGTCCGTTATAACCGAGGTCTGTTATATCCAAGTTGGTAGATTAACATGGGGTGAGATTCTGATTCCCTGGAGACGGGCCAGGGAATTAATCCGTTATAACCGAGTGTCCGTTATAAATGGGGGCCTACTGTAGTATGAAAAATGCGGATGATTTCGAAAGGCATAAAATCCGAGCGCCTAGAAAGTTTTGAAGTTGAGCGATGCTGCTCAGTGGCGTCGCCAGCATTTTTCAGCCGGAAAGCTGTTTGAAAACTTTTTCCCCGCAAGTTCAGGCCTGGGAATTCTTGCTTTCGAATGTTTAGTCAATATGATTGATTGATGAAATTGTTTGGGCCTTGCTCACATCCGATATTATCTCCATGAAAAGTATCGCGGGGAGTGCACGAATGAACAAGTGAAACTTTTATCGATTGTCACAGTCGAAGCGCCAATTTTCTAGGGAGATCTACGAACACATCGTTTTGCCTCTTCAATTCTGACACGCAGCGGCCCGGTTCCGAATAATTCCAGAATGTGGAGCACATTCCATTGCTCAATTGCCACGCATCTCTTGCTTCTTGGAGGCAACGCCGATTTCCTCTCGGATGGAACATCAATTATTTGAAACCGAAACAGGCACAATCTGAGCCTACTGCGTACTTTCCGGCGAAACGACGAACTCGTTCAGACTTTAACTTACTAGGATCTGTCGCCACTGCGATTCCAAACGGTTTCACATCATCACAGGAATGCTGCTCGAAAATTTACAATCGACCGCAGCCTGTTCCTGAAATTTTGGTAAGCTAAGCTTCAGATTTTTTCAATTTTCAGAATTAGGAAGCTGAAGCATGCTTAGCTTACCTCTGGCGCCGCCACTGATACTACTCCCAGTACGAATCCATTTTCGAGAAACACTCTGACGTGAATTTCTCCAGCAAGAACTGTAATAGACCTCTTCATGGCTACCCAGGTGGCGCCTCGACACAATCTGAATCGCTGCTCCAGATGGTTCGTTGAGCAGAGCCGAAACGCCTGGCAAAACGATGTCTGACGAGAATTTTCACCTCCCCGTGTACAGTTCCCCGAATACAGATCTGGAAGTTTTTCTCATTGATCTCGCGTCTGCGCTCGGATTCGCGTGAATTGAATTCTCAGGTGAGATCCTCGTATCGTTTATTCGGAAACTCTTCGGCAGAGATTGAAAACTAGGCCGTACTCATAAGGCAAGGCTCATGAAATGATCTTGTGCTCAGTTCTTGAAACATGATCTCGACCCATCCGTCGTTCAGTTCGACTTGACTCGAAAACTGAGAACGGAACGAGAAGATTGGATAACTGATCAAAGTTAGGTCAGACCGCAAGCAACAGATTGCGTCCCGTCGGCAAGTTGTGACGAGAAATGTTTCCGAACAGCCTGACAGTCTCACGGAGCTTCTCGCGGGGTTGAGCCAAACATATGAAGCATAATACAAAATGAAATCGCTTGCTGGGCCAGGTATCGTATGAATTAAAAAACGGGAAGCCAACTTCAATGTAATCGTCTAAATATTTTTTATTGAGGGTTTTTTTCGTTTAATGGTGACATTTTCGGGAAACCAAGACCAAATGAGCGAAAATTCTAAAGCGTTCACTAAGCCATTGTTCCTGGATCACTGTATCTACCTAAACAATACAATGGGGTACAATTGATTCATTGATGTTCCGTTCGATGGTTTGGATGAGTGGGTGAAGAGAATTCTTTGAGGAAAGGGTAAATTTGTCAAATGTCATTTCGACTTCAAACTTTTTCTTCAAAATTTGAGACGATCGTTTTCTCCTCGGCTGATTGTCACCGAGAACGAGATGAACACTAAGCGCTAAATACCGATTGGATTTTTTCAAATCTTCGAAACGCCCATAGGGCTCGATCGCTGTAAACAAATAATCCGGGTTTTTTTCAGAAACTTTATCAAACGAGCCTCTTGACAGAAAGCGGGAGAGGACGAGAAGTCTTAATTGACTTGACGGAAGCCGTGACCAATCGATTAGCTGATAAATCACTCATCCAAGTCATCGGAACGGAGGGAAAAGCAGTCAGAAAGTCAGAAATTCGTTTCCGGGCGAGTTTTTCCAAATACAACTCTCAGACGGCGATCTACAGAACAACAGAAACTGCACCGCTACGGAGCCAGTGAATAATGAATCGAAGATCGAATTTGACATTTTCGTTTCTTATCCCATTACAATCATTATTGTTGTTGAAGTTGTTGTTGCTGCTGGTATCTTCACCATTGCATACCTAAACGCAAGGGGAAGGAAATCAGTGAAACTCCAGAACCAAATTGAACAGCGGCTAAATGAGGCAAGTTTTCTTGGTCGGCATCAGATTTTTCCATCGTTTCTCTTCTGCCAGCGCCTTGTATCAAACGACAAAATGTGTGTTATGTTCCTTGCTGTTTCATTTAATGTTTGTAACTCGATTTCATCCGGCTTTACTTTTGTATGCCGTCGGAGAAACTATGAACAAAATAATTCCTGGAATGTTCGCTCTTCGCCCCGTTCACGTTTTGGACTCTCGAACGAGTGCGGGTCGGAACACATCCAGAGATCTATAGTGCGAGGGAGGACTTCAGCGACGGCGGCGGCGGCGACGTCGACGACGGTAGTCGACGTCAACTCAACGTTCAACGACGAACGATTTCGGCGCCGGCCGCGCATCCGCCCTGCCACGGTTCCTCCAAGTCGTTGTTCCTTTTTTAGCTTCCAGTTCCATTCGGTTTGAATATTTACAGTGACGAAAACGTATGCCTCTTTCGTTGTCATACCTAGCCTTAGCCTACCATTCATCCTTCTACGCCGTTTGCCGGTCACTAATTATTATTGTTGTTGAACGTTGCTGTTTTTTGTTAATTAAGATTAATTATAGATCAAAAACTATTACAGTAATAATAGGGGTAATAATTATAATAATACATCATCGACATCATAATCTTATCGACATTACTAAGAGATGAGAAATTATATTACTCTCCATTTGATCTCTGTCCGATAATAAACCATCGTGTTTCTCGATGCTGCGAATCGAACTGCCGGGTGTTTTGAAATTTCCATCTTGAACGGTTCATGTCATCGATTGTTGTTTACAAAGAATCGGACGCACATTCACACCTCGATCGATCGGTCAGTCGGTCGGTCGGTCGGTCGGTCGGTGGGACGTCAAGCCATAACTCAGAGGAGTGATCAGAGATGATCTGATCCGAAAAGCCGGAGAACCACGGACGGTGGTTCGGGATCCGGAGGTGATCATAGAGCTGAACAACCGAAAGACAGACCGACTCTCATACAGACAGATAGTCCGTCAGTTATCCAGACGTAGTTCTCAGAAGCTCAGACACTGTTTCCATAAACCGCCACTCTTTCCTGTCGGGTCTTCATTTGACTTCAATCGGCTGCTGTTTTCTTTTTTCTCTCTATAAATTACTAACTAACATCGATGAATCAATCAATGAAGATAATATATGTAGCAATGCGTTGTTGTGTACAGTGAGCGACTCTGGATATAGCGGCCTCGGCTTTCTTCGCTGCATTTCAGATGGAGGGAAGTAGTTCGGGCAGTGAGTCCGAACTGGGCCGCCATTCTTAATCTTTGGTATGCTCTGTATACTGGGCTGGCTGGGTCCTCGGGATTGAGCAGGGCCCTTGGTCGCCGGCCACTGGATGAGGTGACCAAATGGTGCTTTGAAGTTCAGCGCATTCCGCGATTTTCTTTCGGATCCGAAGGCAATGTACACAATGTTGTCCCTCGACGAGCGGACAACGTTCGAAGAGAACATTTTGAAAGAAGTAGAGGGATGCAATCCTCCGAAAGAGACTGGTAGGGAGAGGTAGACGGACAGGCGGAGAGCCGGTCGGTCTGGTAGTCGGACAGACGATAGAGACGAGGCCTGAACTTGCCAGTCATCTGTATCTTCTATTGCATAATCGACACAACTGGTGCGGCCAATGTTGTAATCTCAGTGGTCTCCAGGACGACTCTTCAATGTCAATTCAATGTACAGTATTCACAAGGATTCCCGTATTCGTTCTGGCTCATCTGGTTCTTCTTTTCTCCGCCAGAATCATGCACGATCGATTGAATGTGTGTTCGCGTTCATTGTTGTGAGGCTCGCTGCAGATCGAATTCCGGTTCGACAACGACGACGGTTTCCCTGAAGGGAGATTCTCCCGACGGACTTGAGGACGAGCGCATGGAGACGACGGCACGGCGCACACGGTCATTCACGCAGACGCCCACGCGAACGCAGGCGACAGAGCACAGCGTCTGAGGAGTCTTGTCTTGTGGCCAAGGATTCATCTTATTAATCATATCTTATCACAAGTGAGATCTCATCTGTAGCTATTGTTTGCTTCAGCATCGTTCCAATGAAGCTTTGTAGTTTTCGAGAGATGCAACACTCTGAGCTGTAGGTGTTGACGTCGTCGTCCGTGTTCCTCCGTGGGTGTAGTAGTAAGATGGATCTGTAATTTGAGGATACCGTGAATTCCACATCCTAGCTCGTGCCGAGGCGCCGGTTCTAAATACCATCACTGCGAGACGTCTTCTCTTTCTGCATGATTCTTCGAGAATACTCGATGAGAGGAAAACGGAAATATTCCATCGACTTACTCAGAATCGTTCCTGATCCATATCCGTAGGCTGCGTACGCTCCCGCGGCTGCCGTGGAGTACTGCGAGTATGGTGTTGCATAAGGGTAGTCCGTCGCGTTCGTTGTCGTGACACTGCCGGTTACTGAAATACGAAGTTCAGCTTAGTTGAGTCTCATCCTAAACTCGTGAATTTCGGAATATTGCTTTCCGTCTCGTGAAAATGCCAAAGGGCATGAATGAAAGCTTTTGTTAAAGATTTCGACGAATGCTCCGCGCTTGGGGTGACTGAACCGAGTCGAACTCCTGACCAGTCCTCTTCTAAATCCTCTATTCCTCGAGGATCTGAACTGATATGTTCCATGAAAATCGTCCACTCTTCCATCGGCGTTTCTTTCTCGGCCCAGTCTCCGATGGTTCGAAGCATTCGTTTGTTAGTGATTTGGCTCCTTGAAGATCAAACTCCAACGAGGCCAAGAGTTTCCATCTTCCAGTGCGATCTCGTTAAAACCCTCCACCAACATAAATTATCGAACGCGTCCGCGATCAGAATCGCCACCTGCTGCAGCAGCAGAACGGGCAAAGAATATAGGGGCCGAGTCTCACCATCCGTACACTGTTCTTGGGGTTGTGTATTATGGTTGGCATCCTCAAGGCTGAGCAAGGGCTGCGGTTTAAGTGGAGCTGGTGCCGCATATTGTGCAAACGACGCGTAGCCGGGTATCGTTGTAGAGTGGACTGGCTGCAGAACCGTCAACGAAGACAATGCCGGCGCAGCCATCGAAGCAAGCGGCCCGCTGTCAGCTTTTGCGGGAGACTCTGACGGAGCGACTGCAATCACAATTCAAAGGGTTTGCGTTTCGTTCTCGGCATCAGCGTTGAGACAATGTTCGTTCGTTCGTTGCTACCTCCACCACTTGTATTGAGTGCATCATCAACGACAGCACACTCGAGAACGAGCATCGTCGCTTGCGAGTTCATCACCTGCTCCACCTTGTTTCTCTTTTCTTTCGTTTCATTTCAGTCATTCACGTTCGCGAGAATCGAAAACATTCATTCCGTCTTTTCTTCGCAACCTCCACCACCGTTCTCGAATGAAACTGTGTTGTGCTCCCGAAAAGAGGTGCAATGGACGTGACCACCTCATGGAAGCTCCAATGGGAACTTCCAATCGACGAGGTGGGAGTCCCGAGAAGAAAAGTGAGAAATAATGACGCCTTGATAGAAGAAGCAGAAGACGGAATGAGCGAATGGAGAGCCGAGAGAAGAAGCGTCTTCACATTTGAATACACCGTCATCATCATCACCATCAAAGCCAAGAATACGCAAATGGAAAAAAGGCAGAAGAGCATCAGGGTGAACAGAAAGGATGGGAGTCTCTTTTTCTCGTGAAGCCCCATCAGGTATGAGCGGCAGTTGCTCTCGGCCCGGAGGAACAAGTCAGGAGATGAAAAAAAGGAGTTCAGAATGGACGACGTAGCGGGGAGGGGACAGGAGCGAGGGAGATAGGGAGAATGGAGGAGATGGAGACAGGGAAAAGACAGCTAGGACATATTCAAAAGAGTTCTGCTCTGCATGCCAGGAGAAAGCAACTCTGAATGAAGAGTGAGTGAGTGAGTGACATGTCCATCTCCTGTTGTCATCTAAGGCATCTTGCCGGACCGAGAGTTGAAGTTCTTCTATTCGCGGCCTATTCGTTGTGGCAAAAAGGAGCATGAGGAGACGGCGACCAAAAGGAGAACAAGAAGGAGGAGAAGCAAGAGGAAGCCGCCGCTGCTGCTGCTGCTGCTGAAGAAGGTCCGTTGTTCAAGACGGCTCGGACACGGAACGCTGCGCCCACACACAAACAAGCGAGTGAATTCGTGGCCTCTCCGTTCCCTGCTTTCCTGGCCAGGGAAAGCTGTCGTCCTTTATCCTGACTGCGAAGCCCCGCCGTTCGTTCTCCCTCCCCAGACAGCGAACCCCACTCGAGCGGGAGAGCAGGCTATGACGACGGTGGCAGCAGCGGCCGCCGCGGCTGCAGCAGTCAGGACGGGAAAGGAGTATGGAGGAGATATTCGCCAGGGTGGGAGCACCAGCAGCAAGAAAAGTAAATCAATTTATGGGCGGGCTCTGTTCTCCTGGGAGGAGTCTAAGGACGACAACGTTGCAGCAGCCTCGACCGCCACCGTGCTAAAGCCAAGGAAGAAGAGCGTGCAGTTGCCTGTGCTGTATATTCTGATGCCCCGAACGGAGCGTGCGAGTAGAATGCAATTCTGTGCCGTGCTTCAAGTGCCGCACGATCAGACCACCGAGAGAATGACGAACCATCTTTTCGAGGAACGATATTCTCACGCCTTTCTCGATGAATTTCACTCAGTCAGACAGACAAACCCTCGAAACCTCAGCAGTTCAGAGCTAGAGTTTTCGGAAGCGGTCGCCGAAACGTTCGAGAGGCAGTTTCACTGATCGTGCTTTTTTCGCTCCCACCATCACCTAAAGTTTTATTACCTGATTCGAATGCCCTAGGAGACGACGTGTCAGGAGCTGCAGCGGGAGAATTATTCGAAGCGTACCGCGTGCCGAGATCGTGGAGCCCTACCGGAGTAAGACCAGGCATCACTCCACCTGATTCAAATAATGATATAACATATTTAAACTAACAGATGGAAACAAAAATCGAGGATATCAGGCCACAAAAACTATCAAGGAGAAAATCAAGGAGATCGGAAATAGAAAAGAGCTCGAAAGTGCCGCCCAGAGTCTGAACCAACTTAAAGCATCGCGGTCGAGGCCGAGAAACTTATATTCCATCTTCCATCCCGAGGAGAGGGTTGTTATAAGAATCGAGAAAGAATGCTTGCGTCCGAGTTTTCTCGAATTCTACTCTGGCGACCGTAGAATAGCGAGTTCTAGGTGCACACTGGCCAAGGTAATGATGATGCCGACTGTTGGCAACAAAGAAGGGAAAAAAATCGAGAATGAAATCTGCTTCGGAACAGTCGGGTAGATTGGCAAGCCAGCGGGCTCTGAGTGAACGAGCGAGCTAGCGGGCGAGCGAGCTTTGCGAGCAATCATGCTAGCGTCTCAAATCGATTGAGGAACGATCTCGGGTGGTCGCGAGGCTTTTTGGGCACTCGCTTCTGAATTCGATGCGGAACCGAACAGAAGGCTGCATTTGCTACGCGCTGCATTATCATCATCGTCATCCTCACCATAGCCGTATCATGGGAACCACTCTAGCCGAATGTCGTCCATAGACCTGCCACCCTGACACAACAGCGGATGTACAGGTAGATTCTGTTGCTTCGAGTTTTGTCCACAGAATGAGAAGTCTCTGTTTTCCAATGAAATACCCAAGATACCGCTGTCGATAATTTCCACTTTTTCGTCAGCGGCTTCAGCGAACAGAAGACCGTTCGGTCGAATTGAAACGAAAACTTTGCCAGAGGCCGTTGTGAGAAATAGTCGAGAAAGAAGCGATCGACATCGGCCAATAATAGTCGGCAAGTTTCTCACGCCAGATCACAAAATGAAGCGTACACCAATAAGCCGTGTCGAATTGGTTATCTTTTGTTCAGTCAAGAAACTGGGGAGCATCTCTATGATGAAGTCACGTGACTCTCAACAAAAAAAGGACAACACAAGAGAAATTGCATCAGCTGGTCGTCGGTGCACGGTCGCCGGAGTCGAAACATTTGAATCACAAAAGAGTTGCTTCCAACCGGCGCTTCTGCTCCCTTGCAACTTCCGTCGAGCTAGCGGCGGTCGGACTGTACAAAAAAAAAACATAGACCCGTGCTCGCAAGACTGACCGTGCGGTTGTCGCAAACACGCTCAAAGCTCTTCGCCCGTCAGCGGAGTCAGGACGCAGCAATCGAGGGAGACCACCAGGAAGACTCGACGACAAGCAAATCCTTCCACAATTCTCAAAACGGAAATAAAATAAACTTCAACACCAGATTCGAGCTCCGCCAAGAGAGCGGAGAGCTGTTGTTCAGCTTGCTTTTCTTGATAAGATTCGCACATTACTTCCGAGCCGTTAGCTTCTACCCATCGATGGGCGTGGGAGAAGGAGCCGTTTGAAAAATGATTGCCCTTCTCCGAGTTCAGCCCATATTGTTGTGTGACAATCGCATCGACAAATTGCACTTCGCTCTCCTTCCTCTCTCCATTTTCCGTTAATCCTTCAAACGATTTCAATCTGAAGCTTCTTTCCGAATCCGGAAAATATGTGCATCAAACTCGTTCCTCGATACTCTCTTCTCTGTCCTTCGAAATGTAAGGATGACATTTTTTTCGGGCTCGTCGACCCTGAGTCATTCCCTCTATATTCGAGGGCGAGTCATGAAATTGTTTGCAAGTACCAACAACACCACCGCACACGCGAGCGGTGATTCAGTGTTCTTCCGAAGACTACTGAAGAGAAATAGATGAAAGGTCTTCTAGGGGAGTTCTTGATACTTTTGTGCAGCGATGGTGCGAGCTTCCGGACCAACATCCTGCCGACCGGCTCCCGAGCAGGCAGGCAGACAGGCGAACAGGCAGGCAGGCAGGCAGGCTGGATGGCACGTGCCGCAGTCAAGGAACATTGAGGGAAAGTGTCGTAGGCCCAGTTGAGTGGGGTTATCATTGAGGAACATGTCCTCAATTAAAACTCTCAACCCCCCGAACAGCTTCTGTCGAGACCGTTGCCACCACCACAGCCGCCGCCGCCGGTAGAATGCAATGGACACAATCTTGAGCTTCGGCTGAACATCGCTGACGAAGTGGTCAGAGGTCGTCGAAGCCGTCGGTTCGTTCTTCTTTTCGTGTCCGATCTGTCTGTCAGTGGATCGCTCTGTCAATCTGTCTGTGTTCAATTGTCTAAAAGTCCCTAAGGCTCTGTTCAGCAATAAGATCGATGCCATCAAACGGAACGGTCACGCTCACCGAACTAGCCGTTTAAAAAGTTGACATTCCTAAGCTAAACTTGACCGCCACCAATCTGTAGATCGCGGTCACTGTTTTTTAAGTCTGTCCACACGGCGAGCGAGTTGCTTTTCCAGCCGACTCTTCGGTCCGCAGAAATCGCGCTGACACAGACAACACGCTGCCGAGCTGTCGTGTCCATATCAACACGACAGCACGGTGCGAGATTCTTCTTCTACGCGAGTTGTCTGCGAGACCGAGAGAAAAAAATAGAAAGCGCCGAAGAGATTGAAAGCTCGGTCTGCGATCAACAATATCTATGAGCGGTCGCTTGAGTGGATGGAGTGGGCCACGATGTTGGCAGCAATATAAAGAAGAGAGCAGGGCGTGAACGAAACAACCCCGTTGCCCAACGGGGAGCGGTAAGCATTTGTGGCATCGGCGGTGGTGGCTGGCAGCAGCAGCAGCGGCGGCCGCCGTGGATGGGGCTTCTCGGCTCTGGGCTCAAAGCCTGGAGGGAGACCACCACCACCACCACTGCCTTCGTCACTCTCTGGCGTAGACATTTTTTTCCCTCCGTCGCGCAAGATTCGCTCCTACGAGAGTTCGATGATCGGCGTGGAAGACGACGACGACGACGATTGTGGCGGTCGGGACAGATAGACTCGGGCCGAGAGGACGACCGACGGAATGGATGAATGAATGAATGGACGGACGGACCGAGCGAGCAAGATAAAGAGATCTGTTGATATTTAAATAGAACGACCGACGCTGGAACGCACGGGCCAATTCGTGTAGCAAAGATGTGTCTTCCACGACTGTTTCGGGCTTCGCTTGTTATACCGAGGCGGCCTCCCCTACGACAGCCGGACAGACAAACCAAGCAACCGGCGGCGGGGCTGGCTATCGCGCACTAAAATCATTGAGATACGCTTCGTTCTCGTTTGGGATCTCGTCCAGTTACTCGTCAAAGCGAGTGAGCAAGCAAGCAAGCCAACCATTTGATGACGGTTCGACTTCCGGTCCAGCTTTGCCACTGGGTCGACAGTAAAGTGTTTTTGTCGTTGCGTGAAATTGCTCAATTTCTTCTGGTCATGGCGGTTGTCGTAGTTAGCCGCTGTTTGTTTCTTCGACTCGATGACAACTGAGACCGCTTGGGAAGCACTGCGCGCGCTGATAGTATTGGCCTCAAGGTTAACTAGATTGGGAATCAGCGGCAGTCGGCTAAAAAAGTCCAAACTATAGGTGAGCTACTCACCGATTGGTGGCGTGTAAACCGTGGTTGCTTGGCCGTTGTTGAGACCATCGAATGCCTGGACGTCGCCCTCCTGCTTCGGCTCCGCCGCGACAGTCGATGTCGTAGATGGACTGAAAGCCTGGTCGGCGGTGAACTGTTGCAGCGCGTAAGGTGAACCCGAGCCTCCGGAAGGAATTTCGTTGACCATCGCTGTAGCCGAAGGCTTCATGTCCTCGGCTTTCGAAGACCACTTCTGCCACATCTGAAAACGAGCGTAGCGAGCTCCCTGTCAGTCAATGATTGTTATTCTTCATTTTCGTTTTCCCATCTTGAGGTCCAGTTTCCCACATTTCCAAACGGAGACTGTCGTGGGGGGTTCTTCTTGGACATGGGGTATCGAACTTACGTTGGGACTAAGACTGGAATACTGGTCGTTGTACTGCGCCGTCCGCGGCCGTTTGACTTCTTCATCGAGATCGCTCCGAACCTCACCGTTCGCTGAAATATCGAAACAAATGATATTATCGTTGTTATTGTTGAGTGTGTGTTTTCTCCCCTGGTTTCCCCGTTGTATTCATCTTACAAATGGCTCCAGCGACGAGTGTGCTTTGACAACCAGGCACCTAGAGACGCCAGAGTGATCAACACCTCGTCTGGATATCATCTTCGCGGTGGCTTGGCAGGGAGGCGAAAAATGAAAGCTTTCGACAAGATTGCTGCCGTCGCCGCGGCCGCAACCGCGCACCCTGTGCCTGATATAGGGTCAAGCATCTCGAGTCGCGCCGAATTAGCCAAACACTGAGCAGGTGGGATGAGATTGCGGGCGGAACAACGCAAGAATCCACCGATCGATGAGAGCACGTCGTGATTCCAGATTCGTTTGCTCAAATCGAATTTTGATTCCACATCCAGCTCTAATGCGTTTTCATCAGCGTTGTATGATGGACTTCGTGGAGCAATCGGACGGGATCGCAAGCGTTGTCTCAGCTGTTGCAGCACTGCAGGCAGGGTCGTCTCTGTCTGGGAGCTCGATACAGCAAGAGACAATCGAATCGCACTGCACGAGTAACAATGAACACGATGACATAAAGGGCCGGCGGGATGGCCGCTTGCTCGGCATATGCATGCAGCGAGAAATAACTCAATTTCGACCTCGCATGTTTGGGGAAGTGTCGAACAATGAATGACATCGTGATTGACAGGATACTACCACGATGACGACGACGACGACGACAACGAGAACAACCAGGCCTGGCGACCGCTCTGTCCAAGCTCTCGTGGCAGGGTTGTTGCCGCTGCGGCTGACTTTGAGCCATGTAGCAAAGTGACTGAAAGAGCGCGACTCGATACTCGAACTTCCAATACGGGAAAGCTAGAATCAGAGCTAGAAGGACGGATGTCGATCGAACGGTTCGGTCGAGTTGGGGAGGGAGGGAGCGAATATTCACTATCGATAGCCCGAAACACTTCGCGCGTCCGATGACCCCGCATATCTGACCTCGAGAGAATTACTATCAATTGACGGCTTGTCGGCCGGGTATCAACTCGGGATGCGAGGACGGATAGCCAGAGGATGGGGAACGACTCCGAGAGAAGAGTCAGTCAGGTCAGAGTGGTGCAAAAACAAAACTTGCATACACGTGCCAACCTCTCACTAGGGGTTATGACGGGCTTATCGTTCTCAGCCAGCCGGCCGGTCGGCCTCCCGCTCGTTCGCTTGCTCGCCCATCAACCTCCCGCTCGGCTCAGGGAAGTATCCTGGAGCCGTTTTCCCATTTCTATGGAGTTCTCCCCAATTTTTGCCCCCTCATCTCTCTCGCGCAGGAAATGCATTCTTCACTTCCAACTTCTTTCGTCTTCCTAGGTTTCCACCTCGCATGTGAGCTTCAAAAATATTCATTCTCCCTTTTCGGATGTTGCCCTCCAAGTTTCTACAGTTTTTCCATGAGATTTTTCCCTGTTTTCAACTGAAGTTCCCCCAAGATCGAGAAACATTCTGACTCGCTCGAGGTTCAGGCATGTGTCCAGAACGCACCGGAGCTCGACAATCACAGAAAACTCCGTGCCACGCCTGTAGAACCTCTATAGCGCATCGAGCAGAACATGCTCTAGAGGCACGATGACACTTTGATGCTTCCGACTTTGAACATCTGGAAGTAGTTGTTGTTATTGCTCGGATTGGAACAATAGACTCCGTTGTTGCACCGAAACTCCCGAACTCTGTCGAGCTTCCTCCACCAGAATCTCTTCGCTCGATCAATCCGCTTGCCACGAAACATAATTGTAACATTTCAACGCGAGAACATTTCGGATTCGGCGCGGCGTCATCAGCAGCGATACGGATGCCGGACAGCCAAGTAACCGACAACTCTTTCGACTGATTGAAAGAAAGAAAACAGAAATCCGCCGGCAGCGTGTGCCGGCAACAAATCAGGACACCAGTAATTGACTGTAGAGCCAAGGCCAACAATGATGATGGTATTAGGCGGAGCGTTTTAGCGGTCATGATGCGCTGCGAATCGTGAGTTCCTCATCATTGTCGCGGATGTTCGCGGCCTGAAAGGATTGACGCGATCGCCGTGCAATGTGATCCATTCATCTCAGAGTTTCTTGTCGTCGCCGACCGAAGCCGCGATGTTCCGTTCCGATTCTCGGTGGCTCGACATGTTTTTCAACGGTGAATCGAGCATTGATCGTTGTGATAAAGTGAAATGAAAAACAAAATAATTTCCAGAAAAGAAGAAAAATTACGCGTTGTTGTTCATGATTCACTTGAATCAAAGTTTGACTGAAGCGCTACGTAGAGAAATCGCGACATGCGCGGGGACAAAGAAATGAATCAGGACGCAGCGTGTACTTTGTCCGAGATCGGATCTGATTATGCGGCACAGAGAACGATGTCAATGCCAAGTGTCTGGGCGACGAGTTCTACTCGAGCAAAGCATCAACTGGGTCCTCTGCGCGACGTAGTCGTGGCTATTTTGTACGGATAGTTGGCCGACGAGCTCGCTTATATAGACGGATAGATAGATGTATGTATGTATGTATGTATGAATGTGTACGGTACGATGGATCATCCATCAGAGAGGACAAGCCTCCACCGTCCGATATTAATTCTCAGCGAGGCCAAGGCCTGGTTCCGTCTCAGTGCGTTTTGCCAAATAGACTCTGGCTTTCTCTGGGGCGTTCGGACGACCGCCGTGGACCGCGAGCGAAGGGTCAGAGGGGAGAAGAGGTTTGGGAGTACGGGGCCGGACCACAGCGAACTCTCGCTGGAACGGGTGGCGGGCCGGTGGGGTGACAGGGGGGCGATGGGGCATCGCTCGAATATCAAATTTTACCATAAGAACAACATTAATCTAGACCAGCAGCTCCTTATTTATGAATCAGGAGACCGACAAGCAATGAACAGAAAGCTTGCTGAGGGATAGCAGGTGATAGCGGCGCAGAGAGACATAAGTTTGTCGCTCACTGTGAGCCTTAACCTCTGAAGCCTGACCTCTCGCAATTGGTTTTTGGATGCTCGACCACGACGATGTGATTTCCCGGCGACAAATGGGAGAATGGCAGCGACCAACAAGACGTCGTCGTGCAGAGAACAGAACGCACGCCCTCGAGTTGAGAATCGAAACACGAGGAAATACTCACAGTTAACGTCGGTTTGGTCAGGTCCGGATATTTGTTGTCGCTTGCGTTTTCCATCAATGCCGAGAATACCATTAATAGAATACGACGGGCGAGTGGCATCCAGTGACGGTGTTTGTTGTGGCGGTGAATGGGGCGATGGAGAAGACACTTGATTATGATGAGCGTGCTTGGCCTTCTCCGCCGCCTTATTTCGCACAATCCTGCAAAGAACAGATCCCAGACGATCAGAAACAGAAACTATCTCATGGAGCCCGGAGTGTCTTACTATCAGATCTAATAATCCATATATAATTAATCACATAAGTTTCAAAGGGGTATATAGGATGTTGTTTGTAACCAGTGAGTCAGAGAAGGGGCGCTCACGAATCTTTAGAGAGGGGCGCTCACTTGTTGAGGCTCGTGACAACGCGCAGCGATAAAAGCGCTGGTGAAGTTCGCATTCAGAGCTTTTGTAATCGATATCGTGCTCTCGGCAATTCGTGAACCAACCAACCAACCTAATCTAACACACTGACCAAGCGATGCGAACCACCAACGAGTTCACGAGTGACTCTATAAGCTGTATCGTGTAACAAGGTGACGCCCTTCATTGTTATCCATCCTACGCAAACATCCATCGACTCCACCAGAGCGTTTTCAATCGAGAGAGTTCATCATTAACTTCTCAAAGCTCTCTAGGCACGCCACCCTCACGAAGGACGGACAACGGTCGCGGTAACCGCTGTGGCCATCTCGGTGACACAAAAGGTGATTCTGCCGTGAATCGCTAACCACCACCATCTCCGCGAACCGATCCCACTTTAGCAGACAACTCGCCAGCCGCTCGGCAAGAGATTTCAGTTGGCCTCCAACGAAGCAGGCACGCCAAACAAGATCTTCTCAAATTGAATTTGTTTCTCCTCAACAAAGCTCCGCTCGCTCGATCCCGCGTTCGCTGTGTTCTGTTCGTGGCAAACATACACTCGCACGCTCACAGCAACACAAAGTACCTGCCTTAATCCGTCGTCGCCATCTGCTGCGATGCAGTCGATATGCTGCAAGCATGCGGATTAGCTTATCTGCCAGTCGAGTGTAATGAAGATGACCGTGAAGATAAGACTGAGGTGAGAATCGGTGCGAAATTCTAGCTTCTCTGAAGCAAACCCCCGGGCTCGCAATAGCTTGAAGAGTACGGCAGGGTGTTGTGATAAGTCCACGACCCTTGTCCCGAGCTCGAGCAAGGTGCATATTCCGAGACGCCACGATCCGATATTTCTGATCATTCGAACTTTGATAGGGCTCAGGGATAGAGGGCGCAGAGTGCGTCTTCTAGAGATGACTCAGGAGGTTCTTTCAGGCTCGTTTCGAGTGGCGGCACCTTTACACTCCAGCACTTGGGTCGTGTAGTCTAGCTGAATAGCAAAATAGCCTCCAATGTATTTGTAAGTGTTTCTTCGCCGACTTCTTAACCTCGTGGTGGCAGTTTTATGACTCCCTCTTCCGCCTTCGGGCTCGGTGTCGAGGCAATCCTTACGAGCGACACAACAATCGACGCCTAAGTGGCTTTCACGAGGTTGTAAAGATGTCGACCACAGATCTGAGGAAGCTTCCGAAACCCCCAAAATCGCATCGACCTCGGAATCGCGTTTCTATTTGATACTCGAAAGTACTTTGATCGCTGTTCCTCCTTCTCCTTTCACTTCAAAGACGTTTCAGGTCAGGATGGGACTCGATGAGCAACAGTTTATGGTATCTGGCAACTAGAAAAGTGTTTTTCACCCGATTTTTTTTTGCCTCTTCATTTCTTCAAAAAAAAACCAACCAGCCGTCGTTTGTATCAAGTGAATGCTTTCCAATTTTCAACCAGATGTTTGAGCTTTTGGATTGAGTGTAAGAGCTCACCGCAGCAGTGAACAGCGATCTCTGAGACGAGATAAGATGTTATCTCGCTGCTTGCTCGAATGAGGACGGTGAGTGCACTTTGAACAATTGGATTATCCGCCCCAGCCAGGAAACAAGCCCCTCTCCGAAGTTGTTCTCCCACTTTACTCTCCTGATCTCTCTTGTTCTCCTGCCCGCCTCTTCGTCCATCTACTACGGCGGTCTTGCCAGCATGAGCTCAAACAGAATCTGAATTGGAAGATACTCGTCTTTGCAGAGACGACTTCTTCCAAGGAAAGTGTTCTCTGAGTATCTCATAATTATTCGACAGACACCCCGATCTCCTATTTGCGTTTTTTTTTCCACCCTTCTGCCTGTCTGGTGGCTAAGATGCTCAAAACAACGACGTAATTTACTCTCTTCTGCTGCTTTCCCTCCGCGACGCTGACGTTGCAGCTGGTATGTCTTTTTACTCCACTCTGCAACTCGTTCCAGGAAGCAGATTCATCAACTGAAACAGCGCCAGGACAGCAGCAACTAAGGCTCTGCTGCAGGCTGGAGCTTCAAGCTTGGAGAAGAGTTGGAAGACGGCGCTGCAGCACAGCTTTCGGCTCTCCTCGTCGTTGTTCACGGCCAGCATCGGCGTGATTTCGGAGTTTGAAGCCCGAGGAAGCTGTGAGGCCTCGTTCTCACCAGAAGCGATCCGATAGCCCAGCTAGCTAACTGACTGACTGGCTGGCTGGTCGAGTCATTGACACTCACAGTCAGTCAGTTAAAAATGACTGTTCGTATAACCACGAATTGAGAGGCATCGAGACGAGAGCAGGCGGTCATAGGGAAATAAATAGAAGGACACGGAGCGATCAGACACAGAGCCTTCTTCATTAAGGGCGGCAAGTGGGCTCGCTCGGACTCAGAAGCTCGAATATCGGGTTTCAACAAAGCCACAGCACTCTCTATTACACGGGCCAGGGCCGCCTGTTCAAAAGAACACATGTCCCATATGGATGTCGAGAAGAAGTTCTTTTCAACAGAATGTTTGTGTGTCTCGGGCTCGGCCATCGGTTCGAACTCCGACACGTCTACGAAACGAAACAAAAAACTACATTGAAACCCAGTCTCGAAATACTTAGATTCGGAGTATCGAACCGTTGGCAGCCGGACATCGCTTGAATTCGACTTTTCCGCTCATTTTTCATTCGATTCTGGGAGAGGGAGAGGAACGAGTTGAGCCGTTGTGAGCTTAGGACAGGTATGCAGCCGTGGAAACCTTGGAAAATGGAAGAGCCCGTCGACACTGAGACGAATCAAGCGAGTGACATACTCGGGCTTTTGTTCCTTAGCTGCTTGCTTAAGCGATGAGATGACGAAACTCCGGAGTAGGTAGTCTATTAAGAAGAGACTGAGTGAGTCGCGCCGTTTAAGTAAAACGAATCGTTAGCTTGGAGAACATTCTGTCCCGTTTTGTGGTCGAAAGCACGATGGATGTCAACGAGGCAAGAGCGAAAACGCTGGAAGTTAACTCGAGAAATCCTCAATTTTGTCGGACTAGAGCTGCGGACGCGAAACGACAGCGACTTTGACATAAAACATTGAAGAACGGAGGAGCGCAGCTGCGCCCGGAAATGAAAGCGGAAGTCGGCCGCACTGGGATGGTATTTTTATTGCACTCCCTACTTCTCGTCCTGCTCCTGCCGCTCCTCTTCAGGCCCGTTGTCCTGCTCTTGTCGCGCGGCGTCGGCCACTGAATCAAAATCACGGCACGTGTGTGAGTGTGCTACCGTCATTCATCCCGTCGTCGCTGAGTTTGTTCTTCATCAAGGATGAGTCAGGAGGAGATCAAGGAGCAGCACGACGACGACTACGACGATGAAGAGGAGGAGCGAGTACGACATCTCTGGACCGCTATCCACACGACGTCATCGTCGCTCGTCACTTTCGGCGGCTCTGCATTGGCAAGAATCGGGAAATCTCTTCAGGCAATCATGACGATTTCGTTCCGGGGGTTTGAAGCGGCGCTTGAGCCCCGAGAACGACGACGGCGACGATTCTTCCAGCCGACTGAGCGACTTGAGATGATGAAAGCCTGGATTGTATAACTTTGAAGATCGCTAATCCTTCTCAACAGCGCTCTGTGGTCACAGCTGCTTGCGCGAACTGAGCCCTGTTCTCCTGGAGCTCGTTCTTCTGACTCCGACACCTCCCTGTGTGACTTTCATCCCTCCACGAAACGGTTGCCACCCATTATTCGGACGGAGGGACATTTCAAGAAAACGGCGAAACGCGTGCTGCGGTATCGCTCCGATTCAGCGTTCCCGTGCATCCATTTATCAGTCTGATGGAGTTGTGTCAAGAAGCAACAGCTCCGATGTTCGACAAACTCCGCGCACCTGTTCTGAAAAAGAGGCCGCATCGGAACGGAACACGGTTTTGGTTCAGATCGGAAAAGTGAATACATATCTCTCTTTGGAGTTTCATATTTTCCGGAATCTCCTCATCAGAGCCGTCCTGAAGAGCCCACTAGGGTCACAATCAAAATCACATTAGATAAAAGATAGGCCGTCTAACGATTCTCCGAGCGAGCAGACACGCGTCTTTCGTTGCGGTCTTCTGATAAATCTTCTTTCTGCTTGCTTTCTCCCTCCCTTCCTTCCTTCCTTCCTTCCTTCCTTCGTGAGCCCATTCGTCCGTCCGTCCGTCCGAACGACCGTCTGTCGCTAAGACAGTCAGTCAGTCTGTCTTTTCGTTTGCCGTGTTTTGCCATTCTGTGGTTGCCGATGTAATATTAGTCGATAGTGCGGGGCAAGAATCTGTTCATCTGAGTGAGAAGAGAAGCCCAGTCGAGATTAAGGAATGACATTTAGCAGAGCACCGAGAACAGAGACTCGAGCGGAGCCGTATCGTTCCCAATCTCCAACTGATTCCGTTTGTTCGTAAATCTGGCTTGCGTGGGAGTACCTGTGCAGGATAATTTCTCAGCGGAATGAACAGAAGCAGGGGCAAAAATGAAGCGAAATGGTGGAACAAAACAGAGACTTCCTTTTGCTCATGATTACGACCCACTCGAATAGAATCTTGAGCGTACAAATTCCGATTGCATTCATTCGGTTGCTCGAGCTGTCACAGGTCGTCTTGTTGACTCTTTGTGCCGTCACTGGCTCCCAAGTGGGTGGTGGCGACTGCGAGAGCAGTGAATCTGCATGTGGAAGCGCCGAGGAGAGTGGAGTCAGGATCGATAGTGTCGCCGTGTCCTCCTCTTCCTCTCCCCCTCCGGCTTCTTCTTCCCAACCTCCTTTTCCCGGTGGGGTTCTCGTCGGGAAAACCCCGCCTTTTCGCAATAACACAACGCGAGGACGATGGGCGCCGGCTTCGAGTGAGGTTTGCCGCGACTCTGAATTAAACGTGTCGTTTTTTGCTGTGCTGACTGATTCTTCTGAGCCTGAGAGGAATCCCTCAGTTCTCGCATGTTATGGACTCTAGATGGACTCACGAGAGAAGAGTCTGTTGGTAAGCAACAAAACTGAGCAACGAGGAAACGAGAGCTGCGGAAACTTTGTCTGGCTTTCCTCAATGATGCTACGAATGGTCCTCACCGTTGTCGTTCTCATCTCCCTCCCGAGCTAACTTGCCAAAACGTAACGAAATTCCCGCCTCTGTGGGTCTGTTACCTGGTCAAATCATTCGGCTGCCAGACTTTCAACCAGATGAAAAAATGCACTCAGCTCTATCGACGGTACCGGCGAGAACCGCGGCCTAACTCTCTGCCTTCGATTTTCTCGCATCATCCGATTCTTTCGCTGAAAGTCGACGAGAATTTCTTTCCTCACGCATTTACTCAAGCTTAGCGCATGATATCCATCTCTAAGGTTCATCCCAGATATTCTTTTCGGAGGTCATGTCAATGATCTCGAGAGTGAAACTGACTGGGCTCGCTCGACATGGCATGGAGTTCAGAGGCTTTCGGAATCGTCGTGGCCGTCATGGTCGTTAGGTCGCTTGATCTGGTCCTCTGCAGCAGCAGCAGCAGCAGCGGCGACAGTCAGAGCGACGACGACGACGAATGGCATAGAGTGGTAGAGTTCATTAAAGTTGATACTCTCCCGGGCGGGTCTGGGGTCTACCGGACCAATGACAAAGAGCCGCGTTGTTCCCGAACCCAACGCCTCGATTGAGAGTGCAGATTTGAGGTACGACCAGCCACCAGATGACAACCGGATGCCACCAGAGATCACGCCAGTCGCTTGGCCGACCGGCCTTGCCTCGAAAAACATTGTCACACAGACGGATTTTGACTGACTGACTGACTGACTGAACCGACCAACTGGTTGACTGACATAGAGACGGACGGTCTGAGTGACGGTCGGACCGACGACGCGCGGCTTAAAATCCGCTGGGCAAGAAAGGCCAACAAAGAATCTAGCCGGCGATCAAATGAAATAACCGTGCTCGCTTCTGCTTATGTAATGTCTGATGACGACGGACGACGCGATGTCTGTCGTATTGTGCTGTCAGCGATGAATCCAACGCCCACCTCTGTTGAAGCACTTCGTTTGGCATCAGCTAAAAATCACTGCGAATCGCGGACCGGTTGCGGAAAGTCAACGAGCGCCAACTTTCAAAACAACAACGAAGGCGTGCGTTTGTGTTTATTTATGTGTATAGCGGCTTCTTCGTACAGTTGAACTTCACGGCTCACCAGAGAGAACTTTGGAATAAAACAAAAAAAATTATTCGCGAGTTCAGACTATTGAATTTCGTCTCATGCAGTCATCGTTTCATCGTCGAACTGACGGCCTGTGGACCCGTCAGCTGACCGGGCTCTGAACAGATTTTCAAAGAGCTCCGTGGACTGCGGTTGGCACGCTTGATTTTGGCCTGGAGTAGGCAGTAATGAAGAGCGAGATTACAATTAAAAAGCTCGCTATACCTCTGGGGAGTCGTTGAGGATCATTCTCGGCTCTGACATCTCACCCTCGTAATGCTTGCTCAAATCAAACTCCGTCCTTCCCCCGTCCGCTCGTATATTACCGCCATTATCATCAACACCTCGAACTCCCGGACGACAGGGACTCCCGATACGAGAAGGACGAACTCGAACGCCTCGAACAACCAAACCAACCGTTGCTAAATTTTCCGCAAACGAGAAATTATTACCTAAAATAACTAGTAGTCAAATAATGACGAGAATGATTCGTACCCGAATTCTTCCAACAATTTCAATCTGTTTCCAAGAGAATAACATTTTACATTATCGTCCACGTAAGCATCAACGGAGGTTTTCGTCAAATTCAGTTTTTCGAGTGATTATCAACTTACCTGTTTATTGAGGAGACTGAGGGAATGTTGTCCTGGTCACAAACACCGTCGGCCAGCAGGCGATCTCTGATTTCCCACGCGAACATTGTTGGATTTTGTTTTTTGTAGTTCGCTATGGCATCGACTACCTTGGGGGTTGCTACTTTAGGCTTACTACCACCGATCACTCCTGGACGAATAGAACCCGTTTCGTAGTAACTGTGGACAGAAAAGAAAGGTATTTTTAGTTTCTCTTCTCTTACATCGACCAGCGATGTCGTGGCCCGAACTCGTAATCGAACAGGAAAAGAAAACGAACTATGATCGAAAAAATTCAGAAATGATTGCACTGTGATGCATTTTACGTTTTTCATAGCAAGTCGTGCGGACAGGTCTCTGAATCGCAGACTTGTCTAACAGCGAAAGATTGGTTAAAAAGAAACAGATGCTCATTTCGGTTCCGTCTCGAAGTTTTCAAACAGTTATTCAACGGGTCGCGGCGGTCTGTGTCGGTGCATGGCCCGGATCGAGGAATGTCATCCAGACCTTGGATGTGCGCTCGAGCGCATCCAGAGTCGTGATCCTTCCATTACACGTGTGTTTGGTGTTTGTTTGAGTGTTTGTACTTGTCCAGATTGGCCATTTTTCAGATGCTGTTACTTCTGGTGTTGATCGCATCGTCAGCTAACTTTTAACTCGACAGCGGAATCAGGAGCGTCTCGATGTTCGATGCTGGTTTTTTTTTGCATTGGTTTCGGATGATCCCAAACGGCCTTCACGGCCCTCCCCTACGATCTCGTCGTCAAATATTTGTTCTCGCTCAGCGAACACTCCCTTTGGACTGCACTCGCTATTTGTTCATCCGCTTGCATGTCTTTGTGCCTGCATGTGAGGATAATCCGCTTGACTTTCTCTACTAACAAGCTCTCGAGCAGGGAGGGGACAAAACCGATGGTTGTTGATGACACTGAGATCGCCCTCGAACTTCGTATATTGCTCCCCAAGAGCTCGAGCGTGTGATCGAGAGCTGCGCATCAACTCAATTCGTGTGAGTTTCTTCTGCTTCTGAATTGCCACGATAAGTCAGGCTCAGGCAAGAAACGAAGCGCAGAATAGAGATACAATAGCGTCGTCAAACCCGTTCATAGACATCATCCTTTACTTGCAACAGCAGAAAAGGCGAGCGGGAGACTCGGGCCGAGATTGAATGCGAGAGAGCGACCGAGAGAGAAAGGACAACACAGTCGACGACTACAGTGGGGAGGACAATGCACCTCACCAGTTGACTTCACTGCGGGTATCCAACAGCTGTTGAAAACCTCAGCTTTTTTGATGTCTCTCTTCACATCTTTGAGTGCGAGCGAACGAGCTGCGAAGAGAGACTCCACTGTGTTCGCAGCCATCGTCGAAACATTGTCTGACCGACTCTCGGCCGAGCAGTGTGCTCTGATTGATTCGCTCTTATTAAACGCATTCGAGTAATAATTTCCCTCAGGGTGACACGACCTCGTCAGCCGAGCGCGTCCTCCGCGAACTCGATTCCAATGAAGTCCGAACGCTTCGCCCTCGAATCGATGTAAGCGGCAAGCATATAAAAGCGCCGAAACGCAATCTTCTTCAGCCGTCCGGTGATCGACTCATTGTGAGATGCTGGGAACCGCGTCACCCCTTGTTGTTAGGACTTTGCCGAGCTCGTATGGTGGAAGAGCGACCGCTCCGAGTCGAGGTGGCGGCGGCGGCGGCAGCGGCGGCGGCAGCAGCAGGAGCATCGGCTATAACATGGCTAATAAAGTCTTCAATCTGAGCCAATGAGTCCTCTCAAGCACTATGGCTGGTGAAGAGAAAAAAAGGAAAGGAACAAATCATCAGATGAACAAGTGTTGCAGACGCGGCAACAAGATGGACAAAGACGTGCTGAGGGCGGTTGGTCATCATGCTTTAGAACGACAAAAATCTCCCACGCTCAGACAGGGAAAAAGCGTTGAAGTCCCCTTATTCTTTTTCTCTTTGTCATTTTTCCAGAAAGTTTCGCCCAAATCCAAATGTCCAAACGAATGACGGCTCCCGCCCGCGCCTCCCGTCGGGAAACGAAGGTCTCATCGCGAAGATGATTCTTTTCTTCAAACCTGCTCCGAAGAGTGAACGTGTGGGAATCGTGTCCGACGACGATGATTTGCGGAAATGGCCAGACAAAATGCGATCCGTTCGAGAATGATCCGAATCAATTGCGTCCGGCCACCACGGAACAATACAATGGAATCGCTCCTTTCTCGCTTTGCCTTTTACTACTTTGCCAGACCGCCCGAGCCCGCCCGCCCGCCCGGCCGATTGCCCGCTTCGCTCATCGTTGTTGTCCTGGCGACTTCACGACTGATCCGAGTACGGCGGCAACAGCGACACAAGTGGAACGCTCTTGGCAAACTAACAAAAGTCCAACAAGACGAGTGAGTGGGCCTAACTCAAACCGACAGCGGTGGTGTCAGGATTCCCGGAGGAGTCGTAGTCCCAAGTAGGAACAAGGGAGGAGGAGGAGCCTCCTAGGATATCAGAGGAAATTGGCAAGGCAAGTGCAAAACCATTGCAGAGGCGAACCCTCGACCAAACGACGAAACAACTCAGGAGAGTTCCGGTTCCCAGCTTCGTGAAACTCGAGCGACTGGTCAGGTCGATTGTGCAAACAATCAGGAGATGAAATCATCGAGTTTCGACGAAGCCAAGCCTTCAATTTTTGATGTTGTCTCGCCTGTATCGAGTTGTTGAGGTCGCACTGACTCAGTGGGCTCGAGAAGCGTATCGACAGGGTCAAGGGTTGCTCGAACGATTCGAATGTGCATTTTAAATAGATTCACTATCCTCAGGAGTTTGTGCTTTGGAGCCGATGAAACCTCATTTCTCCATGATCAACCTGATGAATTAACGTTTATGAAGCATTCGAGGTCGCTCGGTTCCTCGAGCGGCTGAGGCTCGCGGTTTCGGAGCAGGCTTCACTTCAATCTATCAGTTCCGAATAACGAACTTCAATTTGTCACCAGCGAAGCGATCTATAGAATGCGGTCGTCCCTACGCCCCTACGTCCACTCATGTATACATAGATTGCTCTCCGTCGTTGATGTGCACAGCCGCGCGCTTCTATATGTGTACCATGTTGAATATGGTCAGGGCCATCAGGTCGCCATTTTGAAAAATGGCCAATTCTCAAATTCAAATCACGTATCGTCCATCCTCATCCATCAGACCAATTGAAACCAACCGAGCACCGCGGCGGAACCGTTCCACCAACTGCGACCGATTCAGAATTCGTCGCGGGGACATCGACACAAATAAAAGATTGTTTATGTCCGCGCCTAATTACAGGATTAGCAGCTGGACTGGAAGAACGATGATCATCGGAAGGTCATTTTGATTCCAGAAGAAAGTTCAGCCTCTGTTTGCATCGGGGAATCGAAGTCTTATCGTGTCTCAACAATCGATGAAGGGTTCCCGAATATTTTCGAGTTTCTCGCGAAATCGCAGAGAACCGTTTTCGCTTAGAATCAAGCGAGCGAATGAATCAAGAAACCAACGCTCGAGTGACTGAGTGACAAGTTGTGACACCGCACAGCAGCCTCAGCGCTGCTCCAAAAAAAAGTGTCATTCAAAGTACAACTGAGCAGCCACCCTCTGTTGGCATATTGAGAGAATCACTACCGGGCTTCTCTCGATAGTTTTTATTGTTGTCGTTGTTGTTGTCAGTTTCTTGAACCGAAGCGCTGTCGCTTCTCTCCAGCAGAAGTTTGATATCCTCATCGGAAACTCAATGAGATACGGAATCAGCATACATTTTCAGAGTTTTATCTTTCTTTTTACTCACCGTCCTAGTATTTTGGAGACGCATCCGTGTGAGACTCTCAGCTGTCGGCTGATATCGCATGGCCTTACGCCTTGGTGGGCTAACTCTACGATTCGTTGCCGCACTACATCAGGCAATGGTCGGCCGTTGACGAATACGCCGCCGAGCTGGTTTACGCCACCGTGACCTGGAAAAAATGAACACGACGACGTTTAGAAATCGTTCTGTTAGTCGAAGGAAGACTTCGACACGAGGCCGGAGCTTGGGCTCCGAACGTGAACAACACCCAAAACGGAGTCGATTGAGAGAAGCTATCAATTGGATAAGTAGCTTCGAGGACGAGCCGGCAGTGAAGTGCTCGGCGTACATTATGTGCCCACCATTAATGCCCCTTGAATGGCTGCCTTCCTCCCATAAGAAGTAGAGTACGTGTACAAGTCGAAGAAGCTATACCACTCAGGAAGTGGGAGATTTATCAGCCGAAGCGGACTCGGAGGACAGCAGGGCTAACGCCACCGGCAACGAGAGACTCTTCTCGTAACATGGGCTTTCTTCGAACCGGCATCGAAATAAGTGACGACGACATAACCACCAACGCCGCCGCGCCGGTCAACTAAGAAGGGAGTCGATCAGGCTCGCCGCCGCCCTTGGTTGAAACGATGCGCCGAAACTTTTGGAACGATCGCTCACCGGCGAGAAAAGAGAAGAAAAAAACACGTGTTTTGGATCGTCAGGTGTCTCTGTTCAGGAATGATTCCGAGTGCACCACAATTGGAAATCAAGCATTTCTAGAAGAACCTAGTTTTACTTTCGGAACCAAAACTGAGAGATCGTATTCAGGTGGAAAGTCTTCCGCAGACGGCTTGTCACCGACGGCTGTTCATTTGCTTCCATGCCCTGCTTCAGTTACCATAATGGAGCACTTAGAGGTTTCCCTCCGTATCGTCGTCAAGATAAGATTTGTTCAACACAAATACTCGAGTGTTGGTTGACAATCAGGGGAAAAGAAAGAAAACACGAACGACGACGACCATGAACAAATGTAATGAAGACATTCGATGGAGGAGGTGTTTTTTAAGGTGGAAAACAGGGTTAACGAAAAGAGAGAAACGAAAAGAAGAAGGAAAAAACCACCTCGAGTCCGATTGTTCCGACGGCTCTCAGCTAGGCCACACCCGACGCAGCCGGTCGAGATCAGTGTCGTTTCTTTGTGTGAAAATGATTCCGAAATGCGGAGATCTCGCGTTGGAGGTCTCCGGTTGGCGCTCTTTTCGAGAACGGCTCGACTTGTTTTAGCAAGAATCATGGTTTGCCTTATTCGCCCGACTGCCATCTCCGTTTTCCACGTCGCTCGCAACTCGTAATGGAGAAGTGCGAACTAATGGTCTGGCTGATAATACCGAGTGAAAGAAGCGGCCAACGAATCGCTTTACGTGGAAGCTACAATCTCTCAGCGGTTATTGCTTGCTGCCTAACTCCTCCGACGACGAGTTTGCTCAGCGAGCAAGACAAACTAGTATTGCTCGTAAGGAGAAAGTCACAGAGGACCAAGGCGAAGATTTCGTCGCTGTTCTGACGGCTGGGTCTCTGCCTACTTTGCAAGATCGCAGAGCGCCAGTGACTTCGTATAACCGATACGGGCACCAAGGTGCCTGAGAGCTGCTAGGGTTGTTTCCAGGTCTAGCGAAGGGGCTACCTAGCAGACCAGCGGGCTGACAGCCAATCGAGGCCTCGCGGTACGAACATCAGTTTGCATTCTCCTCTGTTCGAGAGACTAGACCGATCGGACCCACAGACAGAGCGGTGATATATATTCGTCGATTCATTGTAGTCCACGGATTGTGGCATCCGTGAAATATAGCGGCTATTACAGACAACATACGGTTAGCCGCAAACACTCTCCTCGAGCCGCGGCAGCGACCAACAAACAATACGCGACGGTGAAACAACTCTCGCACGAGAAAAATTTGCAATACTCGAACACTGGTGAGTTTTTTCTCTTCCTCCCCGGACGAGGCGAGGCGTTCGCTTGATTTCGCGCTCGAATCAAAACATGCGCATCGGTGCATTTCGAGAGTTGTTTTGTCTCTAAATGACCGCGATAAATTTCGCACGCACCGTTTGCGGCGGAGTTTGACAGTCACGCCGAGATGGAAGAGAAAACAGGTGAAAACCCGGACAGAATCCGAGATAGGTAATTTGTTGCGACAAGTCCAGTCCAAACCGGATCATTTCTAGCCGAAGGCAGTCGGATTCGCTGCGACTGCCGCTGTCGACGTAGAAAACGCAAATTCCGGGGAAGTGGAAGAACATTCCGATGGTCCCGAGCTCCGATCTCGTTGCGAATCGAGACGCCTCAATTTCGGTTGAGCTGTTGTAGCCTCTGGTCGCTTTCATGTTCGGCTGCTTGATCTCTCAGTTTGTCCGTCCGACTCTTCGCTAGTGTGCGAGAGAGTATCCTCCTCTGAATGAGGTAGAATGAGGTGATAATGAAGAGCTCTCGACAGAGTGTCGAAAAGGTGGACTGTTCGATGGAGACCGGGAGAGCGCACAATGCACAATGGAAAGAAAGCGAGCGAGCAACAGCCGCGGCAGAGAAGCTTCAAAAGCAGCGTTCCTGACTCTTCGAAGAGTCGTCGATATTACAATGGAGTCGGTCCGTTCTCATTTGTTGATCATTTCTTACGCATGTTTGAACGCATTGTCCGTGCCCGCTGCACGTCACCGCCATGAACGCCGCGGCGTCGAGTTTGTGGTTTTCAGTGATCAAAGATTTCGTACATCTCGTCGCACGGAATTTTATTTGTACGGATCGAATTTTTTCTTCTCTGTTTCGTAGCGGTCACATACACAGTTCAAGGGAAAGACTCGAGGTTAAGCGATGAATGAGGAGGTCTATCGCCAACTCCAACGTTCCGAATCGGATCAATCGTTCGTTTGATCAAGATAGCACGTCAGCTCGCGACCAGCCAGGCAAGCAAACCAAGTGATCTACAGCAGCAGATCTCGGTCTTTTTACACTGAGGAGTGAAGAAGGCACTTCAGAGAAAACTGTTGTGGCTATCGAGTGAGCGTGATCACTCGCTCGATGAATGACCGGATGAATACCTATCCGAAATCCTCAGTTTTGACAAGAACCCGTGGGCCAGGTCCGAGGCTAGACGTCTCCAACAAATCGAAACCAAGTGCTTTGTACGATGATAGTCTGACACGACTTGATCGGTGCAGCCTTCCTGTCTGCGGGCCATCTCTGTGGCTGATTCGTTTTTGTTCTCGTCGTAACTCTGGATTAGGTCCGCGCTCTCGTCTCCAAGGCTGATAGAGCCAACCGAACGACGATCGAAACCTCCGATAGCTCGTTGCTAATGACCTAGTGGTGGGACTCACCGGCTACCGACAGTCTATGTCCTATGGAAGAAACGCTCAGAAGATAGTGACAGTAGGTCCACAAATCCATCGTTCCACAGCGAGCCTATGCACGACACGAACGCGACACAATCTACGTTAGCTTTCTGACTTCGTTGCAGATGAACTTACGGCTGTTTCGCCGACAAGTCAGCCAGTTTGTCGATTGGTCAGTCGAGAGGGCAGATGTTGCCTTGTCGAACCGTCTGAAGGGACTGGCCTCAGAAGCAACTGGTTCCATGGCTAGTGCCCCGGCCCCGGCGGAAAATTAGGTTTACCCCAAAAGAAAGATACCACTGGTCGTACTGCCCTGGCCCTTAGTGGTAAAAGATTCAACCACGTACATAATTTACACAGCGAATGGCCGCTGCCGTCGCCACCGAGGACGGGAGGATGAGATTCTCGCACTGTCAGTGGAGCTTCGAACGTCGAAGGATCTGGACTGCAGGGGCATTACAGCTCTGGTACCTAAGTGCGTTCCTGGCAACTCGGTCTACAGGGTCCGAACCGTGAAAGTAAGTCAGCACGCCGATATCGACGGAGCTTCCGCTCATTCCGTATGCCTAAGGTCTGTTCATCTGCCTAGAGTTTTACTTACAGCTGTAGTACTCCATCATGGTAGCGTTGTACCGATAGGCGGCCGTAGTCAGGTCCATGTTATACGCGTCCAGGGTGCTGGTTGGACTCATGGAGAAGCTTAACTACGGCAGGCCCGATCGGATATAGAGAAACAAGTACGAGTAGCGACGAGTTCGGAAACTTCGCAAGTACGTCGTTCTTCGATGGAGATTAAGTGTATACGTTGCCGATGTTGTTTATGCTGATAACGTAGGTTTATGTAGGACGTTTCACGTGGAGCACACCGACTGACTCGGAAGTCTCACTCTGGATAGGCAGCAGCCAATACAATTAGGGACGGACACTAGACGGGTTTTGTGCGCACAGAATGTCACGGATGGTTAGAACAGGGCGGACTGGATCGTCTTCTTCTTCTTTCTTTTCCTTTTTTCCTCTTCTAAGTTGCACGATTCAGACCGAGAAAACACAGACAGGCAAGATAGATAGACGCACGGTGTCCCCAGTAGTCTAGAATAGCAGTCCAAGGAAGGCCGTCGATTACGGACAACACGAATAATCAATCGAGCGATTGATAGATGGATGGATGGATGGATTGATTGATTGATTGATGGATGGTTTTCCGTTGTTCTCGCTCGGTTTCTACACAACGGCACGATGTACGAAGTGAAATAAAAGTCACAGTTTCGGAGCACCGGAGCCCGCCCGCGCTGGCTCTTTGGCTCTTCTTCTTGTTTCACATTCACAACACTGGTCTAAAGACTGAGCGGGCATGGACGAACTTTACGGCGAACAAATCACGGAGATGTCGTACACGCACGAGAATGATTCAATTGTATCGCAATCATCCAGTCACCGACTGAGCGCACGACTGAGCAAGCAGGCGCGCTCGGATTGTTTGACTTTCGGTTCCTCTTTCCAGCAGAAGAATCCCGAACGAAATCAGATCAACCCCTTTCACCTTGACCACCGACGTATTCGACGTCGATGCCCCAGCTGACGTAAGCTCCACCTACGCTTTCGAGCTTCCGACACCACCTGCGGCAACACGTAACGCGATCGACGTGCAGCTGCAAGCCTCTCTTGAGTTCAGTCACGGATGCACGCTCCGACGAACAGCTGCTTCCGCTGTTCCGGAAAAAGTGCTCGAAAAGTAGCCGCTTCAATCACGCAAACAGCGGTGCCGGTAGGACACGCTGCTGGTCAGCTGGTGATCTCTGTGGTGGTGGTGGCGATCTTCGTCGTGGTGTTGGTGGCGGTGCTGCTGCTCAAACTCGAACGCACTCGACGCATACTAAACTCTATCTAAGCTCTCATATACTTAGATGAACACATTTAAGTCCGGCCTCTCATAATACTCGCTCGCTCGCTTTTCTCTCGGTCCGCACACCTTCCACACTCAGCTCTAGAGCGAAAGCGCGAGCCCATTGGTGCGTGGCGGTGACGTCACTTCCACGTCACAGCCAACTAGAGGAGACCCCGCCTCTTCGAGAGCATTGTGAGCAGGGTGAGCGCGAGAGCAAGGCAAGCACCAAGTAAGCAAGCGAGCAGCAGCACCATCGCCGCTGCCGCCGCTGCCGCCGCCACCGTCGCCAGCAGCAGCAGCAGCAGCGGGCGCGAGAAGAAGGAAGGAAGGAACAAGCATACGAGAACCCCTCTCTCGATTGCTCTCCTTCCCTCTCCGCTTGCAAGGCACCAACCGCTCACAACAAGAAACCGAGGAGGAAGGAAGAACCGCCGTCCTGATCCTTAAGTTCTCCTGCTCCTTTCGGTTTCCTTGCTGCAACCGCTGTCATCGTTGTCTCGTGGTCTCGTTTGGGTCGAAAACACAGCTCTCAAGCGCCTAGGGTTTCCACTTTCCTCCGTAACTTCCAACGAAATAAAAGATCTCTCTTCCATCAATGATTTGTTGTTGTTTTCCGCTTCTTTCCCCCACGCTTCCAGGTTTTCGCGATTGGATTGAGGCGATCATGTGCAGCTTTCAGAAGCTCGGGATTCGAACCTTGAGAATCAAAGCTGACACAAGACCTCGACCGCGATCTCGGCTCCGGCCGACATGTCCTGTCGGTCGAGCCACGTTGTCGGTTGTGTCGTGTAGACACGGCCGGGGATGAGGTCGCGGTGGCTCAAAATGATTGAGCCCCGCTGATTGAGGTAGAATGGGAGCTGTTAGAAAGTGAACTTTCTTTTCCGAAGCGAAGTCCCCCCCCATATGATGTAGTAGGACTACCACAGGAAGAAAGGAGCGGGACGAGGAGGCCGAGAAGGAGCTGGTGCCAAGTGGACCGAAACCAACGCATCCTTGCTCACGAGGGGAAGGAAAAACTAGCAACTCCTACCGCTGCTCCTGGTGCCGCTGGCCAGGATCAATCTCCTTTTTCCCTCCTTTTGCCACAGTCTCTCGTCCCCCCGCTCTTCCTATATATCGCTCTTACTAAAAGAAAAAGTAGACCGCTATAGAGCCGTCGGTCCGTCCATCCGTGGCTCCGACCGCCAAGGCAGCCAGTCTGTTCGACCGCGGACCACAATCAAGAGGACAATTTCAAACTCTTCAAAGAAGTTCGACAGCCGCGGTGCCCGAGCTGCCGGTGGTGCTGATCTTCGTCGCTGTCCTGACCGTGGCGGTCGTCCTCCTGGTCGTTCGCTAAAAGACCGTTGGGAGACCCAGGTGACAAAACGTCAAACAATCAGAGAGAAAAGCCACAAAGTTCCGAAAACGTTTCCAGGGATACAAATTGCAACGGAACCTCCAAAGTCCAAGGGTTGTTCGTCCAACCTGTCACAAACCAACGATTCCACTCTTTTCCTCATCGAGGGAGCAATGAAGGAGCCAGAATTGAGGTAAAAGGAAGGAAGTTGTTTTTCGGAAACTTCTGCATCGTTGTGATCGGAATCGAAGCGACCACAAAACGAATGAGAATCAAAATTCAGTCTTGCTGGAAGTTCGATTTCAAGGATGTAGTGTGTACCATTTCTAGGTAGTAGATCAGGATCGTCTCAGCGAATGCGACAAAACTTGGAGTCCTTCATTTTTTCCATCCGTTTCCACAACTAATTCGAGTGAAACGGAGAGAAACTCGATGTTCAGTCAATTTTCCCAGAGCTATCCCAACTGATCGGCTTGCTTGGCACGCTGACCGTCCGACTGACTATCTGTCCCGCTGGCCAACCAAGTGGCTGAGTGAGAGGAGTCCATCGCAAAAAGCAATGATCGTAGCGGCTTTTGGTTTTCCTCATTTTTTCCTTAGAGCGGTCAAGAGAGCGATTTCGACCGCGGTCACTTATATATATGTTGGTAAATAGATGTCCCTCCTTTTGTCTCGTGAGCGAAAGCAACGGCGGCGGCGGTGTCGGCGTTGGTGGCGACTGTCGTTCTTTCCTCAGTAGTTTTTTTCTTCTCAATTCCGCTCGCTCATGGACAGAAACTGAGACAGACATTCTTCCGTAAGCCACAGCGGACACAGCGCAATATAAAAGGCCTATTTCACGGGACACTGGACGACGACGTCGGCGGCGGCGGCGGCGGCGGCGGCGGCGACCACAGCCGGAGGAAAAGAAAACCACCAATACGTCCCACCGACTGCCCGACCGCCCGCCCGCCCGTTCGTTTGTGCTTCTGTCTTCCCCGGTCCCTCAGTGGAAAAGAAGATCCTCTCGCCACCGACGAGACAAAACCGCCGCTGTTCAATTTCTTTTGTGAACGACCGATAGAGACAGTCCGCACTCTCTGACACCATGACTTCGGGCCACTTCGACAAGTGCTAAAAGTTCTCGACTTCTTCTGTCACTTGCGAACACCAGCGGACATTTGTTTGTGTCCGTGTGTCCATCCGTCCGCCTGTCTTTCTGTAAACCACTCAGGTCGGAACAGCACACGAAACACACTGAAATCTTCGATGGACAGAAAGTCTGAGGACGTCTGCCAGCCATAAAAACTCGTTCGGATTCTTCTCCACCAATACTTCTCCAGCGCACATTTCGTCTCTTGGCTTTGTCTCATGTTCGACTTATTCTTTTTTTCTTTGTCTTCCTTTCTTCACCAACAACTAACCCTGTGCTTCTGCTTGTCGACAGCCCCCGTCCCGAGACAGATTCTGAGGTGCAGGGTTATCCTCAAATTCAAGTTCATGACTATCTTCCATGATTTCCGACCAATCGGGCCTGAACTGCTTCTTGACTGCAGTTGGTTTAGTCGTTTGACATTCTGGGTGTTGTTTTTTTCATAAAATTTCATCAACCATCTGTTTTTCGTTCCATCAGTTGCACACAGAGTTCGTTAAATGTCCAAATGTCACAAACACGCGGGCGGGCGGGCAAACTTCGACAACTGCCGAAGTGTCGCGGCAGAAAAAGGAATCGCTCGAAACACTTCCAAAAACCCAGTGTGAGCAGCGACACATCGCACCAGAGGAGTTCATCAAAAAGAAAATTTTTGCCCAAAATGTTCGATCTGATTGTTGATGTTGATTGAACTGCAGTGCCGATTGCGTAGAACTCCTGCCATACCGGTCGGACTCGCCCCTCTTCTTGCAAATCCTCCAACTCTCGGTCAGAAAAGGCTTGTGGCTCTTTCGATTTCCATCTGTCACTTCGTTCATCATTAGTCGACTATTCTTCTTCGGCCGCGTGTCGTTTTCAGCATCGGAAAAATTCGTGATTTGCTCTGTTTTGTTATTGGTTTTTTATTTGTTGTAGCCGAGCTGACGGCTTGCTCAGTTGCCGAGCTCAACTACCTCGTCGTCAACGGGCGGTGGTCAGCAGGTTGTTCCCTCGGTTTATGTGCCACCAGACCGTAGTTAGCTTTGTCATTGGCCGAGTGTCGATTCTCAACTCGAGCTTGCAACTTGAAACTATATCGACTCCACTCGTCAATCGGTTCCAACGGCCATCTCGCCGGCGTTCACTTCATCAATCAACCAATCAATCCATCAATCAGCCGGCCGGTCATATCGCTGAATGACAGCGATTCCTCGGGATGAGCTTCGAGCGGCGTTCGATTCTCCGCTTCCATCGGCCACCGGGGAGCTCGAATTCCATATTCCTCAATGCGTAATCCGCTTTCTGTCGCCAGCTTTTCCGCGATTATTTCGCCGATTCACTTTTCCATGATTCTCGCTGCCCGACCTCAGGTCATCGTGGACGGTACGGATCCGCTGTCGCTATTCCGTCTTCACCGGTGAGCAGCTTCCAAAATCAATTTTCCAGAGTTCTCGACCGAGTTTGAACGCTTCCGACAAAATCGATTTGCTATAACGAACCAACGCTCGGTGAGTCTGCGTGTTTTTTCTTTTTTTTTTCTCTAAATAGACGGTGCCAACTATGACGAATGATCCGAGTCGATGGAATGATCGATTCACATCGAGCCCGCCTCTAACACATTCGCTCACTGCGCAACGAGTGAAGCTCGCGTTCGAATTTCCCCTCGTTTCGGTCTTGTTTTCATCGATACAGTTGTCATCTAGTGGAGACTCAAGAGAAGTCCTCGTCGATCATCATCGATTCCTGACTGGTCATTACTCATGTTGGGCATTGCAGACCTGATCACTCGTCGTAGGCGCCGAAATTGTCAACTCATCCAGAATGAACAAACAGCAAATTTTATCACCAACGGAATATCTCGCTCGTTATCATCTGTCGTTGTTAAGCCGCAGAATAACTGGATGCGAGCCGTGACGCAACAGCCTCGCGGCCGTTAGAATTGTTCAAAAGTCCAGAAAGTGCGGAAGAAAGTGAAGTCGGCTCCGTCGCGACATCTTCCCATGATGTCGTTACACAACTTGACCCCTTGGCTCAAACGACGCATTGTCAAGCAAATTAGTCGGGCGAAAGTTGTCCCGTTCGAAACTTTTCACTTACGATGTTCAGAATAAGAAGACTCGAGGCGACCCAGAGAATGTTCTTCATCTCCGTTTCCTCATTCGCTGCTTAGGCCCGGCGGGTCATTAGAGAGCGAAGGGTGACGGCGGATCGAGCTCGACGATCGCGTGCCATAGTTTTGATTCGCGGCAAACGTTGAGCGATTTGTTGTTTGCTCGCAAACTCGAGTGAGCATCAACCTCACTGAACTGCGCTACTAACGCTCGAGTGTGAAGCAACGAATTAACGGTCGACCGCTGATCCCGAGTGTAAACACAGCTCGAGTCAGCGATGCAGTGAGTCGGACCGGAAGCCGGAACCGTGCAGGTGCGGTGGGCACGCAGGCAGTCAGGCAGGTAGCAAGCTCGGACTCCGAAAGACGATACGCGTCCGGGTAACTAAGCATAAAATTGATTGACAATTAGCAGCACTTGACCAATCCATCGAGTCATTCGATTGGAACCGAGATGGAATTTCGATCTTGTCCAGTGCGCTCGAAAGGTGGAAGCTCGACCGTTTTTCTGCGCACGAATTCCTTCGGGTCAAGATCGACGAAGCCAAATCCTCGAAACGACTTCGAATGTCAACGCGGTGCTCGGTTATGCGACAGCGGCAGATTTTGTTCTTTCTCATTTCAAAGTACAAGGCGGGAAAAAAAGCATCTGCGACGGCTTCCTTCTGTTTTCGGATGAGTTGCGGTATAGTTCCGTAGATCGGATCGAATATCCGCCAGTTTTCTGCTTCTGTCAAGAGCATACTGGCTTGCTGGCCGGCGAGCGCGTTTTTGTCGTCAATCCAGCAGCCCCGATAGTTCTCTCAGTGATACTGTACGCCTCTCTCCCTCTTTCAGTGCGGAGTCACTATGCCGCTATGATATTTTCTGTCTCCGTAACCGTAACTCTCAATGGTAGTTGCTCGCTAGCCATGCTCGTTCAATTCTTTGGTTCCGACGCCGGTCGGGGCGCTGGCGTGAGAACGCTTTTGCCAAAAAGAGAGAAAATGACATGCGACGTTAATCATAGACTTCTTCGTCATGATGATGATCATGCCTCTCCTTCCTTCTCGTCGTCGTCGTCGCCTCATCCCGAGGTGTCGAGCTTTGCCTGCCTGCCTTCTCGACTGCCGCCCGCCTGCTTGCCAACCTGGCCACCGAACCAAATGACTATCCGTGCTTTTCTAGCTTTGTGGCTTCGGATGTGGAGATTTCAACGTCGCTTCAATGCGGAATCTCATCAGATGTTAACGAGAGAAAATACGAGTTCGCGAACCAAGCCGTGTCAGAACCTCTCGGCGAGCGGGATCGAGAGTGCTTTTGTAGGAGTTGGTCGCCTAGCGGAAGACATAGAGACTGTCTGTAGATCGAAGACCCGATGGAAATCTGTTTCTTCTCTTCTCAATGTTGTCGCTGCTTGTCGTGACTGAAGCGGAAAAGTCTTCGGTAGAGTCCATTCGTTCGTCTGTCCGTGGATCTCGTCGTCAGTCAGATGCGCAGACGCACCAAATCGATTTCACAAAACAATCCGCGACGCCGGCGTAGATCCGGAATTCTCTCTCGCGGACCACACCTCAGACCGAGATCGAGATGATCAGCGGCGCATTGTCCTCAGCTAGAGGCATCCAAAAGTGCGGGACGATCAGTCGCGCCACGGATTGAAGCTACTCTCGCTTGTTCTCACCGTGAATAAGAGTATGTCTCCGTGAGAGAGTGAGTAGAACTTCAGGCAAACTCCGGCGGCGGCGGCGGCGGCGGCGGCGGCTGTCCGAGTCAACGGAATGCGAACTCTTCGTCATGATAACCCGCGCCTAGCGTCAGACTGGCGAACCTGCTTCCAAGCAATCGACAATGCATACGAAGCAACGATAAGAAGCTCATCGTAGTCGCGATCAGCGCGAGAGGGAGACAAGAAGACAAGTCTTTTCGGTTGTCGCTGCGTTCAGCGGATAGAGGAAGTGCCCACTCCAAGAATCATTAGTCGAGTCTCTCCCATTGTTCGAATTCTGTGAGAAACGATGATGTGCAAACGTCCACTACGGCTGGCACGAATGTGTGAACGCCAATTTCGAGAATCCAACGCGTTCGAGTCCAACGATGACAGCTCGAAAGTCGACTGTTTATTGGACGCACAAGCGGCAACACGAAAACATCTCGGCCTCAATCCTCCACAGACTGGAATTATCGCCGAAAGCATGCGAGATGCTGCAATGCTCAGTCTCAATGTGGGAGACTCAAACACGCCGCTAGCTTTGAAGCTCCACCGACCGCATTGTGCCGAGCTTGTAATCCCAACGTCGCCGCTTTGTAGAGCGGGCTCGCATCCGAGCATGGATTCAAGGCAAGCAAGTATTCGGAGTCCACTCCGACCGCTTGCGGCTAAGCAGTGCGCGAGCTTCGTGTGCGAGATCTGAAACCGGAGCCGGTCTTGAGCGCTAGACTGTGACCTCCTCGGCAGACAAGTGGCAGCCTCAAGGAGACGGAATTCGAAAGCCGCATCGCGACACATATGCAATCTAGTCGGGCAAGTTTCGTCATCTCTTGACGGAGAAATCATCGAGAACTATACTCATATCATGTCTACAACTTGCATATGTGCATACACTGCATATATACGTTCTGTATCCGGATGGAAAGCCGAGTTTTGCGATACTCGAGCCGATCAATTACTCATTCACATGACGAAACGATCTTCGGAGAGGTTTCCGTCAAGCTTGTCGATAAGTCCACTCTTCAAGTTAAGAGTTAGTTGCAAACTTGTCGAGTGCCTTTGTGGCGGAGCGACGCATAATGTGAGGATACCGATGGATTTGCGGCTTATGCAAAGAGTCGGTCGCTCGGCTATAGCTCGACATTGTTCATGTCTCTCGTTCGCTCGCTCCCTAGCCAACCAACCAACCAGCCAGCCAGCCAGCCGGCCGGCCGTCGGTAGGCAGCAGGCACAGCACAACATCTTCAGACTCAAACGCTGCGGTGCGAGTGGAAAACAGACTGTCGAGATTAGAGCTGCTGCGTTGGCCACGCCACATGCACACGCCTGGCGTCAGAGGCGGCGGCCGCGGCGGCCGCGGCGGCGAGCGAGCGAGCAAGTGCTAGAGCCGGCCGGTAGGTAGCAGCGGGCAATGTACAAAAGCTATTTCTAAAGTCTTCGAAGACTACGAAACGGTATGAGCCGCCGCCAAGGAGAAGAAGAAAGAAAGCGCACTCCGCAATATGGACCTGCGCCACTTGCCCGAGAGGTGGCTTGTTCCATGCCGGGGTAAGAACGGAGAAATGAAGGCAGCCAGCCAGTCGGGCAGGGGTGGAACGAAGGTGGGTGGGTGTTTCGTGGAGCATGGAAGACAAATCATAGCAGCTCATTACCTTGCTACTGCAGCCAGCCAGCCAGCTAGAGGAGAAGTCATAGTACGAACAGGAGAACGAGGACGAGGTGCATGAGGAGGAGGAGGAGGAGGTAGTGGTAGCATTTTGAGAAATTTATAGACCCCCTCCGACCCAACGGAGTGCTGCTCCATCCTTGGTTCCACTGCCACCAGAGTCCCTCGGCTTCTGCCCGAACGAGGGAGCAGGTGTGAGTAATACGAAACCTTTATGATACCACTTCATTAGCCTGCTATACATAGCTCCGCTAGCAGCAGCGACAGCGGCAGCAGCAACAACGACGACGATCATCACAACCACCAGCAGCAGTAGCAGCAGCAGCACTACTATTTCTACTAGATCAAAACTTATCTAAGTACAATCAGGCCTCAAGTAAGCTAGTAAATGATACGCAGCTTTGAAGAGAGCCTGACGAATCATCAACGTGCCGGACTCAACAGAAACCTTCATTGTTTCCATCAGGAGCAACAAGAGCTTAAGCCTTGCCTCATTTTCACTCTCGAAGTGAGCCAAGGCTCGAGCCGGTGGTCTGTGGAGGAATCGAAATCAGTGCCAATGCACTCCTGATGTCTTCCTTCCTTCCTGCAATTAGCGCAGACCTCATAAAGATTCGAAAGCGCACCTTGCGAAATATGACATTACGCGTTCGTTGGCATCGATTGCAGACGCGCAACAATGAGCGGACAGGATCTTCTCGAAGCAAATCAGTTTCGTGAAGATTTGCATGGTTGTTGAGATCGGCGAATTGAGACGAAAGGGCAATTAAGTCGTGGTGCACGCTGCAGAAAAAAAGAGACACCAGGGTCCCGATTTGCTACACAAATGATTTGCTACAATCCGACGAGCTAAAAACTCTCTGGAGACTCTTGTCGACCGCCTCGGGTTTGTTTGCGGAGAGCTCGCTTTGAATTGAGAGTAAATTGCAAATGATAAATGACTCTGCCGGTCCGGCGCTCCGGTTGCCGCTCGTTTAACTGAGGCTTCGTGCGAAGTGTTTCGTTTGCGTGTTGCAAAAGATCTCATGCTCGTAGGAGGAAGTGGATGGAGTTCTTGAGTTGCACGGATGTCTCAGATACCCACCAGCGAAAAAGACGACAACACCTTACAAAACAGTCGTAACGGATCTAGACGAGAGAGCTCGGCTAGCTGAGAGTTTGGGTGTGATTGGCGGACCAGGTCAACGATCAGCAAACAACATCGGAGGGAAGCCAATCCTAGCTCGAACAAGTTGAACGAACGCAACTCTCGAAAGTGTTTGTGTGAACAGGGAGGAAGAACAAGCAGCTCTCTAACTCGATTCACGGGACCAACTCGACCCGAGCAGGACAGCTATCTGTAGCGGAAATCAAATCAGCGCAGGAAAAAGCGCGTCTCCATCCGAAAAACTGGAATTCTGACTTCGTTTTCCGAAATGGTTTCCGAATCATCGACCCTAGGGACGAAAATCACCTTCGAGGACGAAGACCAGAAAGATACGGAGGTCAAAAGTTCTCGTGCTTGTGGATGTTCGCCATACGGGGGCCAGAAGCCCGAGGTGCGAACAGAATATCGTTCGTCACAGTACCCACGACGGATCGGAGCATGCGGCATGCCGTATGGGACCCGACTAGAACTCCGAGTGACAGTTGAGGAAGATGGCAGAAGCAGACACCAAAGGAGCTGTTCAGAAGCTGTCACATCGACGTTCAGCGGTAGTCATCGCGACTACTGGTACGACAGCGACCAGTAATGCTTTCACTCCCGTAAGATCTTTCGCTGTGCTCGGCACCAGTGAACATCAGAGCGGAGAAGCCGAGCTTCTTGTCGATCCCGAAAGAGTTTCCCGAGTTGTCAAGCTTCGTGTCTCGATTGTCCTCATCCCATTGTCGTCATCCTCTACCCCATTCATCCAGGAACGGAAGTAGCCGTCCTCAGAAGTGATTCCACTCGTGGAAACGGGAGCGGCGGCGGCGGTGGCAGTGGATCTACCTACTGTCGGTGGTATGAGCTGTGGCTTTCGGCGGTAACTTCAATAAGCTTTCTGTCGCTTCTATTCTGTGGTGCTCGATCTCCGTCTCATAATTTGTCAATGGTTCCGTTGGGCGGTACGGAGCCTTTGGTAAAAAAAAACCGCTGCATTACCGCTTAACATAGTCGTCGTAGTCGTCGTTGTTATGCTCCGAGCCGCAGAGAGCTTTTGTGAACTCTGCCGGCTGGAACGACGACACATGTGTCTCTTTCTCTCCGGCGTCTTCCTATTCCAGGACTAGTAGGTAGTTGTTGCCTCGTTCTCCATTACAGCGGCTGAATGAGTGGCGAACAGGCAGTCAGTCGGTTGGTCGGTAGGACAGACCGACGGACGCGCGGACTCGAACACTCAGACAGGGAACAAGTCGCTCGACTCGAAGACATAAGCAAAGAAACACGTTCGCTGCTGCTGCCGCCGCCGCCGAGAAAACGACCAAAGTGGAGATTAAAGAGAAAGAATGAGCTCGCGCGGCTTACGCGCTGTGATCACTGACCCAACGCCATCTCGGGACAGCCTTGGCAACTTGAGACAAACTCGAACCACGTCGGTCGCTTTCCTCCTCCATCTCCATCGTTCCAACTACCTGGATCCTATCCTCTGCGATCACTCGCTCAAAAGAAAACCGAGAGTTTCATTCAACTTGCCATATCAAACTCTCGCCGCTCACACCGTCCACCAAGCGGACTGCCGGAGATTCCCGGCGATGAATCGATGACGTGGACACTTCACGCTCGAAATTCCATCGGAACGAGTTTTTATGGGGAGCGAGCGTCGTTAGGATTCGGAAGGGTTGTCGTTGTTTTCGTCATTGTGGTTGTTTCCCTCAACAGATGCTGTTTTCGAGATTGTTTTGCCATGACAGCGAGTGGGTGACTCAAGACAAGACATTGTCAAGCGAACGATGCTCGTCATCACCGAGATGGAACTCCGTCCGGGTTGGGCCAGAAAGTCGTTTTTCCCCTTCTGCCCCGCAACAAACATCTGTATTGTCATCGAGCAGGAGTCTTTTATTTTTTAGGAGACGAAGAAGAAGAAGGGTTGTGTGCACGACAGAAGAGTGAATGAATGGAAGGAAGGAAGGAATCGTGAATACGGTCATGCTACGAGGCGTGTTACTGCCGATGAGGAAGGCGGAGGGCGGCACACTACAAGCGCTTCTGTTGTTGTTGACGTTGCGGCTGTTGTTTTCCAGCCGGTGGATTCTGTTTTCAATATCAACAAAGATGGTCGGCCACAGCCAACGTGGAACCTAAGGAGTTTCCGGCATCTGATGAGCTTAGATGAGATGACTCCTCTTCTTTTCTCATTTCTTCCACCTTAATAACGACGACAAATCGCAATGACGCTCATTTCGAAGCCCCAAGAGTTCTGTGAAGATGCCGCACTCCAGATAGTGCGGTTTCGGGTTTCCAGAGAGATTCATCAAGTATAGATGTTGACACTTACGTACGCTTTTATCGACGTCGTTGTTTTTGTTTCGCTTGTTCCGCGAATGAGTCTACAGACGTCGTTCGCTTCCTCTACGTCGAGTCGGGGGTGTTGTCAGGCGGGAGCTCCACGTGGCAACGACAGCTTGGCTTTGAATTGTCCCCATTTTCAAAAAACCCAATACTTTGATGTCAACCTTCCGAGTCGAAAACCTTTCTCAGGAAGCCCGGAACTTGCGCAATTTTCAGATGTAGATTTCCAGGAAAATAAGGAGCCTTGGCGTCTCGCAAAGCTCAAAGGGCGTAAGCGCGTCGAGGGTGCTTGTTTGTGAGTCGGTGCGCGAGTTTTCTTACTCACGCTTGGCATAATGAGAGCACGCCGTTTGAGCACTCCAGAGGGGCCCTTAGGGGGCCTTGGATAAACTTAGCAGCACGGATTTCGCCATTATGAGCAACCGCCCATCCTGACAGCAGCGGCAGCAGCGAGAAACCCTCCTTCCTTCAGGAGTCTATTTCTAGTTTGGTTCGTGTTTCAGGCTGTCTGAACGGACGGCGTTCGTTTCCGAGGCAACGCGGCAAGCTCATCATAGGTAACAAGAGTCATGTGCATGTGATTGATGCAGCAGGACCTTCAGAAGCTCGGATCCCTCATGGGTCCTTCTGGCGAAAGCTCAAAATCAAAATCATAAAGAAACAAGCGTACCGTTTTTGTCGTCCTGACTGGACGAGTCTTCTGGAGAAGGTGCGTTGAAATTGGGGGCGCCTCTCCAGGCCCAGCCTTCTGCCAGGTACGGAGACGCCAAAAGCGGGGCATCTGTGAACAAATAAGCGAGCAAATAAGCCAACATATCAAGAAGCTCAGCACACATTCATTTCGAGAGAAGTCGCTGCCTTTTATTCTCAGCCTCTTCTTCTAGGTTTGAGAATTTATAGTTAGATTCCAATCCTCGTTCACCGTCAACTAACCCACAAACATTCTCAGCCCCAAATGAATCGAATCGTTCGGCACCTCTGAGTTTTCGTAAATTTTGTCGATGTTTGTCCCGATCACGATCAATATTGGAACAGCTGGATCAATATTAGCGGTCTCAAGATTCTCCCGCTTGTTGAAGTGTTGTAATCGCTTTATGCTTATCAATCAATGATCGTAAATTTCACACAAGAGAATCATTCGGGAGCGAGATAACGTCTGATCTCAGCGCAAACCCGATGAAGACCGAGTACGAAGTCACGGGTTAAGCAAGCCTCGAAACCTGTTGCGCAAACTCTCTCGAGTTTGTTTAGTTTCGTCTACATCAGAGGAGAGTTGTTCGGTTTCGCCTGAGATTCAGCGACGACGATCTGGGCGAAACCAAATTAGGTGAGCACATTAGAATCATCAAGAAATACAATGAAAGTAGTTTATAATCTCCGAGTGAGTGAGTGAATGAATGAAATCCGCTCTGAGTGGTTCTCGGTTTGGTTGAGCGCGCGTTTGTGTGCCTTGACCACCGGTGCCGAGCTTGTCTCCGGTATTTCGCTCTCGACTATTCTTTCCAGAAGCTATTCCGGTCCAGTATAAACAGTGTCACGTTTCCGAGTCGATCATTCAGTGCTGGTCTGTTGCGCAGGACCTCCGGACCCTCGATCGGAGCGGAGCCGAGCGGCCGACCCGGTACCTACTCTATGCCCGTCAGGATAGCCATGCATACGCTGCAGTAGCAGCAGCAGCAGTCTGAAGCTGCATATCTCAACCAGGCAGGCAAGCAGACGGGCCGACATAGGTGGAGAACGGGGGCGAGCAGGATGTCAGGGAGCGCCAGTGACGCGCGGACAAATACATTTATTTCGACGTTCCATCGCACCAAAGAGGGCTCGACGGAAGGGAACAGTTCCCTTTCAGATCGCGACATCTCTCGATTTTTTTCCGCTCACTCTTCCGGTGTGCCTGCGTGGCCGTCCGATGAACGCTGCTCACAAGAAGTCCCTTGCGCGATAGATATTAACATTGCCCCGAACATTATGGGGGGATAGATCAAACTTATGGCTCTGTAGGGAGCTGTTAAAATATTATGACTCCTGGCGCGCTCGCGCGCACGCTCTCGGTTCGCTTTATCGGACAGAGCAGACTGAAGGTTGTTTTGAAGCGTCCGCCGGCCGCCCCTTCTTCGTTTCTTCTTGCGGAGCTTCCTTCACACACTCGAACGCAGAGGGACGACTTCTCGCCCATCGCTCACGAAGGAGTTCAAGGAGGTGTGGAAAGGGAATCGCACAGGAGAGCTCGAAGACTACGAGAATATGGCTTCAAGGGCTTAAAATCTCAGAGAGTTAGTGTACTAGCCGGAGCCGCGAGAGAGGAGGAGAGAAAGGATCGCTCCTCAGGAAAAGGGGAAGCGATACTCGACGAAGTCAGTTCGGGAATGATGACGACGGGGTTGACGACGACGACGACGGGAGCAGCTCGAAACTTCCATGCCGGGTTACGGCTCTTCGGGGAGAGATCAAGCGAAGAAGTTTATATAGGTTCGACACTACTTTTTATATCCGGGGCACGCACTAACACATGTTCCTTCTCCTGGCGCCGACACCTCCGTTGCCGCGTCCCTGTTGCGATGCCTCCTCTGCGTCCGCGTCGTAGACGTCTCTCTTAGTACCGCATAACACTTCGAAAACAGTTCTCTCGGCAGTTTACGATGAGTTCGAAGACGAGAAAGACGACGTCGCAAATCCATTTGTCGCTCGGAACAACTATTTCAAACTTCTTACGACGTAACTCACTTTCAATGGGCCACGCTGAGCCCGTGAGGGGAAATCCAGGATGAATCGAAGCCCGAACTCACGGTGCAGCGACAAAACGACAGCATGGGCCTGAGTTTATGACGCCTGACGCGATAACGATGTTGCAAAAGTTCTTTCACTCGGGGACTTTGACTTCGTTCGCTTCTGGAAAACGCACGAATCGTCCTTTCGATCGACTGATTTATGAAGATTCCGATGGAATTGAAAATTCTGTCTGGATCTCAAAGCTACTTCAGGTGACAAATCAGCCTCATTAGGTGTTATCGACGCCGATGTTGACGGTAACCTTATTATTCGTGAATATTTTCTCTGAATTCATACAAACACCGACATCGAAAACGACAGTATCAACAGACAGAAAAAAAAACTCGCTATCAGCTGGAAAACCATCTTGAATTGCGTGAAGTTGTTCTGCGTTCGAGAAGCCTGGGTTCGCATACGAATATACTGTGGATGAATCCGCGTTACGGATGAACTCAGAACAAATGTCATTATTAGAGAATATCTCGCATCTATCGACTTCGTTAAAGCGTCGGTCGAGACGATTCGTTCGAAGCGAAAAGCCCTTGATGACTGTGTTTGCTGCTCGCGTACCTCGCTGTCTTCGATGAGCATTGTGTGTGTCTTCAAAATTCATGTCGGTTTCTGTTGGCGTTGCTGAGCGGGGTGACAATAATTGAAGACAACGTAATGAATGTTTCAGCGAATATCTCATGCACCATCTGTGCGACGGAGATGATTCCTTGATAAAACGTGTCAGGTGGTCATTAAAGTGCTTATCAGCGCAGCATAATGAGCAACAGGCGGTATTGTCAAAAAAATTCCCTTGCGACGAGTCGCCAAGCAGCGACATTTTCGTTTCGTTTTCTTTGTATGGAAGCTTTTTGGATTTGGATCAATCAAAGTCAAAGGTCAGCAAATCGTCCCTTTGACATCGCGGAAACGGAGCGACGCTTGAACACCGAACCTCGATTCCGGCTTCGGTTTCAGGAGAAATGAAATCTTGTTCACGGTGCCGACCATAATAGCGGTGATCTGCAAGGTACGCTAGCTGTTGCCAAATCTCGCTGCCTTAGGGTAGGCAGCATTAGAGCTAGCGTTAATGATCCTCGACCAGAGCGGACATCGAACAAGATTGAGATCAAAACGTCTTTACGCATCCGAAACCCGAGGCTGTATCTAAACATTTGTCCACGAAGAGACTAAGTCAGAGACATCGAGCCCGCGAGTCATTGAGTCGTCACTCAGTCAGGATCTCACTCAGCTCGGCCTGGGTGCTACTGTTGGCCGCGGACCAGGTCGCCGCGGCGCGCCGTCGACTTCTTTTTCTTCAGTTTCGTCGTCAAACAAAGAATCTCTCTGTGAGCAGCCGCGCGACCAGACCGGGCACTTGGCCCGCCGGCCGCAGGGATAACACTCGCAGTTGAAATGGACTCGACTCTGAGTCGTCACCTTCGTGCGTCTGAGGCCAACAGCTCAGGTTCGGGTTCTGCTCACACTGTGTTCACAGAGCCGGTGGCGCGAAAGGTTCTTTTCTCTCTGACGACCGCGGTCTCGACCGTCTTCGACGTTTTGGTGCATCGGAGTCGAAACCCTCTCTCGACATCCATCGGTTTTTCTAGATCTGTTGGTTCCCGAGAGTCTTTCGCCAGTTCATGACTGCTTCCAGCCGAAAAATTCCGGAAACGGAGCTTAGAAAAATGACAAATTTTTAGTGAAACGATCTCTGGAATCGATGAAGATCGAAGAGAAAGTTCCATTTGGACCTCCGGGATTCGAAGTCGGACCTTCAGACTGACAACCTGCTGAGTGTTTCAAAATGCTCTCGAGGTAGTGTCGGCGAAGACGGATGGTGTCAGGCGTCAGTGAGGGCACACATAGACTCCGAGGCTCAAACACTCGCTGTATTGTGGCCCCGACCGGCTCTCGAACGAGCGGACGTTAATGGTTTTCTAGCCAATTGCACCCTGGTCGTCGTCGCGCGTTTCCAGCCGATGATTCTCGGCAACGTTTACCTAGTCAATTACCCGTACAGCTAGCTTTCTCCTGTCGTCGACGGATGATGACTGCGATGACACTCTACGGCCGGACGTTTCCTTCGCTGGGCGAGGAATGAATCAATGAGAACTTCATCGGCAAGCCGACTGACAGAGGAAAAGGCAAGAAAGGAATGGGAATTGAGCTGTCGTCAAAGTACACAGACGCTCATTCGGTAAGATAGATCGGGCATTGTTGAGAGAATGGAACAAATTCTGCCGCGGCCGCCGCGCCGTTCGATTCGCGATCGTCAGCGTCCGCGATCCGTGAGACCGAAACGAGACGGCGGCGGCGGCGGCTACACGCATTACTCAAGCCTTCGTTGTCGGCATCTTCATCATCACCAACAGCTTCGCCGTCGCCGCTATCATCATCATCATCGTAGGAACCAAATGAAATTTTGCTTCGGATATCATCAAGCCGAATTTACGAGCTCATTGAGATATTTTCTTTTCCTTTCTTCATTTCTTTCTACGTTCATTCATGAATTCCCATTCACGAGCTGCGCGACTCTTTGTGGTCCCATGAGAACTCCAGAAAAAGGAACATGTCGCAGCCGGCGTGGGCATAACGGAAATCTGGAGACCGAATTCCCCGAAATTTCGTTGAAATGAACTTTCAAGATCCAGTAGTTTGACATGATCGTTCGCTCGGGTTGATTATTTTAGTATTTACATTGGTTTCTCTCTCTTTCTCTCTCTCTCTCTGTATTTTAGTTTCTTATTTTCTCTCTCTGTTTGTGATCAATTCATTACTGAATTATTTAATCTGCAACAGAATCTCGCCGACGGGGCCACTTGAGAGCAAACAGGACAACTTTTCTCGAAGTAAAAATCTTAGAAAGCTTGTTAGTTCATTTTTGTTGGGCAAAACGTTTCGCAGAAGTGCGAGAGATTGATTCGATCGATACTTTTTATGAAGGCCCGTCATTTTCAGAAAGCGGGTTTTAAAAGAAAATTCGGTTAACACAGCGGCCACACGCATCTCTCTCTCTCGTCTTCAGGTGCTGTTCGTTTTGCTCTTTTCGTTTTCTTGACGTTGCCTATTATTCATTCTTTTGATGGTAATTACCGATAGGTAAACCAGAAAACAGAAGCCTGTCAGCGAAAATTTTCTCGGTTCCGAATTCCGCGACCGCGGAAAATACCTATCCGGAGCTGAATTCTGTGCCGCTGCGAGAGCTGTTCGTTTCAAAGAAATTCAAAAACACTGTCTCTAGAGCTCTATCGCGCGCTGGACACTCTTGAGATGAATGTCGTTCTTGAGCTTTTTATGTCTGTTTAATGTCTCATCGCGAGAAGATTTTAACGGTGGCAGTAAAGATCATCATCAGCGGCATTCTAGAAATCGGACGCGTTCATGGAGTGTTATCTTTTTTTTTTTTCTCCTCTTTATCGACAATAGCAGAGACTTATCAGCGAGGCGATTTGCTTTCCCAACACCTCTATTCAAATTCCTCCTGCGTCGGTCAAATTGAGTCATCCGAAGAACCCGCTAGGGAATTCTGGAATTCCAACGGTCGGCCAAAGTTTATCGAGATTCAGATGTCGTCCTTAATTGTGTCGTTGTTCCAGAAAATGAATCGCTTGATGAGCTCATGGATTCTCAGACACCGTAAAAGAAGCACAAAGTGGACGAAGCCGTTACAGAAATTACGAGGAAGCATCAGGTGATTCAATGAGCTTAGCAAGTATAATCCTTGAATAGAACCAATAATTGTGCGACCATTTTCGGAATTGATTTCAGTCATACCGACTAATGAGCTATGAGCCGATCTCGTTGAGCATGCAGAGCACACGCAGCATGCGCGAAATTTGCTCAACAAATACCACAGTATGGTCACACGAGCACACCGCTTTGGCACCGTTAGATAGTTTTTGAGGCTTACTCGGATCGAGGATCCTGTTCGCGCCTCGAAGAAGATTCTTCAGGAGAAAGACGATCATTCAAATCCAAGGACGATCGGATTCGTCATGAACGCGTTTGGCAAGAAATGTTCATTTGGTCTCTTGCAGACATCACGCGATGATGAATACAAACAATTTGTCAACGCGGTCGGGTGGGCGAACAATCGAGAGCGGCGTCATATGGACAGATTGCACGCAGGGAAATTTGGCTGGGGGAGTTGAAAACGATCTCGGACAAGAGCGAGAGTGGAGATTAGGTTATCTGGCCCCGAAGCAGGGCTGTTTCGCCGCGACCGCTCCCGCTACTGCTTAGTGAATTGGATGAATTGCAGTGATAGAGTGCTGTTGATAACTCTCGCTAGTTCTCTCCAACCAGCTAACAAACTCTCTCCCTCTCTCTCTCTATTCGAGCTGCTTGCTCCCCAGGGTTCTTCGGCGACAACGATGATGAGGATGTTGATATAACCATCAAAGCCTTCCTCGACATCACCACCACTGCTGCCACAATCGCCAGAGTCTCGTTTAACGAATCCAACAACTTTGGTTGACAAACTAGAGAATTCGATGTTTTTAGAAACCTTTCTGGTCGGTTAGAACACGGCTCGATGGGCCTTGATACCCGAAGTCGGAGGAAAAAACTGAGAATTTCAGTCAATAATGTCTGTTCGCTTGCCGGAACGATTAATTTTTTCTCCTCGTTCTCTTCTGTTTGTCTTCTGTGTGTTTTTTTTTTATGGTAAAGCTTCTCGGAGCTCCTTTAGGCTATGCTGGTGGTGGCAGTAGCGCCGACGGCACCGGTAGTTGAGTAAAGTTGGCTTTTTAAGCGATAATTTACTCAATAATAACAAAGCAGAAGAGGCGAAGAAATCGTCCCGCTTCAATTACAAATGCGGATCCGCCTCGCTCGATCAGCGCGGTTTGAACCTGACGACTTTTAAATTCTCGAACATCAATCTGTCTGTCTAACGTGTTCCGTCTTCGTTGGAGTTCTCCATTTCTTCTCGTTCGTGGCTCATGTTCTGATGGTGTTCGGCGATCACAAGCGGAAGCCAACTTGGGTTTGAGGGCTTCGGCGAGCCATGCCGTTTAGCGCCATGGTCACGAAGTTCGGGCCACCGTTCGCCATTTTCAATTGGACGACCATCATCGTTAACATCGTTTACTCATTGGCGCGCTAAACAATCACTCCCTCTCTAAGGGACGATCATCATCGTCGTGGCAGTCATAAAGCAATTAGCGATCAGTTTATTGATTGATACCGATCTACAAGCACGTCAAAACGAAGTTTCGAGCAACCTCGAGATGTGCCTCCTGAGATTTCCAGGAGGTGACTCCTGATATGCCGTGAAGTTCAAGAGGGCGAGTCGGGGAGGGGAGGGGAAGAGGGGGTGGGGGCTGTGCCTCATGAAGTTGGCAAAAGAGAAATCAAACTTAATAGCATCAGTCAGCTCGGAGCCGAGATTGGCTTCGGAGCAATAAGTTCTCGATTACAGCTGATTTGCATGTTGGTTGCAAGATGGCTCACTAAGGAAAGACCAATACCCACACTTCACTTGTTCCGGGGATCCATGGCAGGCAAACAGGTGATATCGTTCCGAGGTGGGTGTTTCGCAGGTGCCAGCGGGCTCATTCCAATTCAAATTAGCCTCCGAGCATCGTCGCTCGCAAACCTCCCCTCACCCAGATCCATTTCAACTTACTCGCTCTCGGATTTGCTTCCATTTATTATACAGTCGTTCATTGTCGACTCTCAAAGTCTATTATGACGGAGCTTCGGGAATCTCCCGAATGCTGATGATGATGATGCTCGAAGTTTGCTTGGATTTCTTTTCCTCTTGCCCCGCATTCTCTAGAATGGAGGGCGTCTCGAGGCGTTCCCGCTTTGTTTCCCCAAATTCGCCCGCTGCTCAGTTCTCGAAAGGAACCGAGCGCGCAAGCAAGCAAACTGCAAGCTTTCTCTAGTCGCCATTGTTTAAGGAGGACGTGTATTCATATCACGGGGGAGTCTGCAGTATGTATTTGCGTCGGGGTAACTTCAAGCGAACTGAGGACGCGCACTGCGGGACTCTGCGCCCAAATGAATACTTATTACAGAGCTTTTAAAGTGATTAAGATTTATAGTGGAAAGCACAGCGCAGCGCAGCCAAGTGACAAGCAACTATCTTCCCTTGGAGAGTTTCGTGATTGCTCGGACCTATGACGAATTTCACATTTTTCTCAACTATAGATCGCCGCAGACTCGCTCCTGTCCGGTTTTGGGGAGACAAACTGTATAAAATATTCACACGAATAATAATGGAGAACTTCTCCAGTCTCAGATCTTGTTCCAGGCCTGGGTTTTTAACATTTTTTTTTGCACTCACTTTGACTGGTCGTTGAGCTTCGGATGTTTCCTGAAAAGACAAAACGAGGAACTGAGTTGAAAACTTGAGTTTTTGAAAAACTGTCGCAAAATTGACAGGAGTCGATCTGGAAACCTCGGAACCTGAACGAACAGAAATAGTTGGAAAGTTGGGCATGAAAGCTTCAAGCCACGACCGAAATGCTTTCCTTAAGGTCAGGGGTCAAGGTGACCGAGTCTACGAGTCGTCGATCAAACGGTTTTGCTCTCTCTCTCTATTTATGATTGGACCCTTTCGATTCACTCGGCGTGACCCCTGGTTTGCACTTGGTTTACCCTCGACGGCGAAAACTAAAACTACGATCGAAGAGCAGAAATTCGGTTAAGCAAACTGTTGGCATCCGATGTCCAGGCTGGCTGGCTGGCTGGCTGGCTGGCAAGCGAAAGCAAACAACCAACAGCGTGAACAAAAGCATCCGAAGAGCGACGAGAAGTACGTGTGCGGGTGTTGCTATTCTCTGGTCACGACTTGATAAGCGATGCCATGATCGGCATCGTAGTGACGCTCGTTGGTAGTACTTGAGGTGGTGGTGCTGCTGCTGCTGCTGTTCTTGGCGGCGGCGGCAGGAGGAGCGGGGACACTCTCTGCTTCTGGTGCCGCTGACGATCATATTGCCGATGGCGATGATCATATCAATGAGCTACCGCGGCTTCTGACGGCCAGCCAACTCCACGGCAGTAGTGCGGGATATTCTCTCACGCCCCCTCTGAATCAGACGTCGTACTCCAGCCGCCGTTCGCCGGTCGCACAAGTCACGAACAGCGCCATTGTTCAAGACAATTTTTTTTTCGGTGGACTGACGAGGGGTCCTTTCTGTAACCGAAGCCACCATCGGTAGCCGAGGTGCGCCGCATGGCGTCTATGACAACCTCAAGCACGATACCATGAACGACGTAATGCGATTGCCCACTGGCTGCACAATCATCCACCCACCATCTGGTTAGTTTGAGGCTTTGTTTTGCTTCGTCCGCGCTACTTTCTCGCTTTCTTGTTGGCATTCTGCGCGCATCGTTCGCCAGAAACCAAAACACTAGCGGAACAAAGAAGCTACCGGTTTTCTACGGCGATTCTAGAGAGTTCTCGCTCTGCAGTAGAAGCTTGAACCGAGGGCGAGCAGAAGACTTGAGTCGAAAACGAACAAAAAGAAAAGAAAATCCGAAAGACTGAGGAATCAGCGAAACGCCTCCAGATTTCCGCCTTCATGCTCTCCATTTGCAGATGGCGATTCCAGCTTCTGACGAACAAGTCATAATCTCGGCTTCAGCGGAGTCGAGAAAAAGCGAAACGAGACGCTCGTGACGGAATCAGAAGCCGAAAATCTGACCGCTCGAAACCCTAAAGATGAGAACGGCGACGACGAAGAGAAAAGAACAACGAGGCAAAACGCTGCCGCCACTTTGAGTGAGCAAATGACGTCGGGGGCGGCCCGGCCGAAACCTGAACGAGCAGAAAGCGACCGAGGGAAAAAATATATGAACGGGGAAAGAGTCAGATCTGACCGGTGGCTACCGCGCACAACAGAAGACCCTAGTTTGCCTCCGAGACACAACTTGGACACGCGGTCAAGAAGAATCACGGAAAGAAAGGGAACTTCTCCGCGAAAGGAGATGAGCGCGGCAGCCTCTCTGTCACCATCGTTCAAAATGTTATCAACCGCCGCGACCGGTCTGGTTTTCATAGTCTTGAAATCTCGTCGCTCGTCTGAAGTATTTCCTCGTTCGAATTCAATCAGAAACGCGATCCACAATCGGCTGCATAACTCATTGGTTCGGACGGAACTCCTCTCGGAATGAGAGACTCCCCTGTTCTTCTACAAAGTTGAATCTCGAGAGCGCGGTCATGTGGCGCCCTCTATGGCCTAACCTAGACTTAGGTTGGACTCGCAGGCGTATTTCCTGTACCAGAAGCTAGGGTGCGCCACTGTTTGCTGATCAGGACACTCAGAACTGTCGCGCGCTCAGCTGTGGGCATCGAACACTGATGAGAGAATTTCCTACATTCTGCTGCCCCCCTCAAGACGATCGGTCACAATGAAGACTCCTCCGCGACAGAGGATCTACTCCACCTCCGTATCGCCTTGACCTTCATTATGAGCAACCGATGTCGGAAAATGACGAGAGATCCGAACTCGAGATGTGTCGAAATACCGGAGCAGAAAGCGGACGATGGTACGAAACGAACTCTCATCGACATCTACGATTTCAACGCCATCAGTCGCAATTCATTAAACGGCATGACTTGCAAATTGTTCGAGCGACGCTGTCGTCATTCAAGCGTGACTTAATAAAGTCTTAAAAAGCATTATTACTTCAAGTCGTTTGCCAGACTAAACACCTACACACGTCGAGCTCTCGTGTGCCTTCTACAGCAGTGCCCGAATCACCATAACATGAAGTGCGTCGTCATCATCATCATCATCATCATCCTCCTCATCATGAAATCATTCGGATAGCTGTGTTGCGCTCTTGAATCTTATCGCATTTTGTTTATTCATATCCATGTCGGTGATATCGATCAAGTTGTATCTGCTGATTGGGTGGCATGATGAGCGTACGTGCACTGGAAACTTTCCCGCGCACCACCCACCGGGCCCTAGCACGTCACCGAGCACTAGGTAGGGTGGGAAATAGAGTACGTGCCCCAGGCACATTCAAATCAGGCCGCGACTACCACCGCTGCACTGATTGTCTCTGGGGAAGTTCATTATGAAAAGATCTCGTCACGCAGAAGCCCCGCCATATTTCAATCAGCGCGGCATCCACTAAGGCCGATACTAAAAGCCATCCGTTCGATTCGCACTCAACAGCTGTTTCGTTCTTTTCAACTCTTTTCACCTAAATAGTTGAGTTACGGCTAACATATATGTATGTACAACGAACAAAAGAGCTCCGGAAAGTCCCGGCGAAGCTTTGCCGGAGACCGAATGGAAAAGATTCCGAGCTGTCCCAGAATTTCGTATTTCCCATTGGAGCCGGTATCTAGCGGAGCTGAATGTCGTCGAACTTTCCGTTTCCTGTGAGATTTAAATTCTCTATTTCATTTCCGCTTCATCTTTCCGTTAAGAAGGTGAAGGGTTCAGAGGGAAGAGCGCGGCAGCAGGAGAGTCACACGAGACGACGATGCCGGTGTAGGTGATGCCTTTGGAAGCCGACGCGATAGCGGAGTACCCACGAAGAAGACCGACAGCGAGCCTGTTACAGTGTTATGGAGCAACACAGTTTCGTCTTAGGAATGGCTGGCTGGGTGACTGCTTGGCTGGTTGGTGGCTGTCTTTGGGAACGGAAGTCCACCTGACCGGATGCAAGACCGCTGTCCAGATGCGGCTCACCGTACGGTTGCGTGTGAGATCCTCAAGAGATAAATTCCTTTTGACGCTGTCAGATCAACACAATCCTACGCGATCGAGTACGAACGAACTCCTTGTTGAGCCTTTCTCAAAAACCCGGTACAGCTTTGCCAACGACGACGCGTCGTCAGGGATCCCCTATCCTCTTTCCAGCCCAGCACACGGACATGATTTCGTGCATGATGCGAGCGTGCATCGAGCGTTTTCGAAACCGTCAAAACACGAAGCTCGAGAGTGTTCGGATTGGAATTTGCCCGAGGAGACCGAGGAAGATTGAAAGTCATCGAAGGAAGGCCAAGCAGCCGAGGGACTGGCAGAGAAGCGACGAGCGGACAGAGAGGTAGAGCGATGGACAAACAGACTGATGGCATCCGAGCGGCCGCTATAATGGCTGCTGTAATAGGTGCGCTGGTTCACAATGAACGGAAATCTCTCGTCGTATTCTCTCTGCGTTCAACAACGACAACAGCAGCAGCGGCGGCGGCATCGTATCTGCCTGCGTCCCCCGCCTCGTTTTCGGCAGGCAGCTCTTCTGCCGTTGACCCCGCTGGACAGAAGCCGAAATCATTCTCCTCCTCCACCTTTGCCGTTGCTGCTGATGTTGTTTCTGCCAGCATCCACCGCCGCCGTCGCCGAATCGCGCTGCCGCCAACTCTGACTGCACTACTACGTCGACGTCGACGAAGACTACTCCTACTACCACCACCACCACCGCCGACGCCACTGCCGTTGGCACTCACGAGTGATTATGAGTCGCCGGAGGCAGAAGAACGCTGCGTACGACGACGGCGGCAGTAGCGGCGGCGGCTGCTCCCGCCGTCGAATTAAAGTTACGGCTCTCATTGAAGACATGGCACTGGCGCCCGAGGCAAGCAGCTTCTCCAACAAAACGTCTTCATGAATCACTTCATCCAAACTCTTCTCCGGCGATTCTCAGGGTTTCGGCCAATTGGCAAATCCATTCGAATGAATTGGAAGTAATCGATCGCATTCACTTATTGGGAAGTGGGTCCCGGCTGGGTTCCCAGAACTCCGAACTTTTTCTTCTTCTTTGTTTTGAGCAGACGAATTATTGATTCAAAAGTAAGTTGGTTCATTCCGAGATTCTTTATTGTTTTCCGGAATGTCATCTCTCAGCATTTCGAATATTATCGCTGGTCGAGCATTGAGCTGATGAGTGAAGCTTGGAAGTCCAGGAATCATTCATTAATCACCCTCCATCAATCCGTTAATTCGATTATACTTGTCCAATGAAATCGGGGGCAGGAAGAATCAAGCACGGTTTAGCCAAGTATCCATCAATTCATATTGATTGATGGAGATTCAAAAATGACCAATGTCCGAACTCCTATGAGGAAGTGGAGGTATTGGACGCACAAATCCTCAGAAAAGGAAAAACATTGATGGCATCTTCACGCGTTATCTTCGAACGTTGTTTCTGATATTGATATCTCCCCGTTCGATTTCCACAAGTTATGCGGAGGACTCTTCTTCCTCGGTTTTCCCGCGTCCAACCATAACTCGACATTCTTCTCTTCCCTCGCGTTGAGCTCTTCTGTGTTTCCCTCCGTTGTTGTTCCGATGGCAGTTTCGAGCTAATTACGTTTTTTCTGTCCCCATAAGTTGCCGCTCGGATCCGTGCTTGTGTATTCTGTCGACGTTTCCCAGTTCAGCTTGACTGGCCACAATACCCTGCGTGGACCTTCCGCACTATAGAGCCGCCGGTATCTACAGTTGGATATCAGAGGTGAATACGCTCTTGCCGTCGCTGTCAAGAAGCCGAACTCTTTCGGCTTAACTCTTCTATCGGCGTTCACTTGACGCCAACTGCGGTCACGATCCTCCAGCGTTCCAGCGGCCTGCAGTGGCTGTCCCCTTGAGCAGTGTTCGTGGTTGTACAAGAACTACGGGTGCCACAACCACTATCACTAGAAGTGGCGGCGGCCGCGCCGGCAGCTGGACTTTTTGAGCGATTTCGCGGCGGCCGCGACGACAACGGCGGAAACGTCAACCGAAAACGTCCCGTTGGTGGACTAGGTGGCTTACTCGCTCGTTCGCTCGTTCGCTCGCTCGCTATCACAATACAATGCGACAGGGCCTCCTGAATGGCAGCTCCTAGAATATAGTACAGCGGCGAACTCAGGAGGATTCGGTTCGGCGATTTCGTCTACGGACGTCACTGCGGCGTTGTTGTTGCCGTTAGTGGCGTTGCCTCCACCAACGGCAACGTTAGTCGCGGCATGGTGAGATGCCTGAGATGAAGATCTGAACACAAGTAGAGCGCTGTCGATTCGCCGATGACAGAACGAAGGAACGAACGCCTTATGATGACGAGCACAACAGAGACGACGTTAAAGATGAAGTCCACGACGACGATGATGAAGCTAAAGACAAGCGTACACTGACGGGGAAAAACAAAATGACGAAACGACGACGGCAACAACGTTGACAACATAAGGTGTCGAACAAGTCGAGATCTGTGCGATTTCACTGAATTCCTAAGAGGCCGCGGCCGCATTGAATCATCCTCCAGGATTGTTTCATCCATCCGACACCCAGCACCACTTCGCCATTTCGCGGACGAGTTTCAGCTTTGTTGAGGCGGCACACGTGGTTTCGAAATCGAAACGAATGTCGACGATTTCCATCTGGAGCTTTCACGAACGAGAGGTGAAATCTCTCACGATGTCGCTTCAGGAATCAATCCTCGAAGTTTCTAAATCCCGATATTTGTGTTCTGTTTTCGGACAAATGAGCTCTTGAAGACGCTGAAAAGATCGTCATTAGCGTCTCTTCACAGGGATTGTTGCGCGAGAACAAGGTCGGCAGCGTACGTTTTGATTCAGCGACACCGAGACATGCGTCCGCCGATGCCGATTTCAATCAGTTGAACGAAACCTTAAGCAGCCATAAATTGTCGGCTGTACAAATGATGCTATCGAGAACTCGGCACCTCGTCAGGGGCGTGAGAGTGCGATCTTCCTTCCAGAAGTGGAGACACCCGGCGCCGCATCCGTTCAGAATCTCTGCGTCGGATCTTGTTTCTTTTTTGCTCTTTTCTAGCCGGCAATCTTATTTATGGCTCGGATTTTTCGCCTCTGATTCCAACACAGCTCTGCAGCTCCGGACAGAAGAAACGTGGACAGAACGAAGAAATCGCGTGGATTTCGAGAACGTTTAACGCACCGAAAACCAAACTCCTCGTAAGTGTGATCAATGACGCCCGGTGCGAGGAACGCTCTGAATACGTTAACTCATTTCTGGAAAATCGCGATCCAATCACGAGTCGCGGTGCCTTCACCACATTTTGCTGAGATTGCGATTTTGTTCGCGGGAGATGACCTCGAACGTCGTTGACTCGAACACTACACCACCGTAGTCGTCATCGTCGCAATGAGATGTCGTTTCTTTTTTCGTCGACGAGTCTTATGAGAGTTCCGATTTCGATCGGGGGTCTTAACGATGTCAGCACTGTCGCGTCGATGCTAATGTGCAACGACATCTCGGGTCGCAAATCCCAAAACATGCGCCGACTGCTTGTTGCTTGAACGAACCGGAGTTGGCGTGCGCGGAGTGCCCGAGCCAGGTACGATCACCTGCGATCGTGATCTCGAAGTAACGGTTCTCAGCCAACGACTTCTCGACTTGTTGATCGTTTCGACATATCGGCCGCCAGTCTTCGTACTCATCATCGACGTCGTTGTTGACGTTGTCGATTCGACGGCACACGCCAGGCCGGGTCATGTGCGATCCATATGTTGTGTTCAGCAGCAACAGCTTCAGACTTGGACTACTGCTGACTTCTGAAGCTCGGTGCGGAGGTCGGCACTTGCTCCATGGTCGGCGGTCGCGCGCTTTTCCCCCGTTCCGCCGAAGTCTTCCGGACTGAGTTTTCCAGACCCGCGGTTTAGAGTATGCGGCCAGCCTGAAGTACGCTTTTCGGACTTTCCTAATGAGCAGTGCGCGGAAGGGCTGGGGTGTACCAGTTCGCTCAATAGCATCGTCGGCACACGACGACGACGGTCGCCGTCTGCTGCGTCCATGTGAGCTATCGTTTACATAAGACAGGCCGAAAGTCGGAACAAATGGACTTCACCGGTAGAGGGAATGAATGAATGAATGAACGGAGTGTGCATACATCTATGCAGAGATGAAAGCCAGCAGGACACACGCGCGTTCACAGTCGAGATGAGGAGGAGGAGGAGGAGACTGTGTAGGATTGTCTGTCTGTCGGTCCATCTATCTGTGATCGATGTTCAGCGCGGCACCGTCGAAAGTGATCACATCAAAACTGGAGGAGTGCACTCGAGGACCTCTGCGTCTTAGCCCTGAGGAACTTTAACCAGGAGGTCATACAATTACAGCATCGAATTCGCGTTTGTTCTGCCGACAAAGTTGCTCCGCTACACGAATCCAAAACTCCACAGCTACGGCCGTACGTAGGAAATTGGGAGGCTCCTCTATTCTCACGGCGTCCGAATTTCTAATAACGGGACGGAAAAATGACGACCGCACAAAAACTTTTCTTTTTTGCCTGATTCAGAACTCCATCCCTCCCTCCCTCCCTCCTCCTCCTCCTTGTGGCCGGCTACCTGGCCAACCGTCCGACGACTAGCTCTGTGTATCGTCGCTGGTCATTCGGATTGCTTGCGGGTAGGACGCTCAGTCGATGTCACACGGAGTGAGCGTTGTTTCGTTCCTCTTGTGACGTGCGTAATTGTCGGTTGGTACGCCAATCCGAATTGACGCTCACGTCGCTTACGACGTACAACCCAACAAACGGACAAGCCGAGCTCTCTTCTTCCCTTTTCTCGTTTCAAACTTTCGGCGGATATAAATTTCGTCGCGGCGAGCATTATTATCCGCGCGTAAGCGAGTGGCTACTGCGGCAACGGCGGCTCCTTGAGTGGCTCCAACTTGTTTAGTTTCCCCGAAGCAACAAACAGCGTTACCCCGTTCGGATACACTGACGCCCACTCGCCGCTACCGTTGTTGCCCGTGGTGCTTGAGCCGACTTCTTTCTTAGGTGATCAATGTAATAAAGGAAGACGAAGAGACTTGAAAACGGCAGCTTGTTTCAGTGCTGTAATCCAAACGTTTTTAATTCTCGGAAAAATCAGCTGCTTCCGTCGGGGACGAAACGCTTCATATCGCGGATTGTTATGAAGTTCATTTTCGCACTTATAACAAGAAGAAAATTATTGCGCAGCGTCCACAAAATGCTCTCAAATCAGCAATGTCTCGAGAGAAGCTTGATTCCAGAGCTCAAGACCCTCGATTAGGCTTAGGTTATCTTCTTCTTGCTCCTCGTTTAACGGTATAGGAAGTCATCGGTTTCGTGAGCCTACTCTTCGCTGTCGGAACGGGAATCCGATTCTGACTGAGTTGTGCCTTTTGCGGCCTTTGTTGCTGCTGTTGGCGGTTAGTTTCTTCTGTCTGAAACATCCGCTCATTCGTTGCTTGGCTGTTGGCGGCGCCGGCTTCGTCGACAACTTTCCTCACTTGAATCAAAGCTTCGACGAAGATATAAATCAAAAAACGTTTTGAAGGCAGGTGGCCGCCGGGCTAAAAACTCAAAGGTTACCAAAAGCTTTTCCATCTGAAAAGCTGGCGAAATGTTTTGATTCATGTTCTCTCGATGCCGTTCAGTACTTCGCTCCGACACTGCGGTGTCCTGCTCGAGAACACTTCGGACCCTGGACTTCCGCCATGATTGTTTTTTGGCGCCAATTCCGAAACAGTTGGAATGAGCGCATCGCAGGCACATAAGAAAACTTCGTCGGAGGACCCCAGGCTAGAGCGTAGCTCAGCAAACTAAATTGTAGGTTTCTCGCGACGTTGTATTGCCTTAGCAGAGCCGTCATCCAGCTGTCCGGAGCCTCGCTCAAGCGCAGCTAGCCTTGAGAGCATATCTCACAGCGGCAGCAGCGGAGGCGGCGGCGGCGGCGGCAGGTAGTCCACCCGCTGCCCACGAACAAGTTAAACCTCCCGCGTTTGTTATCTCACGTTGGCAACCGCTGTCAGAATAATTCCGAAAGCGTTGCTCAGAGCCTCATAGAATTATTTTCGGGACGGCCGGCGAACTCGTTGTTGGCACGAAACGGCGAAAGCCTCATTTTTGAGTACCCAGTTGTCCCTTCTTCTCACTCTCGGCCATATTGGTCTAATGAAGCATCGCTCATTAATGTTGTCTTTGGCGTAGTAGTTGTAGAAGGTTGTAATGGTGCTCGTATGGATGTCGTTGCAGTGGCGGCAGCTTCGGCAACTGCGCGCAGCAACTGTTATCGGGGTGACTATTAACGTAATAGTGCTATCCATTGAGGCAGTGCACTGGCGTCGTTGCTAGCACAGCGACGTCCAGGTGTAAGAAGAAGTATACAGGTGCGCTGGGCCTCTTGCTTAGGACCTGGTGGACCGGCCAAGCAGTCTTGCTCTCCGTAGAGCAACTCCACGCAAGGTCCACATTAACCGAGTTTTGAAAAATCGCGCGTTCCGATTGATTCTGACTGTGAGTACCTTCTCGCATTCGCAGGCCGCGGCTCTTGTTCCCTACCCGGTTCTTTCACAGACTCCCGAGATTGACTCACTTCGTACCTTCCACCGAGAGAAACCGCGGAACCGGCGAGTTGGTTCGTCCTTGGGAGTCTTCGCATGGATTATTTTCGGCGCCCGCATCGTTCCAAACTGAGGTTTTTCTCTCGATTTTCGATTTCTGGCTCGCACTCTCTTGAAAGCGCGGCTTCCGGTGCTCCGTCAGAGACCTGATGCACTGAATCACCGGACAGCTTGCCTGGTTACAGCGCTTCAACGGACAATCGCCAGTCTGACCGTCGACGCTCGGCTGTGGTGGATACTGCCGCCTCTGGCTTTCAAAAAAGAAATCAAATGTAACGCACAGTTCGGAGAGTTCACTCACGAAGTACATTTACGAGCTGATAAGTTGTTGTTGGTGCGTGTGATTCATCAACAAGGCCAAGTTGTCCACAGGTCCGTCTCGTGAGTCAACCGGTTCCTTCCCAAAAGTCAGTCTTTCTATCACGAGGAATCGCGCGCTCACGTACGGGAAGTTTCTGCGTCAAGTTCATCTCTGCTCCTTCGGTCTTCCGTCTCTCATAAACGAAAGTTTTGTGATTTTTGTTTTCAACATTCAAACGAGCTCATTCGATGCTTCGGGTACGTGGATCAAATCACATAGAACGAAGAAGCGGCTCGAGAACTCTCACCAGTCAGACAAAATCTTGAGTTCCGCCCGAAACAAAGCATGCGGAGTCAACAATACATGAGTGAAAGAAACATAGGTCTGGAAACTCGATGACATTGAAGCCCCCTCGTCGCGTGACATTCGAGCGAAAAAAGAGCTAGGCATTGTTATCCGGCCAGAACAGAAATTCAGAAGTTTTTTTTTGGTTTAGCGTTGGCGATTTGTTTCAATGTTCCAAAGTTATAGTTCCGCCCGCCCGTCCGTTCGCCAACTAACCAAGTAGCCAGCCAGCTCGTAAGCAACACTGCCCCGCGGTCAGTGCCGAGCTTGAATGCAATCACATTTCCTCTCGGATCGGTTAGTGGTGTCTAGATTGAACTAAGCGATCCAAATCTATCTAAAATCCTCCGTTGATGTCTTTCCAACGAATAGTATCAACTCTTTGTTAGCTCTAGTTCGATACGCTGCTCGCGATAGGATGTCGAAGCGGCTCTGGGCAACAATCCGAGCGGATCTTTTACAAAATGAAATCCTATTTCAGCCCGCTAGCGATCATGAAATTACTTCGCGCTGTTTCTTCGGACGAAATGTTTTACTCGCGGCTACTGCGCTGTCCTTACATTTCGGGACGGTGCCAACAAAGCCAGCGACGGACTGAGTATCAAAGCACCAATCAAAATTCTCCTCGAATTCAACCATCACAAACGCTCGAATGTACTCGAGTCGATCGAGTGTTGTATGTGCTCCAATTGGTGCCGAGAATTCCACTATTTCGGGGTCAAAACAAGAAGGGCAGACATAGGAAGGCATACCTACGTACACACGATGGTATCATGTATTGATACATACACTTATGCATGTAGGTATGGTGTGTAAAAGTACCTTGTATGTACATTCTTTGATGGCATGCTATGGAGGCACGGAGTCGCTTTGGGTGAGAACTCACCTTTTTTGGCTGCCTTGTTGTTGTTCTCCTGTTCAGGATCGTTGGCTGGAGGGGAGACGTGATTATGCAGAGGTACGCCCTGCATTTCCATCATATAAACGGCTGTGTCGTGGTCCGCGGCCATAGTCGGGTAAACCCCGAGTCCCACTGAAGCAAGAGGGGCTTCTACGCCGCCTCCGCCCAGAGGGTATCCACTGATGAGATCCGTCGTGGCCACTTCACCGGACCGATAGTCAAGCGATATTGCTCCTGGTTGAGATCCCAACGTCGCGGGATCCAGGAGTCTCAACTTTAGATCCGGTCCGTAGCTTCCAGTAGACCTAGAATTCAGAAAGATTTATGCTTTAGCTTCTCGTATCTCTCTGCTGTATCACTATTCACGTCAGGCTACGACGAAAACTTGACGTCGCCGGCCCTCGGCTCCAGGAGCACCTGCGTGCTCTCTAGAGCGTACCCACGTCACTGGCTCCGAGTTGCACGGCGGGGAGGTGTGGGAACAGCCAGCAGGTCAACCCCTCGTTCTGGATCCCCCTCCCCCATCTCCCCTCATGTCGGTTTTCGAAGTCGTTGTTCGCATGTGTGACAGTCGAGGCATCATGATTTGTGGTGGTAGGAGGCGTCATCACACGTGCGTAAGTACTCGGCTCCATTGTTGACAAACTATGTTCGCCGTTCAGTTACTGATTCCTTCAAGTGAAGTCTCACCGTAACTATTATTGGAACGGTTTCAGAAAAGCTCCACCTTGACGGCTTCGGAGAAAAAATACAAAACTTTCCCTCCCGACCTTGAGGTGGGCGCTTTCGAGTAACGGGTCTGTCCGTCGGACTGTCTGCTTGCTTGCTTGCCTGCCCGCCCGGTTCACTTCGGTGACTCGGAGAGGTAGCCAACTGGAACCACCACTGGAATCGCTATTTGCTGGAACACACGGCCGCTCACACTCACAACAGACTAGCGGGACCGAGTGAGTGACTGAGTTGCAACTGTTCGAGACTTGGAAAGAAGCGATCTTTCTACGTGACGTAGGCTACTGCTTGCACATAGCGCTCCTCCCCGCTCCGCAGCACGACGGACGATCTTCAGACCGCTTCGGAAAGCGCCTACGAGCTTTACGAGCTCAGTCAGGTCAATAAGCGCATTGTTCCGATGTCAATTCGCATCGGCGCGGCGTCCAACCTGATGTCAGAGCGACTGGGGTCGACCGGCGCGAGCTTTGACCTGATCACCTCATCCGCTAGGTAGTATCGTCGCCGTTGTCGTAGCCGCTGCTTTTACGGCATATTTGCTTTGGATTGACAACGCTTTTAGTGGAAGCACTCATATTGGACTTCATACTTTAATAAAGGATCCGCGGTCGGGTCATCACCACCGGTGATGAAGGCGCTGCTACCGTTGGTGGTGGCGGTGCCGAGTACTCGGGGCCGATGAGGCACCGAGCACGATTTTCGCACAACAAGGTACAAATTTCCACAGTATGTATTCCTATCGGATCGTGACAAGCGGCAGCGGCGGTGGTAGCAAGAGCGAGCACGACCGCCACCACAGAAGAATCAAAGAAGATTTCCACCGGCAGAGGACCGCCCATTATTATGAAGACCTGTTGTGCGGAGGCGTCGTTTTATGCCGAGCACTTTATCTCGAAGGGCAATTGAAGTCGGTCGCTTGGACGGACGGACAGAGGAGCGAGTGAGCGGGCAAGCAAGCAAGCGACTTGCTCGGAGTTGTTGTTGTACGATGAACAAAAGCTTTTGTGTGTCTTGTCCCCAGATCTTAAATGCGGCTGTCCGTTTGATTGGTTCGTGTGTCGGTGTGCGTTTTGGCACTTGCCAACACCGCGCTCAGTAACAACCGAGCACGACAATAATAATGATGATGATGATGATAAAAAGATTCGCGCAATTCCCATGAATATTCCTATGTGTGTCTCTGTGTGGCACACTTCCTAAAACACCAACACCGCCGCCACTGTCGGGCAAAAGCCGGTACGTCCCGTGCCGACTACGATCTTGGCGTTCGTGTGTTTTGTAGCCGTCCGTCGATGAATCGATCCATCGGTCGCTTGGTCGCTGCGGTTTTCCATCCGTTGGCGTCCACGACGACCAAACCTGGATTCAATGAGAGTGGATTCCGTTCCTGAATCGAGTTCAGTAGGATCGACGATTTCAAGGTTGTCTTTTGATGTCGGTGTCATTTTGACATGTGCGTGGGGCAGGCTCGCTCTTTGGTTCCATCACGGATTGCCAATCGCCGACTCGCTGTGGCAAAGGAGGGAGACAGAGGAAACAAAACTGTCTTTTTTTTCAATATCTACTCATTCCAAGTCTGTCTGTTAGCCGGTTCGCGTGGCTGGCCAGCGGGTTCACTTCAACTCGTCTCCGTCGGCTCTAGTCGGAGTAGCGCTTGTCGTAGCTGTCCCATTAAAGCCCGTAGTTTCTATGACGACCGTCGGCACCTTGCCGTCAGAGTACCTTTCACCCACGCCACCACCACCAGCTCCACCACCGGTAACAGCGGCAGCGGCGGTGGCGGTGGCGGCGGCAACAGCACCACAAGCTAAAGGGGCCCCAGATCCTCTCGTCTTCTCCGGATGCAGAGCAATTGAGGGGACTACGCTACTGCAGTAGCGAGTGAGCGGCCAAGTCGGTTGAAAATTGCTCTTTTCTCTGTTTACGTTGTCAAAGTCGACTACGTCGTCGTCGTCGTAGTTTCGATCTGGAGACTGCTCGAGGTTCGCGCGACGAACCCGCGTTACGAAAAGAGAAAATTCAGCACTAAGCCCCTGCGCATCGGCTAACTTATTCACGTCATGAAACAACTCTGTTATCGAGCGCCATATCAATGCGATGCAATGTGAAGTGTTTCTGGTGGTTGCGAGGGTGGACCGTCGCCGTCGTCGGCAGCAGCATCAGAAACAGCGGCGGCGGCGGCGGCACGTTCGGAGATGTATTCGCCGCGACAGCAATCTATTGTTCTCCTGTTTGCTGGCAATGTGGAGAGGCGTTTTCAGTTCGGAAAGCACAGGAGCGACGTCGGTTTCAAGGACAAAAGACCGATGACACCTGAGTTCTGAGTGACGGCTCCACGGGCTGCACCGAAATATCGAATGTTCATAGCGACCGACCGACCGACCTCTCTGTCGTACGACAAATCGTCTTGCTTCCCGACGACTTGACTTTCCACTCCCATCGATCTCCTACTTCTGATCCATTGAGGCACTGGTCAGGACTCAGGACCACTTGGATTCTGGAGTCCCGGAAATCAGAAGAGCGAAACATGTATTGTAGATCCGGCACTGCAGCTGAGAGGTCCACCGAGAAAAGCTCCTCCATTGAACTATGTCGGACTTCGAATCTTGGTTCTCGACTTCTTAAGCGCGTTTCATGTCGATAAAACAAAACATTTTGCGACACTTTGTTCCCTGGCGCGGAATACAAACATTTCTCCATTGTCGTCGTTTAGACCAAGAAAAAAAAACATTCCCATGACTGAAGCGAGGGCTCGCCGCGCCGCCGCTGATTTTTTGAGAGGAGTTCACTTTTCAAAGATGAGACTTTTCCGCCCCGCCATGCTTCGTTGCAACCGAGCACAGGGCCGTCCACCGTTGGAATCACTTTCTCCCTTAGAGATGAATGCTCCATGCTGGAAGCGGCATCAGTATTGAAGTTCTGGTGGAGCGGTTATTGACGCCGATCGCGCGGATTTCTCAATTCGGAACTTTCGAGAACTTTTTGTATTTCAATTCATCTTTTCATCGAGGATCAGATTCTCTCCGGAATCGCTCCACAACAGCTCGATGAGGAAGTTGATACTTGTCTCGATGAAGATTCGTTTAGGATTATCACGATCATGGCCAAGTGTCAAATGTCCTGACAACAAGAGGGGAAGAGCCACCACACCCTAATCGATTCATGAATCCATCTTTTGTCGTCGTAGTAAGAGAATCTTCTTCGAGAGGAACAACGGAACGCAGGAGAAGAGGAAAGTGAAACGCGAGGCAGAAGTTCGCGGGTCCTCTCGACAAGCTGTCCAATAAAATCTGCTAACCGATATCTCTGGGCGTGAGTTCCGAGCCATTATACCTTTACCGATCGATCAAGCATCGAAGTGCATCGTTTCATCGATCCACTGTGTTACACTCGACATGATCAGGTTATCGTTGGCGGCAGCAGGTTATGTCAAGCCAAAACGCCGATAAAGTGGCTCTTTAACTAGCACTTAATGAGGGTAACGCCTCCCTGTACGCTTCGCTCGTTTCGGGTTCTCGAGACGAGGAAGCGAACATCGCAGGCCACCTCTGCGTGCGTTTGATATGTTGATTTTTAGTCGTTTTCCCTCTTCTCCAGAAAACCTTTTGTAAAAGAAAACGACACATAGGGAACAAAGTCTTACCACTTTTACCACTCCCGGGAGCTTTGATTGATTCATAATGAATCGCGACGACATGGCTTCGAGTAACAGTCAGCATCCGCTCCGATTTGGAAAGAAGCCCTTGTCTCGATTCGCGCTCGAATGGTAAAAGCAGTGATTGCCTTCAGTTATATCCAACACTTTTTTTTTTCAATTGGACACGATTCCAATGTCGAACAATTACTATGTTCTAGGAAAGTCTAATTCCGAGTATTTAATCGCTAGAGAAATCGTGAAAGCCAAGTGTTAGCCTTAGTCGGAACGGAGCGGCGCTGTTGAGTAACTGACGAAGGACGGACCGTCAGTAAGTCTAGCAGCGAGAGCCCCTACGACTACGGCTTCGGCTTAAACGAAAAAGAATCTAGATAGGTTTGATGCGAGCGAAATTTGCGTTTGCTAGTTTCGACCGGGAACGACATCTGATTCAGAAGAGAAGAAAAGGAAAACTAACACAAGAAACTCAATGGTACCACTCGCGGTCTTGTTCAAAGGGCTCGGAAACGAGGAATTCTCGTTTTACCACAGTTGACATTTCGAGCATCTGATACGTGGTAACGCTGACCACGCGCCACAAAATGCAAAACCGAAACAAAACTCGAAGATGGCTTCGATATAACCGTAATAAACCGGCGGACTGTTTGCCAAAACATGAGAATCGTCAAGTTTCAGATTTTGCGAATGGGCTTGAATGTCGGCCGCTGCTCCGGATACGAAGTCAGTTTTTTTCTTTCTGTCGGACTCGTCCTCTTTGCGAAATCAACTACTACTAGCCAACAACGTCGAACGTAATTCTCTGACCCGCGCGCGGGTCCCATCTCTTAAGCCTTTGAATCCAAGGGTGGTGTCTTTTTCAGTGCGTTCGTTCGTCACTCACAGGAAACCACGATATGTAAATCGGGTTTTGGCGGCAGCGTCGGCTCCAATGACGCGTGCTGTATTGGGTCACCCTCGGTTCGTCTACGAAAATCTTGTGCTTTCAGATGGAAGCGAAGACGCGCATTCATCGGAGAAGCGGAGTCGACTCATGTTACTCGGCTTTCCTTGTTCCCCTCGATGTTTTTCTTTCCCTGGATCGACCCGATTCCTTGATTTCACAAAAAAAATCATCTGTTGATTTGATGTCGTTTCCAGAGATCGCCCCGATAACGTGTTCGAGAAAATATGAAATTAGTCAGCCGTTGAGAGCTTGTCATCATGATTTTCAGAGTGACCACGACCGCTAGGATTGTCCGTCCGAGCAGCAGCTGAACGACATTGTCGACGGAAACGTAGATGAGGGGTCCACCGTACAGGAAGTCCTTGCCGGCTGATCCAACAGCACAGCAACAATGACCACAACGGCAGTGAGTGCAGCGGGCACCACCAGGAGAACACGGTGACTGACGACTACAACCGTCGATCACTCCTCGTCTACTGGAACTGGTGCCGTTGATGATGGTTAATCATCATCATCCTCACTATGATCATCATCAGCAGCAGCAGCAGCGCTATGAGCCAGTAGCAGCAGCAGCACAACAATACACCATCTGGTTGTTGAGAGTTGTGTTCTAGTCGAGGGTAGGTATCATCCCGACCGTTATTTGCTGCTCCTGCGGCCGCTTGATTCGGCGATGCTGGATAGCTATGGTGGTTTCTGCCACCTTAGCCGTTGGCTTAGATGGGTTCGAAGTGTAGGTAGCAATTTCATTGAGGCCGTCATTACATCTTCTCCTCCTCCTTCCTCCTCGGCCTCTACAGCTCCTCATCATGCTCCTTCCGAAGAGGGCTCGCGCTCGCTAACCTAACTGTCGAAGTTATCGCTTCTTCATTGTCCGATTCTCGTGCCGTGATGAAAAAAGTAAGATCTCTCTTCTCGATGCTTCCTGTGCTGCTCTTCTCCTCCCAGGCTCGATAACCGTTGACAGGAACGGTGCCGAGATTTCTCACTCTTGGAGAGACGAAAAACCCCAGGGAAAGTAAAGCGCGCGCGCGCGCGCTGAATTGAACCGCGGTAACGATCGAGCGAGGACCTCGTCCGTGGAACAGCAAATCTCATGTGAAATTCGGCGATAAGCCACGCCATTAGAGAACCGTGCCACAGAGACGACGGCAGCAGCAGCAGCAATAACAGCAGATTGTGAGCAGTGCTCTGCCGAGCTGCAGCATGCATCTGCCTAGCTGGAGACCGTTGCGTTTTCAGTTCGGTTACGTTGTCGAGCCAAAGCCCGGCTTTCACCTGCCATAGGCCAACAACGGCAGCCGCAGCGTTTTAAAAAGGACAATTTGAGCCAGGGTCCGACATTCATTCAGCCACTACAGACGGCCCGGTGGATGCAACGGTTGGATTTGCAACGGAAAGGCGCCAAAATGTTACCTCATGCCGTCGGATCCGTTTAAATACCCCTGCGGTTTTACGACATCTTGTGCACTCTCCGCGACAGCAGAACATCAACGACGACGAACGTTCCAACGAAAGTGAAATCCCAAGAATTTATGCACTGTGATAATCTCACGGGAAGCGCATCGCATGATCGGCGTCAGTCTCATTATCAATGATGAAGGATGATCGAAGTCGGACAAATCGTGGGGGCGTGTCCCGTTGAAAAGCGTGAACGCTCCAATAGTCGGAAACCGCACCCAGATCGTGCGGCCTTCGTGGTTTGGCTGTAGGCAGGCGATCGCTCTGGAGGCTTCGGGGGACCGTCCAATCCATTCGATGATCGTCTTCCTCTCGTTCTGATCGTCGACTTCATCGCTTTCCGTCGGCTACCGTCTTTAGCAGCTGCAGCTGACGATACCGCCGTCTCTTTGGAGCTTCTCGGCTGACAGCGAGAAGGAGAAGAGCGAAATTGATACATTAATTGGAGCCACGCGAGGACAGCCGTTGACGGCAAAAGATCTCGAGCAGCTGATCAGGACGCTTGTTTTTGCCTCTGACTAACTAGGTGTCTGACTAACTGTTTGACCGACCGACTGACTGCCTGGTGGGTCGAGTGCCGATAACGACGAACAAATAACCGAGGTGATGCTGCACAGTGCTTCGAGAAAACGCGCACAAACTCTTCGGAACGCGCACTTGACCCTCAGCGATTCGGATTCGCTGCCGACGAAATCGAAACATTTGTGATCGTGTGAGACCGCGCACGTGTTCCAAATGCCCGTGTGCTCAAGTCTCCATCCCTTCGGCTGTGAGGAGCTGGTGCACGTTTACATTCTTGGGATGGAGAACGCTGACTCACGTTGTTCTGTGAATTCTCAAGTGAGGGACTTCTCCCTCGAGACTTTTCAGACACAAGCCTCTGGTACTTCGGTTGTCTTCTGCGAACGAGACGGCCAGGCCGCTAGGAAACAGACAAAAAAAAGAAAATGCCAGCTTTAGATGTTGGCGCGGGTGGAGGCACTTAATTGCAGAAGCAGAAACAACAACATGACGGACAATGGCTCACATCGGCCACGGCAGCAGCGGCGACGGGAGCCGTAGCTGCGGCAGCGCAGGCACAGAAGTCGACAAGCGACCGAAGTGAAGTTCCGTCGCCGTTGGGACGCTGCTCCGAAGTTAACGAGGATGGGGCATCGTAATATTCTCCGATGTCTTCCGATGAAAACCAAAGTTTGTTCCTCGTTTAGTTTTCGACAAGAGCCGGGTCTGTGCGGCTGGGGAAGAGCTACGCTGTCGATGGCTATGTTGGCGCAGTATCGGTTCGGAATCAAGATTTCGGAAGTCGACCGAAGCCAAGTTCCTACCGATCTCCACCAAGATCTCAGTAATGTACCTTCTGAGGAACGTTCTCGATCCGAGTAAGAATCTTCACCATACAGAACAGAAGAAGTCGCGTTTTTAGCAATGCCGCACGAGCTACCGCCCGTGGTATCGGTACAGTACTGTCGCAGCTGAAGCGGTCGGGATTGTCACGGGCTTACGTTCGCTTAGCCGCTCGAAGTGAGTTATCTTGCTTCGAAGCGATTGGATGTCATCATTAATTTTTATTCACCGCAGTCAGTCAAGTGGTGGTGGTCCTCGCCGTCCACGGGCGATCTGAGATCGAACGCGAGCGCCTTCTCTACAGGCATCGATACCGGCCGGCGGCGGCTGCAGCAGCAGAAGATACGAAGCAATATAAGACACAGTATCCGATTAGAGATTGTTATGAGCGACGACTCGTGTCCAGGCAGCGATCAGATGTCGTTCTTCGCTCTTTTTCTTCCTGTCGCTTTCGGTCCGGATTGTACGCATCGAACACGGGTCGCAAACCCGATCGGTGGCTCGAGCCACAGAAGAAAAATCATCAGAAGTATTTTGTCGCCGCTAATGTTGCGGCGGCGGAGGTGTGTACATGTGGCTCGTCGCCGGCACTGTCGCACATGATCGAGGATCGGAATACGGAGATGGAAGACATTAGAAGATCTGCTGCCAGAAGACACGCGGTGACAAGTATTCCGTCAAGCCCACCACATTAACGACGTTCGGCGTCTCGTGAGCGAGGCATGACTTTGCGGTCAGAAATGTCCCCTAAAATTGCTAAAAGGATTTGCTGGCCGCCGCCGCCGCCGCCGCCGCTGCCTTCGCGGTCGTCGTTGAAGACTGCCGTTGAGGAGAGCACTGACGAAGGCATCCGACGAAGTGCCGAACAACCGAACAGCCGAAAATCGGGCACCGCAGTCCAACAGTCACGACTGATCCAAATTCTGTGTGATGTGAACACAACAACACAAGATTAACAAATATTATTTTGGGGCCGAATTCACACGCAGACAGATAGATTTTGATTCCGCGACGACAAATGAGGTTCTTTTCGGATGCGACGACAACGGCAACAATCCACGACGGAAAGACCGGGTCGTTGCAGCCAGCCGCGGACGGAACGGACTCAGACGTAGATTGACACGAATTTCTCACTACAAAACCAAGATTGCTTCTCCGTCTTCATCGACAAGTACTATTCTGTCTACAGTACCCCGACATCGACTAGCGGCTGTGTGAACCAATCTTGAGGCTCGGCGCCGATATTCGACGAATAGTAATCGGACTAGGCTTCCTTCTCGTCCTTTCCCTGTCGTCTCATACACTTGTTAACATACCGCCGCCATCTTCGTCCATTCGACTGAACGAACCACTTGTGCAAGCCGAAGATTTCCTCTTCGAAGAGCCGAGGAGAGGAATCTAATAATAATTTTCCATCAGCGTCGTGTCCGTGCTCGCGTCCATCGGAGCTTCCGGTTGCAGAATGTCAATGCTAAACTCAGAAGCACACAATGACTGCGTCGACAAGGGCCCAGCCGAACGGGCGGCCCGCCTCGTGTATCCGATGGCCATCGCCGATGGGGTGTTGTTCACAGGACAAAATTCTCTGTTTTTTTTCTCGTCGGAGAAAGCGCATCCGAAACCTTGCGTGTCCGTCTGAATGGCAAACTTCACTAATTCAAGAAGACGGATCCAATGCTTTGCGGTGCTTTAGCTAGTCCATAAAGATCTCACTTTCGTTCAGTTCCCTCCGATTTTCGTGATTCCCGATTGAGACCTTTGAAAGTGTCCCCACGAACGGTCCCTTGACGATTTGTAATCATCTCCACCCGGTCACAAGCGGTCAGATAAATAATGAAACAGCGGCAGAGCTTGAATGTCTGAATTATTCGGGACACGATGGAGCATCCTCGAGCGCGGAGGATAATTCCGCACGGGGAGATCGCCATCGTGCACACAGAATGTACGTTCCGAGCGTAGCAGAGTGGTATTTCATTTGAAGCCGCAAATCAGCGAGATCGCTATCCAAGTAATTGAGTCTGAAGATAAAGGTGCCACGCGAAGTTTGTCAACCTTTTTTTGAGCGCATCGAGCTCTGTCCCTACAGAGGAGTCTCGAAGTTCGCGGCCGAGTCAAGTTCGCCATCGATAGTTTTGAAATCATCGCTGTCATCGATTTGTTGGCTCTCGCGACGGAAATTGTATGGTTGCGACCTGAATCATAGAGTTTAGGTCGCGCGAAAAAAAAAAAGAGTCGAAAGAGAACGGTATATCATTTGAGTGGAGATTCGGCAAACGGTGGAGCAGACTGTTTAGCTAAACCACCTCTTAGGAATGAAATGACGTGTCGATCTTCTGAGAGAGCGATGCAACTTCGGTCTGAAGCCGCAGCTGCCAATCTGGGAATCAATCGACTTCTTAAAAAAGCGCTGCTTCATAGCAAAATGCTTAGGCTTTTGGAAAAAAGATTCAGCGAACGAACGAACCAACCAACGAGTTTGCCAGCGCTGCTCAAATATATGGCACGACTGCGAGCGAGCGAACGAACGTCTCGAAGCCACTAATTTGAATGCTTCAATGCTCCGACCACCAATTCCAGCGGGAAACCATTCTAAAATGTGCGGCAAGGTTGTCAGAACCACTTCAGAGGGTGAATTCAAGCGACATTTGCCAGTGTCCGTTTGGTTTCTGAATGAACTCGGAGCTTCGTAGGAGCCGCAGATTCTTTGATTGACCGACTAACTGATTAATAGATTGATGATTGATGACCATCAGTCAGCAACACGAATATATATCCTGTTGTGGAGCGTCGGTGTCCAAAAACACTTGGTTCGTTCGCTCTTCACTTGGTTGCTCAACTTGTGCGCGCAATCGAATCTTTCGTTTCGAACTTCTTGGTTCTGGACACTCTCTTGTTGAATCCGTCAAGAACTTCCTCTTGAGATCTCTCTTCATCCTCGAAAGGGAAAAAGGTCGAAGATCCCAATTCTGGATCGGATTCTTCATCGCGAATTTCACTCACATCATAGTATTCCAAGGCGTCGGACGTTCTGAGATTCGATGGGCAGGTTTCACCGTGAATCTTTCCACTTTTTGTTGAAGATTGAACTTGTTTGTCGGAACTGAACGTCTCGAGTTGCACGATTTCAGAGTTTTTTAGGAACTTTTAATCCTTGCGTGGAACAGGCAGATGATTTCGGTTTTGGAGAACTTCTTCATTTAGGGAGATTTGAGCGACACCATTTCAACGGATTCACGCTCATCGTATCCTTTGTCGATGAATGTTGCCGCTCGATCGTGAACGACGTGAACGGTAGTGGGGAACTGCAAGCAACGACTAGGAAGACTTCGGAGCTCCGCGCTCTGACTCCTTGCCACCACGACAGAATCCTCCCTCTGGTCGGTCGGTCGGTCGGTCGGTCGGTCCGTGTGTCTGTCTGCCTAGTTGTCTGCCAGCCGGGCGATGTTTCACTCTTCTGTTGCAAGACACACTTACCTCTAATCCAATGCTGAATCCTGAACGGCCCACCTGAGGAACGGCACTCCGTCACACTACACTAAGCAGAAGACGTGCACTAGTCCAAAGGGCCCACGGTACCGCGCCGTAGATGGCACAAGCGCCGCCCAAGCGAATGAGGTGCGCTGACGTCGCCGTTCAGCGGCGATCCCATTGGCCCATGGCTTCGCAGGGCGAGAGCTTCGTGAAGTGCTCGATGCTCCCTCGCCCGCTCACTTACTCACGGCCGCGCAGAGAGCAATGGGGAAGAGTTTACCAATCTGAAAGGGGGAAAACTTCCTGCCGGATTTTACGGAAAAATAACAAAGGACGAATTTCAAAGTTCGGACCCACTCTTCATCAGATGGATCCGTTACTAGAAATGTACTTCGTACACATATCCTACATACCAACAAAATTTCAATGCAAAGCATACAGTCGTGCTCAACAGTATCACGGCTCTTTCAGTGCTAAATGAAACCGGAAATCGGATCCTGACTCCCTTTTCCATCGAAAAAGTGTCTTTCGTTTCCGGTGGCAGTCCTTTCTTTCAGGTTTTTCAGGTTCGGGGTTCTTGTTTATGTGAGATTTCTTACTTAAGACGGTAAACGACCCGCGTGAAGAACTTCGTGAATTCGGTAAAAAGGGAAAGACCTCGATTCTCGTGAGTAGGATACGGTTTTCGATTGTTGTCTATTGAGATGCTTCATTGAAGGTTTGTAGTAAGAAGCGGCCACCATCTGGTAAAAGCTCTGGCCAAAAAAACGCTACGGCGGCCTCCGGCGCGATTTTTCAATTGGTACGGCCAGGACAAAAAATGGCCGTCGCGCTGAACTCGGCGAAGACCTCCTAAGCCCGATCGTGGGTGAGGTTCCCTTGAAGAGGACGACGAGCTTCTATTTTTTCCCTTCCTCGAGCGAGGCAGCTAGCTCTTCTGTCTGCTCGTCCGTCCGTCCGTCGAAGCGACCGTCCGCCGGACCGTCAGTCGATGCAGTCAGAAGTCGGTGAGCGACGACACAACACTGAGACAAGCCACCGTGCGCTAGCCATCTGCCGTCAGCGACGACGGACGGACGAATGGCTGGCTTTTTGGCTGACAAACGAATACATACACCCAGCAAGCCACAAACGCACGATAAAATCCTTTGCCGTGTTCGTAGTTCAAACGGAAGACAAGATGCACGGCGACTTCAGCGTAAGTATCGCCGAGTGACGAGTCCGGTCTCTGCGTCTGAGGAGTACATGAAGCTAACTGATAGGGAACTCCAGTCTGAACCTGCTCGTCCCTCGAACAGCAGCGCGCGCGCGCCACTTTTCTATTATTCTCGTCTTTACACCTATACGAGGACTAGCATCCACTTCAACGGAAACCAACGTCCAGGCACGCACGCACAACACACACACACACACGGCAGTACGGATGCGTCGCGTACGAAATACGTTACGGAAGATTTTGGTTGAGCGCGACGTCCGGACCCGAACCCAACAGCGTATCGCGATTCCATGTTGACGACGAGAACATTTTCAACGGAGTCCGATGTTCTAATTCAATCCAGATTCGATTTCCCAGACGGAAATTTCCTCCGATTTTGCAGAAAATTCGGTGAAATGAGAAGATTCCGGTCGCATTATTCAAACGGTATCTGGTTCCCGAAGAAAATCCTCCTCGGACATGAGCACTTTCCGATTTGAACCCTCACGCGCATGTTTTTCAGAGTGGAATCAGAATCTGGAACAGAGGTATGTGACTTTCTTCCGGAAAGTGATATTAAATATCGTGATCGAGATGGAAACCTACCGCTTCGACAACCGTTGCTCGCTGATCCGAGGAGCTTGAGCAGTTACCTATCCGCAGATTTGACGCAAGAATTTTCAATTTTCACTTTTTCGCTCTCCTTGTCGCTCCTTCTCCCGCTGTATTTTCTCGACCGGTCATTTTCCAGATCAGAGCCCGACAACAGAGCATAGAAATCGGCCTTGCGAGACGATTCATCTTTCATCGGAACAACGCTTGTAAACCAATTTGAACCTTCAATCCTCATCAACCCGCTTTTTCTTACTCTTCTCGTCGATTCCGCTGAGAATTTCAAAACTCCTGCTCATTGAGGCAACTCGACCGAGCGCTGACATCAGGCCCACCCTGACTACTACGAACCGTCCGATCGGTACTCACTTGTCGTCATTACTGTCCTCAAACGTCCAGGTAGAGGTTTCCTAAAAGTCGGAATTTTGGTGAAATTCGAAAGAAAAATTTCGAAAGTATTCTCGAATGAAAACAGATGTTCAGGTTCAGAATTCATTGAAGTGGATGAGAGCACGCGACTCACGACGCGGTGTCGGTTGTGTCTTCATAATGTGTGAAAGTGTCAAAGCGAGTGTGTCGGCGTCCACCAGGCTCTCGGCTATTCTCCACCAGCCATGTGGATCAGAGCATTGGAGCATCGGAGACAAGAGCAAACATCAGATAGACGACTAAACTGTTTACTGACGCCTCGAGTACCGCAAGGTCGCTGGGCTAGAACTTTACTCCATTCAACACCGGTTCATATCCCACCGCGTGCATGCATGCATGCATGCATGCGCTCGTCGGTCCTTCGATTGGCGCGACCCGTTCGATGTCGAAGAATCGGATTAGAGCTCTGGGCGATAAAATGTGGATTCCTCTTCAATTCTGTTCCCTATCTCCAGATCCTCGTGCGGTTTCCAAGAGCGATTCCGCGCCGAAACCGTGAATTTTATTTTCGATTGCCGAAAACCGAATACCGTAGCGCCCTCGGTGGCCATGGAAGAGACTAAGGGACAGTTCGCGGCACATTCAAATACCGTGACGGACCGATTTTCGTCTGCAGCGAACTTCGAATTGAAAACTTTCTCACCGCTTCATTTCAGGTTTGAGTCCTGCGCCCTGCGTTCTCTCTTCCCCTTCACACCCTCTCGGAGCCCTTGTCTAACACTCGACTCTTAGCCTCCGAGCTGGAATTTCTACGTTTCCGTTGCGGAATATTGTCGAGTTCCTGTTTTTTCTCTGCGAGACGAAGACACTTTCTGAGAGCGCGACAATTCTTCCAGCGCTTCTCTAGGTCCTCGAGTCACGCGATCTCGCTCTCGTTTTCCACAGAAAACGCAGCGACGCTCTCGTTATCGCGATGACGTCTAAGCCGAGAATCCGTCAGTGTCAACAAGCTTCAACAAAGTGTCAATTTTGAAGTTCGCTCATCTGAAGGCGTTCTGATCATTCGCAGATGAGCGCACGAGTGTCCGTGCGAGACTGCGGCAGGTACAGCCACCTAAACAGCTTGCTCGCTCGCCTGGCTTTGTCCGTCCGCCTATCCCCTCGTTGGTTCGCTTCGATACGCTTTGCGGTTTTCACAACGATGAACAAGTGTACGAATAGAAGCGCATCTTTGAGCACGGAGGTCGCGCAACAGGTCTTCTGCTTCAAACTTGCGGCCAGAACGAGTTTCCACGATTTCCAGGGACAAACTTCATCGATGGAACGCTCGCTGTCCACCACCAAGGTCTGTCGTGCAATCAAAGAGCTCGAGAGGCTTCGCCAGATTTCAGCGAGGATCCAGGAAATCGCGCAGCAAGCGAGTTTACGGTGGCTGCCGTCTGTCGTTTGACGACGGAAGCTTTGACAAGAATCCGTTTAGAACGCTCGTGAATTGGGCATGATCCAGACAACTTTGAAATGCCGAGAGATTCCTCGTCGGAGCGAATAATTTGTTTTCCATGCTGGAAAGTTGCAGCAAAGCACGACACGCACACGATAACACAGCAAGAAGAAACTATCAAGAGAAGGATAAACGAAGTAAGGGATTGCGGAAGAATTTTGATGTGAGCTTCCAGCGATTACCCTATTGATCGGTTTATCAACGTCATCAGTTTATCGAAAGTAGACCAGAATCACTTTACTGGAACGCTTCGAAGATCTTCATAATACTGCTTGCCTGAATCCTCGCTCTGACCGTGGCTCTGAAATCGCGCCGTCCTTACTCGTCACTTGTCGGTGGTCCTCAATCGAAAGGAGTCGTGCGCTCTCAACCAGTGAGATGGTTCCACATTCGAGTTGTCAATATTGAATTGAGTGGATATTGTCCGACTTGATATGGGTCGCTTGAATACGTTAACGAGTTGAATACGAGACAGCGGTTTTTCGTTCAAGGCCTGGCTCTCGGGACTCAATTTCATGAATATGACGAAAGAATACATTTTTTTCTCGAGAAATTAAACCCTCCGCCAAATCCGAAAACGAAGTTCACACAATCTCCGAGGTCTCAGAGTGGAACACGGTCATCACGAGGACGGTGTTCTGCTCGTTTCTGTCGTCGGATAGAGGTTGCCGTGGCTTCCATTAGTGGCTCGACTCTTCGTCGTACTGAGTAGGCCGGGGAGAGCACGGCGCTGGCGAGTTGGCAAGCCGGCAGGCAGGTAGCGAGCGAGCGAAGTAGACGAGCGGAGCCATAAAATGATAGTGGCCTAATATAAGTTATAGGCCGAGATTCTAACAACGAATCAGAGCCTACGTGAGTTGGTTACGCTTCGAGAGCGCCTCCTATCTCCTACACGGGCAGAGCTTCGGGTAGGAGGGTTTGCGCATGCGCCTCCCGAGTGTGGTACATTATTCAGTAGTGGCCAGCTAAGGACAAGGTTGCCACGCATTCCCGCGGCCACGATTCGAATAATATCGATGTTCGCGATGGCACTGTTTAACCGAGAGCCAATCTGACAAGTGCTCTCTTCCCGTTCTCTCTCGTTCGGTGTCGAGAGTCCTGCTCGACAGATTAGTTTTCTGAAGAAACTTCCAAAGTATTTCGGGAGCTGAGATACAAAGCGGGAGGAATGGCATCTCGAACGAACAGCGAATCATCAGATCATATGTTTTACAAAATGAAGTCTCTTCTCGAATGTGATATCACCGAAATCTCTGTCGAAAGGTCGACATTCGGAATGAATTTGGGTGTCACACTCATCCATTTGGAAAAATTTAACCCACATCCGAGCTTTGCTCGACACAAATGAGTGGTGGAGCTTGTACAAGATGAACATGGAAGGCTAATGGACGGCCGCCTGTCTGCCGCTTTGCTCTGCGTACTACATACTGGTGCCCCTGAGCTCACTTACTCCCGCCCTCCGTTGCGTCCCCTCGTATTGTACCTGTCCAGGTAGATGATATCTTGCAGCGAATATATTACGCCTGCATACCATACATTACTGCTGTAATAGGCTACGAATAATGTAATGAATCTGATGGTATTATGCTTGCGACGACAATAACAACACAAAACCAGCAAAACAACGACTCGGCCGATTTCCGTCGTGTCCACGCTCTTGATGACGACTTGAAGTCGCTCCGCACAGAAAAATCCGTGGAACACGGGTGGTTTGGCTCTGTGGAGCTCGGGCTCCATGGTTCTGCAGTTGGAATCGGTGCCTGAGTTCCTGAAGGTGGAATCATTGCGTGCATTATGACATGACGGATGTAAAGTCCGGACTGGGAAAATCCAGATGAACTAAATGGCCGGTAAACTTTGATGTCGGATGGACGCAGTACGCGGGTGCGATTAGAGAAAATGAACGAGAATCTGTTGTAGTCTTTTACTTCAAAGTGGTTTATTTTGATGAGGAAATAGCTCGGTACAACAACAAGGTAGTGGAGATGATCGCAACCATGTTGGAAACAGCACCGAAACTCACTCGAGCCAGCACTAGCGGAACTAAGCTGATAGCGAGTGAAGTTGATTGGAGAACTGCAGCGAGAAAAACAACATTAATATACGATCTAGTTCAGAACTCGAAAATGTGTTAAATTTAATGAGGCAGGCGTCTGCTGGAAATCCGCCGAAGGTCCCGAGTGGGAATTCGAGTTTCATGCTCAATGGAACCGAATCGCGTGAGGCGACCCTCAGGAGCGAAAGGGATGCCGGTGCCAAAATGTAGATCTTGAGTCTCGTCGTCGACGTGTAACAAACACTGTTGGCATTCAAATTCTGATCCGAGAGATATTGCTGTGGAAGCGGTGCAGTGTGGGAGTCTCTTCCGAAACACACGGCATCGTGTCGCAAGCAAGCATCAGAGCGATCGTCAAGCGAGCAAGCAGACCATCTGTCACAGACTGTCTCCTGTTTGCACGTCGCGCAAGTAGCACAAGGGGCGTACCGTGCATTGTCCATGATAAATCTACACGAGTACGATATGGCACCGTTGAACTTATGAATTCGGCCACGCCGCGCCGCGCCGCTCGGAGCGTGGAGGTACGTGGCGAAAAAATCCGAGCCTGATTCGGCAACAAACACAAACACGAATAATTCGTCCAAACGAGCAGATAAGTACCACGGGGCCGCACAAATGGATGTTCTGAATGAAAAACCGCTGAATTCGCCTCTCGAATCTTTCCCGCGAGTTGCTCTACATGGAATGGAAAATGATCACACTTGAATGCCTGGAATGAACTGTGTCTGGAGCTTGAATTCGATTCTTGTATTGTGAATTTTGGTAAAAATTCAAAAATCGTTCTGGTGGGACGAATGAGCATTCATGTCGAGATAGTGAGCTTTCATCGAGGACGCTCGATTGCGTGATACAAATCGTATGTCGCGCGCAGTATTATAATCGGCTAATTACCCCAGTCGTCCGGTTGGTTGGACCTTCCAATCTGCTCTCCGCTGATACATACTTGGCCCGCAACAATAGCCGGCTTGCCGCCTGTTCGCCACCCAATACTCGCATGAATGACTGAGTAGGGCTAGCGTCTGAATCTGTTGCGCTCCACGTTAACCAACCATGTCTGGACCGCTGCTCTGCCCGTCCTCCATCACGTTGCCACACCACTTTAAGAGGTTGTCACGCAGCGTGCCCTCGTACTCGTATTCTTCGAGCCTGCGTGCTGTACGTGAACGCAAATCATGGAATCAAGATGTAGCCTCGCTCTATTCAAATCATTGTGTGACGATCCGTCCGCCTTCGTCCACCTCTCGGTCCGATTGCCTGTAAATCAGTCTGATTGTCTGGATGGCTCGTTGTTTACAGCGCGAGTGTGTGGCTGTGTCTTACGGCCAGGTCACGTCAGACAAAAGAATCATTAGTAGCATCGGCCACACCTTCGGCTTAATGAAGCGGCAACGACCACTTCGCCCAGCGAGTCGTCGATTAACAATCGGATTTCGGCTGGGTGAGTTGCCATTTTGACTTCGATGACTATTGTTGACTTTCTTGTCTACGGCTACGACTGAGTCACCGTCGGTGGTGCTGCTCTTCAGAAACGACTAGAGCCTCGACTGTAACTTCAGACTCTGCTTCGGTGTTGTGCGCCGCCGCATCGGGAAGAGCATCGAAGTCATTCGATTCGACAAATACACGATCGAAGATGTTTCCTTCAGAACATCAATCGGGGAATCGGTTCCGGTGGAGCTCTTTTCTTTTCTGTTCGCTTGTTCTTCCGTCATCGACTGTCAAATTTTTGCTAAGTGGACCGAATCGTTGGCCATGAATTTTAATTACCAAAACCGGCGGCGTCCATCGTTCGGTATAATTCTGAACCGCAGCTCGGAGCCGATCCGCTAATCGATAATAAAAAAACACGAAACGCTGTAAAAATTTAACTGAAATTAACGGACGACTTGGGGCATCTCTTCCCGGATTGCCGATGAGTGGACGGGCGTGCAGGCAGATAGACGACATCGAGCTACCGGTCAACTGAAATCCCGTTGGGTCACGTCTGCGAGTTCGATGAAAGAACGAAATGCCAAGCTCTATTAAACATTGACTTCCTTCAATATTTGGAGATGGAGGACAGGGAGGATATTTAGATGAAGAGAAACGACGGGAGAAATATAGCCTAATGCTAATAACGAAAATCTGACGGGGAGGGAGGCTTGAAGCTATTTTCCACACGGCGCTGGACGTCAACGGGAACAAGCTTGAACGAATTACTTCAAGAAAGACCACACCTTAGATCGTCCGATCGCAAATTCGATTAATTGCTCGTCCGCTCTGCGAACAGTCCTCATAAAAATCATAATCAGAACGACACCAACAGAGAAGTAGGAGCGCTTTTTGAGAAGACGCAACCGCTTTGCCGCTATCAGAAATCGTTCACTTAAATTTTTTGACATGGCCGTGCTCCATTGATTTACTTTTTCCTGCAGATGCCTTGATATGTTGTGATGAATGGTCGCGATATCTTCAAATGCTCTTTCCTTTTTGAATCTTTCGATTCCCTCCAAGATTTCTAAGTTGAAAAATGTCTGAAGCTATTGGAACCTCCGACTCTCGCGCAGGGAAGTGGTCTTCGCGCTTTCCGAATCAGAGAGCAAATATGTTGACAGAGGACAACATGTCGTACATCTGCATCTAACTTGTTTTTGAGGAGCATTCGGTCTAATAGAGTGAGAGCTGATACAAATGAGGAATAATCTTGCAGCTTCAGTTCTTATCCAATCGAATCTTTGCACAAAGGATGAAATTTTCTTTTCCTTTTTCTTCTCCTTCCTCGAATGAGCAAAATCTTGACCGGAGTTTCAGATGTGTGTTATTCGACCGCGGAAACTCTTCCAGTCTTGAAACACAGTCGGCACACCGGCATAATTGAAAGAGGGCAGGCGAGCATGAAAAGTGACTATAGCATTGGCGACAGGTACTGAAGGAGAGCCTAGTTGTCCGTTGATATAGTATACATACTAGTGGGAATCATGCAGCCGATCTCCGCTGGGAAAGAACTAAATAGGTCAAGGCGGGTAGACAGGATATTAATTCGGCCCAAGGTTCGTTTTATTTTTTCATTCCGACAACGGTCGTGCGTTTCGCGCCTTTTTCACGCCGCTCGGGAACTCTGAAAAACCAGTGACGATTTGTCTGAGACACTTTCATTCATCTCTGTGGTATTTCTTTTGGCGCCAAACTTGACATCCTGAGAACATCATAGGCGTCTGAGAACCCAAGTTCTTCGCAGCGGACTGAAACTGTCACCTATTGGAACGGCCGAACGAGTTCCAAAGTTTTCCGGAACGCTCCATGCTGTCGACTCGTGATACGTTTCAGCTCAAATCGACTTTCGGAAACTGCGAGCTGGTGACGCCTGTGCTGCAGTGACTGAACGACCGGCAGCAGTATTAGAGGCGGCGGCACCAGCAGCCAATTCTTCGTGCAGCGAAGTATCTTCGTGAAAGGCGAACCTCGCGTGCCTTCGACTTCCGTCCAACGTACGTCAGGCCTCCCGGCCGGTCCATTCGGACGCGTACGACTGCACAGAACGGCCGAACACACACTTATTGTATTTATTTACATAATGCGACAAAGTATCACGACCAGACATAAAATACGCTGAGTACTACTGGCTCTTTGCCCTCTAAGATGTCGCGTGAGCGACTGACCGTTCGCGACATACTATATGGAGCATACAGAGCTCGAGGCCCCTGTTCTTCGTTTCGACAATCGGCAGCGTCCTCTCAGAGCTGGTCGTCACGCTTTCCGACACCGAATTTGTTCCAAATTCGAGTTCTGATTCATCACACTCGTTTTGGGTTTCGAATCCCGCGAAAACGAATTTAAATATGAACGAATATCTGATTCTTAGAGAAGTAGTTCCGCTTTTGGAGCATGCGTGGCTTTATCGCAGTCGGTGGGTAAATACTCCTTTGGGAACAAGGAAACCACAGACGCCTTCGAGTTTATAGCGACACGCAGCGATGCGTCAGCCGTGATTCATTATGATATGATGTTTTGGTTCCACGAATCTACATGCGACTGCGCTGGACTTTCCCTAATTGGAAGCGAAGAACGACTACTCCGTTGCGAAATCTCGATAACAGCATCGCGCAAACTTGGACGACGGTAGATGAAGACAACAATCAAAATATGATTTCATTCTGATTCAAAACTCGCGATTGTTCGATAAGAGGGAAATTACTTTGAAGTCAAAAACTGGATTCGATGTGCTAGATCGCGAATCGGGGACCAAGATATCTTCGGAGAGGAAAGCCGAGAAGGACTTTTGGAAGTTCCACTGTAGAGAGAGATCCAGTACAAGTAAATACGCAGTTCATGTAAGATGGATCAGAATGACACAAACGTTGGAACGGTGATTGCAGTATGCCGGGCAACGTGTGTCTGACCTTCGAAATGACCCCCGGTGACATGAAGTCCAATTCAAAAAGCGGACATGAATTAGTGAGGAGTATTGCTTGCTTTTTTCGTTTTATTGTTGCATGCTTCCCGCAGGTGGCTGGAGAGAAAGCACGGCTGCCGACCGACGGGTCCGGTGTTTGGCATCCGCGTACTGTTACAAGTCACGCGATAGCTCGTGTATACACTAGTCCGAAGTGTACACTGTAGTCAAACGGTCGGTTCGGGAACACTTGAAGTCGATCGGGCAAGATGGAAGTCTTGAGAGAGGATTTTCGACGGGATCTTAAGTCTTGCTTCGCCCTGTACGCGAATAATTATAAACGTGGCACAAGAAGCGAACCATTTGAAGCCGATGGGCCGCATTGCATCGGACGACCAACCCAGATGCGTCGACCGTGGGAGTCAGAACCTCGCCATCTAAGATGCTGCTCGGCCTCTTTTCACTGCCCGCTTCATTATGAGCGCATAATACGAAACGAACTAAACGGCTGCGAGATATATCTTTTCCAAGACGAGATGATTCGTGCTGGAAGTTCTTTACGGATTTTGTCCCGAAAGTTCCCGCGGCCGTGGAACGATCCCTGGTCCGTTGGAAGAGGATCGTTTTCGATATCTGTGTATGTTCTCAATCTCGAAGGTTGATCTTTACTTTTCTTGGCCTGGTGGGGACTTTTGGTTGAAATACTCTGTCAGAGTTCTCATGGTTGACCATCGTATTGGGTAGAGGGCTGATTTTCGAAACGTTTAGTAGTTCCATACTTCTCACGCTTCCTCAAGTTGACGGGTCTATAGTCTTTTGTGAATGAAGGCAGAATGAGAATGACCGCGGGGCTGAGCCAGATAGGCCCAGTGCTCAGTGAAGTGCACCCGCTTCGACTGAGGTTTTCGAAGACTAGCGGACGTCCGGTTTCCGTCGTTAGACCCATTTCTCAATGGAACTTTCTTACTACGAGCACGACGACCACTACTACGTTCACTGCAACTACTACCACTACCGGCAGCGCCGAAATAGCCTCGACGTATACCCAAGTAAGCTAATGCGAGCAAAGCTCAAAACCCTGTGGGAATGTCCTGTGGCCGGCCGCGTGGGAGGATTCGTGGATGGGCACAACTAAAAAAAGTGCGGAGCGTGGCGTACCGGATGCCCACTTCTGGGAATATCAAAAAGTTCCGACCCAAGGATTCGATGCATGGGAATCGCCTCTCGTTTCCGCCACCGCGCCGCCGATCGACCGATAGAGCGGATTTTCGGGGGCAAAACCTCCGAATCACTACGAAAGAGAACAGAAACCCTCCAACAGAAAACAATCGATTAGGCGTCCCGATACCCCAACGGATCTTCAGTGATTTCAAGCGAAATAATGGGTTGTTCACTCTGCGTGCGTTTTCGTCAACGTCGAACGCCGTGTCAGAGAAAGAGGGTGGAGTTTCATTGGAGAAAGCAGAACTACATCAGCGACTGTGCACAGAAAGGACCGCCGCCACTGAAGAAACGCAGGAATTACTCAAGCCGAAATCCCCGCTGCAGGTGCGGGTGGATTCTCCACAAGAACAAATGATACCAATCACATAAAATCGAGGTCTAGGGTGTGGCCACGCCGAGCGCACGCTACGTACACCTTTCCGAACACGCCGATGAAGTTTCTGTCGAGCCTTGATGGTTTCCACTCATCCGCGGAAGCGAAAACCAGTGCGGGAGGAAAATTTCAAAGGCGTCAAATTCAAAAGGAGAACTGAGTTTCGCTAGAGGTTTAGTTTTCCCCGATCGACCGGTTTCCCGAGACCGCCGGCGAACTCATCATATCATTGAAGAGGGCCTTGGCTGTAGGAGCAACGGCTTACGCGATCGTTCATTCTTAATTTGGGCGGTTTTTTTTTTAGTGATAGTTCGCGTGCCGCCCCTCGTGAAGCTTGGACCAGATCGTCGTACACGGACTGCGTACGGTCTGCTGGTGCTCAGTAAGTGTGTTTCCTCCGGGGCAGTTGAAGCAGATCTCCTCTCTTAGGTTTGTCCGTGCGCCTGGGGGGCGAAGGGCTCCGAGGCTTCCTGACTGGATTGGTGAATGCAGAATCCAGTTTCCGTGAGCGCGCGGTGAACAGCTCTCCGTCTACGAGTGCCTACTCCAGCAGATCGGCGAATGAGTACTCCCCCGAACCGAGCTGCATGCTCGGCTGCTCCAGAAACGCCCGAGAGGCGCGATGAATTTTCCCATGCTTGACGGAAACTTTGCCCCACCGGAAACTCCGTAATCTTCAAACAGAAACTTGCGTACAGCCATCTTGGGGAGAAAACTCATCGGAATTCAGAAGAATTTATCAATACCAACGTGACGGGTGTGTGATAACCACCACCTTGCCCACCCGGTCATCTCAGTTTTCGGAAGCTCCCAAACGTCATAACAAGCATTATCCATCAATCTCGATTCTTCTGCTCATGGATAAGTGGATAAACGGGAGGATAAATCGATCAATGATATCTTATGGCCACTAAGGTTGACGAACTCATACATCTACACATTGGGGTCGACAGATGTGACACAAATGAAAATTGACTCCTGGGACTCAACGCTGTAGTAAAGCTTGCGGTCACGGCTCGTCTTTTGATCAATCGAGAAACTCAATATTGAGTTTTTTGCAAAGGAAAGATGTTCGAAAGAGTTCTTCCGATGATAATTAGGAACGGACGGCTATTCTCCCTGTTCAGACGACAGGTTCTGGATGACTTCCGCTGCGCAGAGTGGGAAATTACAGCTTGATGGCGTTGCACATAGAGATTGTATGTTCGCATTGGAAAACGGTTCGCGTTTTATGTCGGATCGAAAACGATAATCGGTCTTGCCGTCTCAAATAGTGATGAAATAGTCTCCCTTCGTTTAGCAACGTTTGCCAGAAGTCTGAGCGTCTCCGCTGGAATGAGAGTTTTTGAAGTTTTCGAGGGAATTCCTCCCGGTGGAAAAACCGAAACGAAAAACTCTCTTCAACAGCGATGAGGACTCGAACGTCTCCTCTAGAATGACGAAGGAGGCTCCTCGACGATGAAGTCGATAGATTTCAGATGGAGACACAGGTGTTGGCACCTTTCTTTTTTGACAGTTTTTTTTTCTCTGAACACGTGGAGAATGAATGGATGACTGAATGAGAGCATCTAGCAAGTATCTGTTGACGTCGCGCACGTCGTCTCCGCCAATGGAGGGTTTCTTTTGTGGTGCCATTTGTTGGTAAGCTACTCGTTGCGGCGGCCTACACCGCCGAGCTAGATCTTGGTTGCGAGCGCCTATCTCTCAAAGAAACGGCCTCCGTTGTAAGAGGTCGGTGCACAGCCGGCTGCGGTTGCCGGTGCGAGTTGAGGGATCATTTCAGCTGACAATACGTGTGTTGCTTTGAATGCGGGGCGAGTCGGTCGCGTCTCGGTCTCCGACCAATCTGAAAGGAGTCACAAAGCGTTTCTTCTTGAGTCGGTCGGTCGGTGTGCCTTGCTGCCCGCCCGCCCGCCCGCCCGCCAGCCACTCAGCCTGCTTGCTAGCTAGCTACTCCAGCAAGTAGCCAGCTTTTCCATGCCCAAGTTTGCTATTCCATTTTTAGCCGAAAAAAATGAGCTGAAAAGGAACACGAGAGGTGCCTACCGGGTCGCGGGGCCGCCAGCGCTGCGCTAAACGCATTGAATGTTAAGCGTCAGGTAGTCAGTCAGTCAGTCAGTCGTTGGAAGACTAGCGGTTTGCGTGTCTTGCGAAGCCAGCCCGCCAGCACCATCTTCGTCTTTTACGATCCGAACCTCGGGATTTTTTCACGTCCTGGCAAAATTTTCAGCCGCGTTCTCACCGAGATGAGGACCGAATTCCCGCACGATTGAAATAATCCGTGATCTCTCTTCTTACTTCCTCTCCAGGCTCTCAGTTTCTGTGTTTCAGTTTCCCGACCCACTCCTCAATCCGCGGTGATCGATGAAAATCAGATCATCTTCGTCGATCCATCCTCAAGGTGGTCTCCCGTCTGTTTTCCTTCAGTATCCTCTTGTAACCTTGACCGCCGCACCGGTGGAAATCATCACGTGTACGAAGATGACTCGATTTGCAAAGTCTGATAAAGGGCGCCGACTCATCAAATATCGGAATGCCACGGCATGAAAAGATTCCCAAAGCGTCGGGTAATGCAGAAAGCAGTTCACAGAGTTTTTCAAGAGTCGAATTCGGAAGTCAGGTCAGCTCGATACTCGTCATTTCCAGACAATTACCTCTGACGACCCGCTGGCAATTTACGAAAGTATGTTCCGCGTGTAAGCGAGGTAAAGCTCATCTAGGAATTGAGGAACATCCGATATAATTTTCCTGTTGCTCCAATTCGAAATTATCCAAGCAGACTTTAATCCATCCAAACTAACGGACTTATGGGCTTGGAAGACGAACGAGCAAGCCAGCCAGCCAGCCAGTCCGCCAGTCTTCTCTATAACATCGCTCTGCTTGGCTAACCATCCGGCCGGAGTTGAGTTGCTAGTACGGAATCTTCACATTACAGCACATTGTAGAGCCTTATATAGCTCTTAATTTCCACACACCTGGAATATGGGTCTCATAGATATTAAGAGGATATTATTTACAAGCGAAATAACAAAACGGAGTGATTCGAAAGACATCTGGCTAACGCAGTGATCTAAATAAATCTCGGAATCGCGAGAATCAGCTCGGAATTTCTATAACACATGACCCCAGCTGACCTTCCTAATGGGTACCTATGTTTTGAAACCTTGATTTCATGTTTTTGACTTCGTCTTTGGATACATTCCTGCTTTTTGCGTTCGATTCAGATCTCCGTTTGCCGGGCACGTGGCGCTCGTTGAAATTCATATGAAATCCTCGAGATTCGATTTGGTGGCTAGAGTTTGAGTCTTGAGTTTGACAAGCGGTGTACAAAGACTTTGTTTACGTTTCCGAGCGCTTCTTCAAACTGCGTTGCCCAACTGGACCGAAGCACCAACGTGGGGATGCCCAAAAACTCGGTGTACAGCGTTCCCGGTCGACAACCGGAGAGCAACAAACGCAAAAGTTCAAGTAACCCGTTATGCGGGCCCATCGTCAGATTGTGGTGACCCTGGTCGACCGGGTAGCTTCTTCCACTTACTTACCTTCTGCCTGCCAGCTAGCTGACTTCGTGCTTTGGGAGACCCCCAGATGGGAAGCGAGCTGATGCTGGAGCCGTTGCTTCTGCAGAAAAAGCAAGACCATCTACGACCATTTCACCCACCGCCCGTTCTGTGAGGATCCCCGCCTTGATCACCTGAAATTACGTCGGTCATCAACTCCGTGAGCTTCCTAGCGTCCGCCACTCCATAAAAAAAAGTCTAACCTACATTAATACCGAGCACTTGCTTTGGCTTGCTTGCTTGCTTCCTTCCTTCCGCCGAAATGTTCCTCTTATTCTCCGGCTCGCATCTTATGTGCGGAATCCCGCTTCGAAACTCTGGAGCGACCGAAAACATCGCGTGGAACAGGGCGGACCACGAGAACAATGCCTTCGTAACTGTGGTCTTCGGTTTTGTTTTGTTCTTGGCTTCCTTCTTTTTGATGGACGCTCGCATAAGATCACGCTTCAAACCCGCCTCAATTCGAAAGTGTACTGTTTAGAATCAGAATGGAGCCGAGAATAATTGTCCATTATGGAACTCTGGTTCGAATCTCCGCAACGACATCATTCTCTCATTGATTTGAAATACGACAACGATAACGTTCTGACGCGACATTTGTTTCCGTTTCGAAGGGGTTCGTGATTGAGTCGATTGAACCCGAATCGCTCGAGCGAAGCTTCGAATTTTCTTGCTGTACACGGGGATAAGTGGAAAGAATTGCGGTTGAAAGTTCCGCAGCCTCATTTGCATTCCCACCAGTCCCTGCAGCGGGGAAATGTTGTTTTCGTGGAGCAACCGTTTGAGGAAGTTTTTGAGGAGAAATTTTTTCTCTATTCCGAAAATCCATAACTCGAAGCGAGATTTCCCCCAAACACTTCTTGGCTCGTTTCAACAGCCGTGAAGTCGTGTGACTTTTAATTGTTCTTTTTTTGTCACTGCGGCCAAACCAACTGTGAACTAACCATCCACACGGTGGCGATTCTGGAATCTGAAAAAAAAATACGCTCACAAACTAATGGCAACTTTCGTTCCGGATATAATCGGATTCGTTGGCTTGCTGCGCTCAACTACCGTCTTTGGAAAGAGTTGCCAATTTTTTCGCATTTGCGAACATCTTTTTATCACCGAAGAGTGCTTCTGTTCGCTTCTGGCTGAGGGACAAGAAGAGATAGCAACATTATGTGGGTTCTGATGGATTCCGAAACTTCAAGGAAATATGAACAACTTGTTGTTTTTATCGAGACCTTCCGTCTCTGTAGGAGCGGACGGGCAAGCAAGCAAGCAAGCAAGTCACCGAGCGACCGAATGAGTGTGTGGGGCGCAAACAGACTCAAGGTTGTTCATAACTTCGCAAATTATTCTGAATTACAATAAAGATTTCCAGAACGCCCAAGCCAGCAGCCTTGTGGAATTTTTTCTATAGCAGTTCGAATCGCCGTTTTCTGCTTCAAGGCGATTCGTTTCCACCCAAACGCTCCGATTTCCTTCCAACCAGGTGGAAACTGTCGAAGAATGCTCGCCGGCTATGGGTCGCTTGTATCGGGTGAGTTCGCTCTGATCCGGAAACTTGAAAACTGTGTAAATGACAATCGTAATCCATCCACGAAACGGAACTCAAGAACTTGAGCTGATGACATTCTCAAGAAGGCGATAGATGAGAAAAGTTTACCACTTCAGGAGTTTATCGGATTCGGTTGATCTTGCACGATTCCGGCAACTTGGATTTCGAAATTTGAGGTCCTTCCAATATCGATGTGTATTCATGTCTGATCCTATTTAGTTCATCATATTGATGTCGAAGTTCACGTTTCTGTCGTGGTGGCCATGCTTACGATGGAGTTTCTCAATGATTACTTTTGCATCTGACAGTTGGCCAGAGCTCACCATCATTTGACTTCTTCGCGCTGCTCTTTTCAATTTTCCAGATGTCCGCTGTTGTTTGGGTATATCGTACGATTATCCGGAATCCCCATGAGAGGATATGGTTCGGTCGCGAGGGCCCCGGCGCAGAGGGCTCCGGAGCTCTTTTTGTTGAGCCTTGCGGGCCTGCACAATGACAATTGCGATAAAAGTCTTTTCTATGTAAGAAAGGCATTTCTGGCAAGATTGCTCACGATTCGACAGAAATCTTGGCCGAGATCTGGTTCTGTAGCTTGTTGTTCCAGTTGTTGAACAGCAGATATGAATATCACAACAACCAAAGTCTTTACCCAAACGTAGACTTCTCCGAGGAGATAAACGCCTGCGCACCCGCTTGGCGGACCGACGAAGCGGCCCTCTGCCGGTGCGTCTGCTCGGGGACTTTCCCGTTTCAGAAGTGAAGAACTCGATCGACTTCGAACCGAACTTCTTGCCAGATGTCTCCCAGCTCAAAGTTCAAGAATCGATTCGAAACCTTCGGAACTTGTCAATGAGGTGAACGCTCCACCAGCACCTCTGGGCTTTACGTCTGAATGCTGATTGGTGCTCGGGCTTTACACGAGGCAACACCCGTCAATCTTAAGATCTGTGGCCCCTCCCTGACCAGCGTGTTTCGGAGCGGATGCGGTGCCTGACGGAGCCATCCGCGAGCCCGGAACTGACTCAATCGAACTTGAACGTGATTTCAGCGTACTTTTTTAGTCGTAGGGGATTCCCGACTCGGAAAAGGGTTAGAGATCGAGAACACGGTTCGAGACAAGGGCCTGTCGCGGTGGTATCTCGCCGGGACGACGGTCCGCGGCCCGCTGCACAAGGCGTGGGATCCGTTTTCGGTTTAGTTCTTGCCGTGAGCGCATAATGTGTTGCCAGAGACGTCCATCGATGTCTTGCGGCATTCGAAAATAAGGCCAAAATCACAATCCGTGAAGCGGACACGGAAACGCCCACTGCATCCGGCGAAGATGGCACCATCATCAAATCAAGTGAATTCACATAAACCTTCGAGGATTGCGTTTGTGTCCTGGAATAATCTTCCGAGAAATCGATGAGTCAGCAGATTAGCCGTGAGCTTCCGTTTCTTTTCAAGACAGTCTTTTTTGAGTTTCTATCATCGATAGATCTCAGAGCTCATGACAAGAGACGAGAGTAACGATGCCCGTACATTCGAATCCATTCGTGCTGACTTCAAGTCTGAAGTCTTCTTCAAACCCTGGATCTTCTGGATTCCAGAAGACAGAGGATTCCGACTGATATAGGCTCCGGAAAGTTGTTTTCCACTTTTGCTCGGCTCGACGATGAACTCGGTGTGAATTTTTGAAACTTCGATGTCAAGTAATTGGAAGTTTCGAAAGATAGATGTGGGTCAGGGAGACCCGACAACTTGCTGTTCCGGAAGACTATTCACGGTAATTGTTCCCGCCAGAAATCGGTGATTCGGAAAAAAAGGGAAAAACTAGGTACGAACGGGTGAACCTCTGTCGGGATCCACATCCACAGATTTAAAGGTTACGGAGCTTGAATCTTAACAACATTTTCGTGATGGGTAATTAAATTCGTCGTGAGCTTCGCTTGCTGAATCGGTGCTCACTGTTTTGTTGTTCAGTGTTCATGATGCTCACCGTAGCAATCACTCCAACCGAGTGAGCAAACGCACCGTTCAACCTGACTTGAGTGAAAATCCGACCCACATTCGTCAGTGGCATCAATTTCGAAAATGGAAATTGAAATTAAGCATTTTGTTGTCTCGATGGCAATCTCTCCCTTCAGGTCGTTGGGCAAGATTTCCGAAAGATACTCATTTCGACTCGAACAAGAAAATCTCGAAACGCTTTCCGCTCGTTCACTCTATTGCTCCGCACGACGTCGTTAACATCATAATCTTCGAAAAGTGAATCACGCTTCGAAATTGATGACATTCACGGACTGTCGGTTCTCCAGCAACGATGCGAAGCAATATTTTTCATTTTGTTTGAACACAATACATCGAACTTTCTGCGAAGACTCTAGGGAAAGTGGAAGACAGGCTGTTGTGGGCGGGGGACGAAACCGAAGACAACCTGACAAGCACGTCAACAAACGTTCTCGTAGGAAACTGCTCTAAACGGCTCCTAATGTAGAATGTGAAGTAGACCACAGCCATGTTCGTTCGTTCGTCCGTTCATTCATTTCAGTCGTCCGTTCGGCCATCCGCACCCTATGCATGAATGCACGACTGAGCTACGCCCGCACCTGTGGATGTCTACGTCGACAGCGCCGCCGTCAACGACGGTTTCGACGTCAGCCTGAGGCAAGAAACCTCATATCCGCTTTATGAACTTTCTCAGCACGAAACGTAGGTGTAGGAGGCAGACAAGTAGCCAGAATCCACGTGCGTCTGAATCGCCTACTCATGCAGTCGACGACCACATCAGATCCTTATCTTTGTTTTCTCTTTTGACGTTGACATCTGTTTCATCCTCTATCGCAACTAAAGCACTTTTTTTTCGGTAGTATTTCTCTCGCGTGTTCTCTTCGAATAGAGTGAAACAAAGAGACATCGACCGCATCGCGGAGAATAACATCGAGAGCAAAACGGGGATCGCGAACGATTCCTGATCTCACAGTCGAAACGACACTCGAGATGCTTATTCCACTCGTTACTCCGAGTTCTGCGCGGAACTATATGATAATCCGAAAAATTCTGTTGCGTTGCATATGCACGACCTGCCCTCGTTCTCTGATTGCATGGCACCCGAACAAACACATCCGGATCTATGCGTCGTCGTGTAAATGAGAAGCTTCGTCTGGCACTGCTACAGAGGCACGCTGTAGGCGAAAAGCTACTGCTACTCACGATAAGCCTAACAAGTCGTGCAGTCGTAAACATGACCCATGTGGACGGAACCAGTCAGCGAGCAAGTCAGCCAGTCGGTCGGCGGGTCAACGTGACCTCTAATCACGTACAAGTTCGGAACTAGACAGTAGACGTACTTCACGAGAATCGTCTGTTGTTGGTCCAGCGTATAACTGGGAGCTTGGCCGACATTATCGACCTCGGCCAAACACGGTTTTGTAGTTAACGCAGATTTTTTGAAGAGTTCGAGGCGAGTCGATTGCGAAATCAGATCGTCTGCGAAAGTATGTCAATGTAACTCATGTGAGACAAGTAGAATATTCAAAAGAAACGAACGGCGCACATCGGTCCATACCTTTCACTCCAGATTGAGGTTGCACAGAAGTGGCAAACAAGGAACGGTGCCACTTGTCACGAATAACAACACTAAAGTAAAACAAATTGCGGAGATTCGGGACGAATCAACTTCGCAGGGCAGCGCGGACTGTACAACTGTTTACATGTACTCGGAAGGTATGAATGTCAGTAAGATACAGCCGTAACAGCTGTGTGTTGTTAAATATTGTAGAAATCGCGTAATGCGAAACACGGACAACCGTCCTGTGAAGAGGTCGTCCGCAGATAGAGACTGTAGCTGACCCCCAAGAGTACATTCAGAGGGTGTACAAGCGATGGGGTTAGGGTTAGATCCGGTCAATGATTCCCCTCGAGGAAGAGGTCCAAGGGACCAACTGAAGGAGATGGTCATTATGAGCATGAGGTCCTGGATCTCTGACCCTTCTGGCATTGCGGGTGAAAGACGGACGAGTTGATGGGTCGAGGAGTGTAGAGGGCGATTTCCATCGGTTCCATGGACCAAATCTGTACTCCATTGCGCCGACAGAGGTGGTTTTGAGAAATCTTCTCAATTGTGTGGATCAAATATGCCGCTAAACCGCGGCCCCGAACCCGAGCTCATCATGTGTCGTCAAACTTCGGATACCCGCTTCGGGATTCGCGAATCTGTTTCTGATGCGGCGTTTTCTGACAGAGCGGGGACTGCCCATGTTATTTCCTGCTAGAATCAGGGCAGTCAACGTTTAGATGAAAAACTTGGAAGATCATCGGGGGTCACTTCGGGATTGTGAGCACCACTACGACTGTTGTGGAACTCCAAAATCGTAAAGTTATCGGAAGTAATTGTCGGACCGATTTGACTCCATCTCTGTCGATATCTCTGTGGAGTTATTTTCCAAGTAACATTGAACGAATGGCTCACATTGTGAGAGGATTCTTTGCAAGCCATTGACCTTTTCATTAGCTCAGTTAGTTAGATGTCTCTAACTTCGACCTCTGATGAAACACTGCTTTCATCTCAACCATCCCTGTATGGGGCCGGGAAAAGAGCTTGAGTTCGGAAGAAGTTGTGAGTGAAACAACGGTGTGCCATAGGGCTTCAACCTAACTCAAAGCAGATGTTCTTGGTCGGTCTTCGTCATCATCGACGTCGGTCCTTGTTGTCGTTGTTCATCATAAGTTCCCCGTGTGTAAGTGCGTCCGTCTGTTCGTCCATCGTCTTTCCGTCCGTTCGTCTGGCTGTGTGTAGCAGAAGTTGATGATGATTTTTGGAGTCATTTTTCGAAGTAATCGATGCATGAAGATCAGACGCAGTCAGTGTCACGCCTCCTCTCCAAGAAGACGTGGAAGGCGGACTTCTAGGGAGAAAAGTTCTGCTTTTTCGAAGTTCTTTCCTTCTCCTCGAACGTCTCTGCAGTTCTTCTTTTATTTCTCCGGCAAATGGTGTTCTTCGGTCGAAGTCAGAAAGCTTCCCGAAGAGGGGGAGGAGGAGGAGGAGGTCTGCAGACATCAACGTTAATTCCTCTGCAACAGAAACGACGAAGATATTCAGTCTGTCTGAGGCTAACCAGACATCCAGCCAGAGCTCGCTAGCTTCAGGAGTGCAACGGCCGCGATCATTTTCGTTTTTGTCATGATCCATTAAGGAAACGGAGAAAAGTGCTCCCGTAATCACATGTTCCTCTACACGAAACCTCGAATCCTGTGCGCACCATGAAATGAAGCCGCCACGCGACTTCAAGCGGGACGCACACTGCGCGTGGGGGATTCGGGAGATTTGAGATGAAAACCTGGAAGTCTGACCGAGGAATCGTCAAAGACAGTTTTTTCCGGAAGTTCTGATGTCTTTTCGAGAACCTTTCTATAACGCTGATCCTCGTCTTATTCCTGCGATGTCGCTACTCATATGAGACATCTTCATTGACGAACTTTTCAGAACCTTTCCTCTCTTTGCGGTATATACCAAAGGTTGGACAATCTGATTGAGGACTGATATAAGCTCAAAAGCAAGCCTTGTTATCGACCGACAAGAGGTGTTACGGATTCGTTAGGGCGAACTTGTGAAAGAGTCAATATCTTCATTCTTCCATCCCAGCGATTAGACTTTCGCCTCCATTGTCGAAGTGGAGGTGGAATCGCCGCCACGGTTTCCCCTATTGCCACCACGGTTGTCGTGGATGTTGTTGTTGGGGCGAACAGCTAAATTTACCGCGCCCGCAATGCCACAAGGACTCGCAACTCGTAAGTCCTTCGAATTGAGCTTTCTAAGTGAGAACGAACGAACCAACGATAATCGTGTTCGAAGCAACCAAGTCAGTAGACAGTACCTGCTCGCAAAGGCGCTGACTTCTCCAGAAATCACCGTCTACGACTACCTCGCTGGCGTCAACCACTGGTGGTGGTGGTGGCGTCGGCGACAACGGCGGCCGCGGCGTTGGCAGCAGCGGTCGCGCAGTTACCCGAGGGCGGAGTCAGAATAATGCCGAATCGAGCGTTACGATTTCTGTAAGACCCGCAGACTATTGGCAACATAAGGTGAAAAAGCGCGGCACGCTTAGCCGTCCGCTCTGGAATGAATTTGTTCTTCATCGACGCTCACGTTTTGGAAGAGTTAAAATGGCTTAGTTATGAGGACGCCTGACGGGCCGCCGACCAAACGACGAATGTTCTGCCGTCGGAATGGATACGGAGCAGAAATGCGCCGGCTGACTCTGAAGGGCTGCGGACGCTATGCGTAAAATAGCGGTTCCAGTTTTTCATCGGCACCCATCTGGTGGTGCTCAGCAAAGTGCACGGCTACGGGGAGACGCAGAGAAATAGAAAAAAAAGAGGAACAAGCCACGTGGGCTAAGTTCATCTTTCCATTTTCGACCCTCACTGCCGACGTCGACCGAAAAAAATGCCGGAAAAAAATGAAACAGAAAAAAAGACTTCAATCAAGAAAAACCGTAACGAGGAACAGAAACATTTGTTCCGTAGGGTGCAGGCCCAGTTGGAGAAAAATGGAGGAGGATTTGAAAAGACGTGAAATTGTGCATCCCAGCTGCTCGCCCGAGTGTGCTTGGTCATCAGTTTAAGCTCACCGTTGGAAACGGATTTGCACTTGAAAAAGCCTGAAACTTACAAACACTGTTTGCAAGCACAGAAATGCTGCGTTTTTTTCTCTTCAACACTGGTCATTTTCCTCCCATTTGCATTCCATTCAACGGCTGACAATGGGGTTTTCATGACCCTGTGACTCTTAAGCGTTATGAGCTTTAAGCATCTGGTTTGCTTTGAAGAATGTTGTTCTCCATTGAGGTCGTGTACCATGCGAATCAGACCTCAATTCGTTACTTCTGTTTTGATGGCTCACAATCAGTGATAGTCATGGACGGGAATGGCAGTCTCCGCATCCCAGACGACGGGGAAAGGGCCACCCATCTATAATAAGTCATCCACTAGAACCTGGAGATCCGTTTCGGAAACCTCCATATTTTGGATGCTCCTGTATAGACCGACCAGTTGCGGTATGACTCAAAAACAGCAGCATGCATGTGTTATCCCAAACGCTCTTTGAGGAAGTTGAGAGCATTTCAAGCACAGTGTGGTCAAAGAAGATTTCATACTTCTTGTGAAGTCTTCCCTCCACGACTCCACATTCATTGTGGACGTTCCGGTCCACATTGTGTTTCAGATCCGGGCGTGGTTGCGTCAGATTTTCGGTGGCTGATCGAAGCTCGGCGGGAAGACAGGTTGCAGACGACTCTATCTGTACGGGTCCCGAGTTTTTCCAAAACCAATGTAGCCGGCATCGCAATCGTCGTGCACTGGGCGCTTTTCTTGAAACGGCATTTCGATGAACGCTGACAGTTTCGAATGCAGGAGATCAACGACTGGCCCCCGCTCTAAAGTCCCAAGAGCACTCTCAGATTTTCTCGCGCGGAAAGTCAGGACGTGAGCGGTAAGCTCAACCCCCCCAGTCTAACGCTTACGCCTCTGCTACGAGAATTTGATGCGGAGTTCCCTTTCTTTTCGGACCCCATTCTCAGGCACCCGTCCATTTCGGAAGGGCGCCTTTTGGTCGACCCAAGCCCCAGAACGTAGATTCTCTCCCGATTTTTGGCTCAAGTTTCGGTCTTTCGAGAGTGTCCATGCCTTGAACATAGTTCGTGTTTGGTAGCACACATTACTCTTGACCCATAAGTTCCGGAACTGCGGAGGGCGCCTTCAGGACCGGACGCCTTTGGGTCCAGGACTGGCCCTGACCTCGGAAGCCCTAGCCAGACACTCATGTGGATGTCTCGGGGTGACCGACTCTCTGCACCTGACCATCGCGTCAGAAACTAGACATGCCTATTGTAGAAGATGGGGGTGGACAAGGAAGTTTACCAATCACGGGATCGCTCTGAAGCATAGGAATCCCCACAAAAAAATTTCTGTTTCTGCTATGCAAGTGTCAATTGCGAACCCAGGTGATCCGGACCTTTGATGATCTAACTCTGTACGAATTCTCGTTCCAAATGATTGGTCATTTCAAGCAGCGCGGCCGATGTTGACGTATTTTAGAGCAGGCGTGTCTTCCGCATTATCTGATTTCACGTCAGTTGGTTGGATGAGACTCCGAATCATAATTAACCATTTTGGATATCAAGGTGGACGCGGAGTGAAGACCAATAGTTGCTAAGACGAACGATTCTGTTTTTTAGTCGAAGCGAATGGAGGAACAAAAGGTAGCATAATCACCCGCACATGAACAGACGTAGCTGCGCTCGAAAAAGCGGGCTCTATCACGGCTTGCTCCATCATAGCTACTCATTCCCACTGCGCCGTCGGCAGACGAAGAACCAATTCCCATCGATCAACCCGATTCCCAGAAGCTTCTCCGGAAAATGGTAAACACTGCCAAACATCGAAACGGCATACACGAAAGATTTTTCTCTCAATAGAAGACACGAAAGGGAAGCTTCTTCACAGTCGATTTCTTATCTTTTTCTCATTTCAAAGCGTGAACGCAGAATATTCCTGGGTTCCTCATGGTTCCATCGAATGAAATGCCGCATGCTCAACCGATGGGAAACTCGGTTCGGGATATGAGCCGCGAGAGAAAATGGAGCTGAGTCGGATTCCTGTCTCAGAAAGTTGATCCGAACTTCATCCGCGTCATCTTCAAGACGAACTCGAGGAAAACTCCGCTTGGAACTGCGAAAAAACATCTTTCCTTCCGATCGATAGAGACACACTGCGATCCAGAAGCGAAAGGACGTCGAATCAAAGTCACGTCGGAATCGCCTCCTTCCGAATCTTCGGCAACGCGTGACTGAATCACGTTGGCAACGTCGAAAAGCAAGAAAAAACGTTCGTAGTCAAAAGCGAAACAACGTTACGGAGTTTTCGAGCGCCACAAATCAGCACGCAGCAGATCGCGAATGATATTAGTAGCAACAACGACTCGAAGGATCAAGATGGATATTCCCTCCATAAGGGATCAAAGCAGAACTATTCGGAACCGTATGCTTCTAAGTCGACCCTTATTCATCCGGTTCTAACTAAGATGCGATTTCTCAGATGGTTACATTGGGAACAAACAAAGGAAAATAATATGTTCAAAGAACGCTGAACTTTGATTCCGATCGAAACAAAAGAGAAGAATCGGCTCGAGATTTTGTTTGATGGGCTTGCGATGACTGCATGCTAAACAAAGGAAAATTTATAATTTATCTTCGAATCCCTGGAAACGATTTGAAATCTTTCGGATCCAACCCTAGAACACTGGGGCGTGAAGTTTGGACGCGATAACGGTTCGAAAAAAAGCGATTGCATAAACGAGATTTTTACAACCGCGCCTCCTCAAAAGGCCGAAAGCACTGTTGGTGAATATAATCTGATGAACTTATCATTCCATTTGTCCTGAGCTCTTCGCCTGCCGTGAATCGTAGGCCTTAGATATTTCCAAGTTGATGTGAACACTGCGAGGTTGTGTCTGATTTGTCACCGGTGAGACAGCAGGTGCCCTGCTTCCACAAAAACGCTTGTCCGCGTTAAACCCTTCCTTACGCCGGGCAAGAAAATTCTGAACCTGTCTACCCAATGCCGGTGACATTGTTTGAGACTTCTTCAAAAATGCCTGTGGAGAGGTACGGTTGGTTTCCTGCCTGGATCGAGATCGCACAGAGCGACGAAAACCAAAGAAGCTGACACTGCGTTTCCTCAGAACTTGTCATAGAGAGCATCACATCGAGAGTCCGCCCCGGGAATCACTTCAGGTCTCAATGAGTATTCCAGTAGCGCGACATAACAACCACCGGGATCGTGCGGACACTCCCGCTCTTATTTTATTCTTCACACCGACAAGCTGCGCTCTTGTTTCATCTGAATTTATGATTGAATTGTTTCTCCAACCGTAATCTAGGAACCGGCCTGATGATGTTTACAATGTATCTGTAGAAAGTTCCTCAATACCAATTCAGAGAACTCTGACGAGACGCCCTCCATTTTCGGCGAACGACAGTATTGTTCTCCCAGCCTTCGTTTTCAGACCCCATCGAAAAGCCCGATATACTTTAAGCTTATAAAACTCGAGTAGTCGATCAGGTATCACAGAAGCGATTTCCGATTCATTCACCAATATCAAGCAGGTTGATTTCAAGCGGAGTTGGAGATCTTGGATGTGACCCAGAATATTTACAATGCCGTATGGGGTGCACCTTCGCGGGATTTCTACAACAACTAGGGCAGGATTAGTTTTTCGATTGACTTCTTGAAGTCTCTGTACGGTAGTTTCCGCGGACTCTGAATTCTTGGGAAGCAGGAAATCATAAGAATCTTTCGTAAATGTACACTCGTCGAGAGCCTTGAGACTCTCGAAGGACCCAGTGGAGTCTCCGATATAACAGCAAAACCTGCAATGAATAATTTTCTGCTCGGAACAAACCTCAAAGTGTCATTCGCTTTCTGTTGCAAAGAACAACGCGACTGAAAAAGTGATACAAAACCTTTTTGCGTTGACGCAATGGAGTATGGCGCTCATCGCGAAGTTCTTGATGATGTCCGGCTCTCCACTCAGAACGAGTACCGTCTCAGTTTCTTCCGGGAAAGGAAATGTAGGACTGCAACTCATTTGCCTCCCCTTTCGGTGTCGGTAGAGCCTCTTCTCACGGTGGTTGCCAATCTGACGGAGGTAAAAGAACCATGTACACGCAATCGATCCACTCCTAAAGCTCGCGGAAAAGGCATGCAGATCAGGCGGACTCATGGCTGGAATCACGTCGGTTGTTCAACCCTATATGACCTCGTGGGCCACTTTCGAGAACTTGCCCATTCGTCCAAGTTCGTCATTCGGACACATGGTCCCTTGATACGCGCGCCAGTCGCAGCAACAAGCATCGAAACAATAACAAACAACGGTTATTATGAGCTGAATCCTATCGACTCATCATCGCCCACGTTCCGTGTTCTTCAACTCAGTCACTTTTCTGAATAAGCCACTTACTCTGAGCAGAATTCGCGCCCACTCGATATTCAAACTACTGCGGGAAAATCCGCTCTTACCCGGGGAGGCCAGACCAGCTGCGGCTACCAAGAACTGGTGGCGCCCTCAGTGCCGAACCGTCGAAATGTATGATCTACAAGCCAGAAAACGGTTGTTTCCCCGACATTCAGTGACGTGAACGTCCGAATGGGCTCAGCAAATTATAGATATGTCGTTTAGATTCCGACGACCGATAAAAAGGTGACCTGGATGTCGTGGAGAACCCGCGGTGCCTGCATATTGTGTCCGCTGTTGGTAGCGGAACCATACATCGGCTTTCTCTTCACGGTTGGGGTACAAAACGAGCGCGCAACTCGCCCACCTATGTGTCGCAGGGAAGGAGAGCTAGTTGGCACTCCCCTGGGCAAGGACGGACACATATACCCGCTTATGGCACAGCATAAGCACCATTTTTTTTGAAGAGATCACCGTGATTCACTGTGCTGTCTAAAGGGGTCAAGCCTCTCAAAAGTGTACCAATATCTCTGTGGCGGTCACGATTTCACAGGGGACTGGGATGATCCTCATGAGCTCATTACCGCTGACGAGTTTCGAAGATTTTGCTCGGATAACTCTGAACTCTCGAAGCTTATGGAACTGCCACACTAGCTCAGCGTATTCTTGAGAAGTATCTCATCGCCCGAATCCTGCTCTCCCCCCGGAGTATCGATGGACAGTTAGAATTATCAGCGGGCACTGGCGTCGGCAGGATTTTTCTGTGGGGGAGGGGGGGGGGAATTCCTTTCCTTGCGAATGTTGATACCTAAACGCTCGTTCAGGGTGCAATCGTTCAGATCTCTTATTTAACGCACATTATTATTGTCAGAGAGAATACGCTGACTGGAAGTCAGGCTCCGCGAAATCGATGTCTTCGCGTCTGAAGACAACCGCCAAGCTTAAGCTTAAGTCGATAGCTTCCGCTCCTGTAATTGAACCTGCCTCAATGCGAGTAACCGTTGCCATCCCCGTCTTGCCAGCGGAACGAGAATGCTATGACGTGGTTCTCGAATGTTTGAGTCAGAACTGTACTGGGAAGTGAAAATGGGGAACTTCCCTGTAATCAATCGATTCCACCTGAAAGAGCAATCAGAAGCTAAACACGGTACCGGAAAAAGCTAAAGGGACACGAAGTTTGAAGCAAGGAACGGAATTGAGACAAAGCAGGACAAGATGGGAGGAAAGAGTGAGGACAAGCCTCTAGTCGCTTGTTTTTCTCGCCGACCTCTCTTGAATGACAGAATTGTGTCCTTGCTGAGCACCCGAATGGGGGGAGTTTGTTCCCTCAGCACCAGCAGCTGAGCCTTATCGATGAGGCTTCCAAGCTTTTTCGTCTCATCCACTTCCTCTTGGATGCAGTGTTGTATCCAGAATTGGCGAATGAGGGGGCCACCCCATTTATGGGGGAGGGGTCAATCTGATACTGCGGAGTCAGCGATATGGGGAATTTACGTGCGTCAGTTGCCATGGAGAAGAATCAGCAGGTCACACGACGCACGACATCAGCAAGCTAGCAATTCCTGAGTGCTTCTGAGAATAATTTCGCAAATTCAGCCCGATTTGGCCATGATCTGGAAAATTTATACTTGACACTCCCCCAATTCCCTCGACTCAGAAATTAGATCGAGGCAAAACTCGCCGTAAAATCATCGCTGACCTCACTCTTCTCGCTCGGGAATCATATGTTGTTTTTCGCGGCCCGAACACCTCCGACGAGAGGTTCACCTAAGGTTCGGGAACTCTAGCCTAGACCAGTGCCGGGAACCACAAGCCTAGGTAAGGGGCGAAGGTAGCTCGTTCCTGTGAGGTTTGCCCTTGAGCACTTGAACCATGGGCACTTGAGTCAAGCCACTGGGCTAGCCTTTCGGAATCCGATTCACGCTTTGCGAAAACATCTGGCAACTGTCCGAACTCAATACCTGAGAGTTCCGCCAAGATACCGATGCAGCATTCGAGAGATGCACAGAAAGAAGAGCGCACGCCACCAATACACGGCTGTGCTCGCTGTTCGACATCTATGTCTGTGAGGTTTTCACTTCCTTCAGAAAAATGTCTCTCTGTCATCTCCGACCTGCAAGAATCATTCGCGAGAGGAGTTTATCCCACACGCGCGGGACCTAGAACCGTGAGAGTGGGAAACGAGATGAGGGGGGAATGGAATTTCTCTACTTTGAAGAGCTAAACACTCCCAACTAATGAAGGTTAGGGATTCGAGCACTTCTCGATCGGGCAGGCACGACCAAGGGCACGATTACTATAACCATTTGTCGACCCAAATCGATCTCTAATTCTCCCGGCGGACATTTGAGGTTGTGTTGACAATTCGTTGGAGAAAAAGGAAGAGAATCTCGACGGCGGAAGCGACGTTAAGTCTACACGCGCAGTGACTGAAGGATATTGGTGCGCTGCTTGTTTTTCTCCAGAAGAAAGTAGGCTCAATCTGTTATCTCCGATTCTGATTACGATATTCGCAGTAAACGAGAGTCTGAATCGATTTGTTTCGAGACCCCAGCCAAAAGAGAGAGATCTTCCACCGAAACTGCACAAAACTTGGATGAACCACTTTGCTAGCAATCCATTGGAGGACCGCCATAAAAAATATGTATCCCAAAACATCGGCGAGTGAAAATCCATCGCCAACCTGTGACAACGGTGTATTCGACCTGCCGATTCTCGAAATTTGAGGACATCAGTTCCGGCTGCGTGTTATATGTGTGTTTCGATTGCTGGATTCCTTCAATCCAGTCGTTTCCCGAGCGCTCCATGATCTTGACGAGTTTCATGAATTCAAGCTTCAAGCGGAGTTCGACCGATGTAGCAATTCACTAATTTCGAGTGCTAACATCATGCCCTTCATCCTAGCCTAGATCCCTCGCAAGTAATATTCGCCAATATTGTAAGAAGTATCAACGTACCAGCCCACATACACTGGACTAATTGGGGCCTTTAGCTACACTCTCACGGCTCAGTGAGCATGCGGTTCAAGATCCGCAGAGAGTCGGTTCATAGAACTGTTCCCAGATTGATTTCTCTCCCTGTTTCATTGACACCGAAAAAGTTGATTCAACCTGTATAGAAATGAGGGTTAAGGAACCAGTGATTGATCTAGCTGAATTCGGCCCGGTGTACAGTGGGAATTCGTTGTCAAGGCCGATAGGGCATTGATCCTATCTGAGCCATCAGCCGGAAGGAGGAATTCAAATTTTGGCGCCATGATTCCCTTTAATTTATTTTCAGATTCTCTTTCTTAATAGGAGTCGAGAACGTCTAAATTACTCTCAGTTAGAATTCTTAAGGTCCACACATGCATTTGGTGAAGAATTCGGCTCGAATTCAAGTCGCGAATCCAGGGTGAAAATATTTACTTGAGGGATGTTTCAGGGTCTCTAATTCAGCAGTAGCAGCAGCAGCACCAGGAGAGAATCGCCAGCAGCAGAGTGGCTGGGGAGAGCTTCTATAACTACCGTGAATGCGTTTGCTTGACGAGAAAGTGGGCCCGAAGTTATCGAAAACTTCGATTCAGCCTGCCCTGTCGTCGGGCCGATCGCTGAGAGCTTTTCCCCGGTTGGCGATTGTCTCAAGTGAGAAGCTTTGGGTTGACTGGCACCGTGCTTCGACCCTCCTAGGCCTTTCACTATGTGCTCTCTACAGTGAGGTAAGTTGGCAATGTGACACAATCCTCAGCTCAAGCGGCCTCGTTTTCCGTTCCGATCGCCGAATCCGACCCCGTACGGGCTCAGAAAGTCCACGAACCGTATATGGGAAGCTCCTTGCAAGGGGTTGCGATGCTCAGCTGATTTCACGGTCTTTTAACGCTTACCGTCGGCTGAAAGGGAGCTTTTCCCATCGGAAACTTCAGTTCCCCGTGATTTTCAACTAGGGTCCGATCGTAGTCGACCCCGAGAGACGACCTAGGGCTCAGTTGAGAGACCAGGTGGAAAATCTTGACTCCCGTTTCATTGGTTTGCAGTTTAATTTTGCATAATGCCACTTAATCCCGAGATTGTTTCCTCTTCGGTCGGATCAGTTACGAACTCAAATACTCGAGTGATTTGTTGAAGATATCATTGTTTCAAAGAGGCGTTTGGCTTAGTTGTTTAGAATGCGATGGGCCCAGGTCCGTTGAGAGGCCCCGAAGAAGCACTGTAGCATCAGCGGCGGCAGCAGTACTACATAACAAACGCCTGGCTTCTTGGCTACCCCCTCAAGGCAGACACAAAATTTTATCCTATAAACCATGCAGCCGGGTTCTGTTATTCGCGAGCTCGTATGTGAGTGCCATCGTTTTCTGTGTATTATCGATGACTCTAATGAACGGGTCGTCAGTTGCGAGTGATCGGGAACGTTTGCATCAAAAGATTGCTTTATCCTTGTAGAGCAACCGTGGCTGTGACACCCAGTCTGAGGTGAGATAGCGCAGCTTGATATATCGGTTGAACTGCTGATTACAGTGCGAGCGCCCTCGTCAAACATGAAATTGAATCCGCTTCCGACATGTTCCCGTGAATGACTTCAGTGTGCTGCTGGATATTCGTTCATTCCCATAAGAGTCAATGAACGAAGCTCGCTAAGTGTGTAAAATTATTCATCGCTCATGAGACCAACAAGCGTCACCGAGCGTTCGCTTCCCGTTCCAACGACGAATCGTTAGGAATGACGAAAATTCCTAGTGCAGCATTTGGAAATTCTATTCGAGGGTGTTCTTCGCCGGTACGCTCAGTCTGTTACAAACTTCAATTGTACTGGTAGATGACCGTGAATGAAATTCCGGAATATATCTTTGTTCATTCAGATGTGGCCGAATATTGAGAGAAAACATTGCTTGAATCGTTTTTTCGATTACGGTCGAATATGCGGACTCGCCCCCTGTCCGCCGGCAGAATCGACGTATCGCTACGTGAAACTGCGGCGGTCGGTTCTGTTGTGTGAAGGGTCAAAAATGGATGCTTGAATCGACCGTATTCGACCAACAAGAAGGGAGTTTAGTGACAAAGCTTTCGAAAACTCCGCTTCAGTTCTACCGGCTGAGCGACTCTGAACGATCCTCCGTCATTGTATTCGCCGTGGACAGTGACTGCGCCTAACTTCTGATTCCGGTATTCGGGCTGAGGAAGCTACGCGACCGATCATGGGGGGTTTTTCGGTTGTGGTTCATGGAAAAGTTCTCTCTTCGGAGTGTTCGGTCGTTTTATTATTTGTTTTTCCGGTTGTGTGCCTGCGTGTACAGATCCATTTTTCAGGGGGCCTCTTACATTTTTCCTTTCCTCACAAAACATTCGGCCAGCAATACTTTCATCCCTGCATTTTGAGCGTGGGACGAGTGACATGCGGAAACTTCGAGACGATATCATCATCGTTCAGGTCACAGGCAGCAACATTACCGTTTTTTTTCACTGACTAATTCACTCCTCCGTTCCCTGTTCACAAGAGAGTTCTTCCACCATTTATCAAACCCAGTAGCTGTCTCGTAGCTCGTGAAACGAATCATGTGCATTTCGTGACACATGAGGTCCATCCGAGGTGGTATTCACGCTTTTGTCTACATTACAGGTTCGTAGTCTCTCGTTGTTCTGAAGACTGTCTCCCTGTTTTAATATCACGCTGGCTGAAGGGGAGGACAGGATGGACTGGGAGGAAGGCGATAGTCTCTCTTTCGAGGACAGCGATCACTTTGATGAAGACTCCCTTTGCTCTTGGATATCAGAAAGAGAATCGGTATGCAACAATTGGCGCGGATGGAAGAAGATGCCCTCGGCGAACAACTTCAAATACGTCAAAGGTGAGTTTCTGCTCGATATTCCAGTTTCGTCTCGACGCTTGATGGGGAATGTCCTCGATCTTGCAAACAGCAGTGTATGATCGGATTCAATTTCAATCTCAGGCGCGGATTCCGGATCCACCTCGTCACCGGGCGAAGTGAGTTCTCTGGTGGAGTTGGCTGCCCGTGAAGTCGCCACTCACATCCCGTTCGAAGTGGTCGAGACCGTTTACCCGCCCGTTCCTGAAGAACTGCAACTCCGCATTGCGTTTTGGAGCTTCCCGGAGAACGAGGAAGACATCAGGTTGTACTCGTGCTTGGCTACCGGATCCTCCGAGGAGTTCAATAAGGGGGAGCATTTATTCAAAGCCAAGGGCACGAAAGATCTGCTGCAGATCGGATTCCATCTGAGCGCAACCGTCAAGCCGGGAAACACCAATGGAGGCCAAGGCTCTTCGAAAAATCAACAGGCGATGGCAGCTACGCCCGCGGTTAAAAATCCGCAGTTCAACGTCGCTGTCACTTTCGACCGGAGGAGGATCACCACTTGCAACTGCACCTGTACCAGTACGGCGTCATGGTGTTCGCATGTAGTGGCCGTTTGCTTACATCGCATACATCAGCCCCAGACGGTCTGTCTGCGAGCTCCTGTGTCGGAGTCGCTTTCCCGACTCCACCGGGATCAGCTGCAGAAATTCGCTCAATACCTCATCGCCGATTTGCCTCAGCAGATTCTTCCAACAGCTCAACGACTTCTCGATGAACTCTTATCGAACCAGGCCTCAGACATCAATACTTTGCGAGGTGCGCCCGATCCTACCGCAGGCGCCTCTGTATCCGACCAGACTTCGTGGTGTCTGGACGAAGGGATTCTTCATGAGAGTATCCGCAAAATCCTTGTGAAACTCTCGATGCCCTCGCCTATCGTCTTCTCGGACGTGAACTTCCTGTCCACGACGTCCCCGCCCGCAGCGTCTGAGTGGCAAAGTTTGTTGCGTCCTCTGCGCGGTCGAGAGCCCGAAGGCATCTGGAACCTTTTGTCGATGGTGAGAGAGATGTTCCGGAGGTCGGACCGCAACGCCGTCCCGCTCCTTCAACTCATCACTGAAGAAGTGCTCGCTTGTGAGCCCATTCTCGTGTGGTGGTTCAACACCAAAGTTTCTCTGCATACGGGCTCATCCGGAAACCAAGGGCACAGATCCTCGAACAACAACGGAGTGTCACACAGTACGTCACAGTGTTCTCAGCATACCTGTGCCTCACTCTGTGACGAGATCGTCATGTTGTGGAGACTAGCTGCTCTGAACCCGGCGCTCTCGCCGTGCGAGAAGAAGAACTTCTTCGAACAGGTATGAAACCAAACCAGTTTTTTCCCCATTCGCCTCCCAGGAACCAACGTTGATCCTTTTCGTACTGTCAGACAGTGTCCGAGATGTTTCTTTTCCGATCCGATGGAGTGACTGTTTTGTGTTTTCCAGATGTGCCAGTGGCACTGCAAGATCCTCGAGTCGGTCTTCAAAACCCGAACGACGAACCAGACAGGCAACAATGCGTCGCATAACAACTCGAACCGACGTTGGGGCGATATCGATGTGTTTCCGGGATTCAAGCCAGCATTGGAGTCGTGCCTGCTAGATTGGGTCGACTATCCAATCCCGGGTGTCACGTACAACGACGGCGGAGCCTGCAGATTCTACTCGTTGTACACTCATCTCCGACAAGGCGATCATCTCGGACAGGGTTGTAAAGGCCGTCCCGTAGAAGTCGGACGAAAATCCCCTTTTAGCGTGCCTCCAATAATGGCCGCATTCGACACCTGCCCAAGCTCAACCCGTAGCTCATTGAGTTCAGAAGGATTCAATGAAAATATTTACAATAATAACAGCGCAGCTGCTGAAAGAGATGAGCCAGGAGCGGAACCAGCGGCAGGACCTTCTAACAAACCGGATAATCCTGCGCCTCCGATTCCAGTCCTGGCACCGCAGGCAGAGGGCGCGGCTGCCGCGGCCATGCCAAACCCTAACCAGGTCGACGACGAATACCATGTATACTATTACGACGCGGCTCAGGCGCGAGCTGTGGCTCAGCAGAACTTCATTCCACCCGCCCCGAAACAGAGTCCAGTTCCGGAGCCGCGAGATCTCGCTAAACAAATCAAGAAAACCGAGGACAAGCTCGAAATCCTGTTCTCACGAGCGGAGGCCCTCCACGCGCACGGTCACACTCAGGAAGCGTGTAAGCTCGCGTTCCGTTTGGCGCAGGAGCTTCTGACGAATCCTCCGTCATTCGACGCCGAGTCTTTGACCGGCAATCAGGCCGCTTCCTCCAAGTCCGGCAATTCGAAGCGGAACCCCAGATCCCGATTCAACCCTGCGTCCCATCAGGCGTCGCTCCTGGCGTCTGCGACCCTCTCCAAGGCAGCGTTTTTGTGTCAAGTTCTTGGGGAAAACCATTCTGATCACCATTATCTGGCCTTCCGCATCGGTATTTTCGGCCTGGAGCTCATCAGACCCCCAGCGTCGACGAAGCCATTGGAAGTGCGGCTTGTCAACCAGGAGCAGGATCTCGTGACCCTCTTGAAGAAGATTCCTCTACGACAATCTGAAATGCAAGATCTCCGAGAGCGAGCTCAAGCTCTCAAAGACCGTCGATTGGTGTCTCGAGGCGAGGCTCTTCTGCCTCTGATGCTCGCTTCGTACATCTTCGACGCGCTCGTCCTGTCCAAGGAGCAACCAGCAACGTCTTCGTCGAAGACTTCGGCCTACAGCGGCGTAATCTGTAAACATCGCTTGGCAATCGACGAAGAACTTGGATTCGAGGCCGCTGTTGCTGCGCTTGGCCTGAAAGCGAATGTTTGCGAAGCCGATCATCCTCTCTTGTGTGAAGGTACGCGCAGACAACGAGGTGAGCTGGCCATCACGCTCCTCATGCACTACAAGGACGATCGAACGAAGCTGGCCCTGATCATGGACAAACTCCTGGATAAGGATGTCCACAGGATGTATAAGAACCAATCAGCGACCTCGAATGCCTCGCTGTATGGCCTGACGAACTGCGGGGCTTCAACCTCATCGACGACTGATCAAAGAACCGAGATTCAGCCGAGTACATCGAGACCGGCCGAGGACGAAGGAGCAACCAGTCCAGCAACGGGCTGGGAAGAAGATTACAAGGCATGGGAAGCAAGGGGCCGTTGCACGAGCTCGAACTCGGCGTTCAGAGCACCTTTCAACAACGGTAAGTGTTTCCAGGAATCCCATTCCTCTTCAGAAGATGCTCCTTTTTTGATTGCGTTTTCGAACGGATCTTGACAGACGTAACGACGGACGGCTAACAATTTTTCTTTTGCAGTCATGGCCGTCGTGGATTCCACGACCCAGGAACCAACGTCTTCGGACAACAGCCCCACTCTGGTGAGACGCAGAGCTGCCCCCCGTGCCGGAATCGAAAGCGATTCCGGCTCGAGCGGGGACAGCAGCGACAGTTTTGGATCTTCGTCATCGGGCGGCAGGAGTAAATCACACAATCTTCCCGGACCTTCCGGTGTCAATGCTTCTCCGAACAACAACGGCAAGAGAGCCGCACCGCCTCGCGAACTGCCGTTGACGCCGATGGCAGCTCAAAGACCGCCGAAATCCGTCCCGAAAATGATGGAAGAGTTCACGCCTCCCATCATGCCCCCACACATGTTCAACGTGGAGGATTACTCGCCGAATCAGATGCAGCAGATGGTTCAATCGCCCGGTGGTCGAAATCAACTTGTCAATCAGATGAAGGGTCTGAGTTTCTTAAACTCAAACCAGAACGTGCCTCGTGGCAACGGCGGCGGATTCAAGGGCGGTCCGAAACGCAGCTACCACCCCAACGTTCCTAACCAACCTTCTGAGGCGTCTGCTCACTTCATGTTCGAACTTGCGAAAACTGTCTTCACAAAGGCAGGAGGCAACAGTGCGATGGCTGTGAACTTCACGCAGCCGTCGTCGAGTCAGAACCATCGAGGACCTCATAGAGCGTTGCACATGTGCTCTTTCCAAATCGGATTGTATGCGTTAGGTCTAACGAACGCGGTGTCTCCGAACTGGTTGTCGCGCACCTACTCCTCCCAGGTTTCTTGGATCACGGGACAAGCGATGGAAATTGGTTGCGCGGCCATTATGTTCTTGATCGACACCTGGGAAGGACATCTGACACCGACCGAAGTTGTCACCTTGGCCGATAAAGCGTCGAGAGGTCGAGACCACGCAATGCAGAGAGCTTGCGCGGAACTCGCTTTGTCCTGTCTGCCCCATGCGCACGCTCTCAATCAGAACGAGATCCAGAGAGCTTTGCTACAGTGCAAAGAACAATCAGCCGACATGCTTAGGAGGGCTTGTCTGACCGTGGAACAAGCGGCTCAAGGAGGCGGAATCATCCCCGAGGTTCTGTTCGACGTTGCCCGTCGGTGGTATGATCTCTACGAGGAAACAGACCAGAGCAACGCTGCACCGCCGATGAATGCGGGACAGCGGCCGCCTCACAAAGTTGAGCACCAGCAACCTCAACCTCCACCTCCGCCACCACCGCACTTCCACCTACCGCATAGTCACGAGGCTCCGCTTCCGATGCCGCCATCTCATATGCCGCCGTTCGGCAACTACATGCATCCTCCCGCCGGACCCTACAATCCATATCCGGTTCCCGCTCCTTATCTTCTTCAGGGGCCGATACATCCTGCTTACCTGCAGCCGTACGCGCCGTACGCACCGAACTTCTATCAGAGTCAGTTTGCGCCGAGACACCCGCTTCCACCTCACTATCCACCTCCCGTGGTGACTCGCATGATCAACTCACCACCTCCAGCGGCCCCGCCGGCTCCAGCACCGACGAACCAGAACGCGCAGTCTCAAGAATCGATGAAGTACATCTTGGCTGCTTATCGTGTCGGATTGATCGCCATGGACCTCTTGGCTAAAAAGTGAGTCCAACCCGTTCGATGTTCACGAAGGCCGATCATTCCATTTATTCAGCTGATTTTATTCCTCTAAGTTAAGAATATGAAGATGGTTGACCGACTATTTCGATTAGTTTCTTTACGTGAATTCATCTTCCTTCAGGATCCATGATGAACGCATGCAGGCCAAATACGCCCGAACTCCTCCTTACGGCGAAGATGTCAAATGGCTCCTCGGTGTTGCGAAGAAGCTCGGTTCTAGCTGTCTTCAAGATCTCTGTGTTTGTGTCGTGAATTCCGTCGCATCGCCCTTCATACTCTTCGATATCATCACGGAAATCGCCCAGCACCTGGCCAAGGGTCAGCCCGGTTCTGGTACCCATCAGATTTTCAGATCTGCTCTGCTGGCACCGCTCATTCAGAAGTGTCAACAAATGTGAGTTCTTCCTAATATCCTGCCAACATTCCTCAGTTAATTTGTGTTCCGGAACTGCGACTGCATTCTGAGGTCAACGAAAGTTTCTCGATTTCCATTTCCGCGTGAGGAATACAGAAAATTGTGAATGCTCAATTACGCCCCTTTCTACTTCAGGTTTGTGGCGTGTATTCACGCGAAAATCTACCACATCACCGTCGCCGAGTACGACGATTTCATTGCGATTCTACGCTCAGCGCGACATGCGTTTCAGTTGAGCCCGGGTGGTCTCATGCAGTTCAACGATCACCTGCAGAACCTTCGGCGCTCCAAGAGCTGCAAAAAAGACCTCTGGGCAAAAATCGCTGCAGCCCAGCATCTGATGAATCAACCAAGTCTCTGAGGAATGCCTATGGAGTCGATGACTCCAAAGCTTCTATCAATGAGGGTATATTATTAGGTCGATGTTATTTAGTATAATTGGCGGAAACACTACGGGGGCTTAAGTGTGCCCGTCCGATCAGTTTTGCTTCGTTGCCACAAGCAAAAGGTCTCATTGTCTATCTGCCTGTCGGTCCGTCTGTCTGTCTGTCAGTGTCATCGTTTCTCTCATCACCGATCTCATGCGAGTGCCGACCCTCTTTAGTTGAAATTGGGTGAGAATTCGACGCGAACTCGAATTGAATCCTCTCGCAACTCGGGGCCTCGAGCCCTACAGCGGTGAACGTAGTACGACAACGGAATTCCCCTCTATTTTTAACCTTGTGTAAGCGCTGCTCATGGCAAGCCGGCGAATCAAGTTGCTCTGGAGCACTTTGCCCGCCCGGCCGATAAGAGGCTAGTTTTAATTCTTTTTCCACTCTTTTCTACCCGAATTCGTCTCTAAGCATTTCGATCAGGGTCAATGAGTTCTATAGCGATGTTGACCGAAATTGCTAACGTCATTCTTAAGTCTCATCTTTGACGACAAATCTCAACCAGATTTGATCTCGGATCTCTGAGAACAAAATGTAAATTTTCCTTGTACATAGTAATATAAATACGGAAATCTAAGCGTATGAGAAGGTACTTTGTGCGGGTTCGGAAATGATTTGAACAAACATTAGTTGCAACATGCGGAAAGCGTTCTCTTGTGTCGTGATACTTGGGACTCCTCCCTCCCATGCCACGTTCTCTTCTCATCTCTCTGATTCTCGTAACTTGTCCACGATCGAAATCACGATTCGAAAACAAGTCGAGGAGACGGAAGGAGGCAAGAGGTGTCCTAAGGGGGAACAATATTGGGATTCGGTCGAGAATATGAGTATATATGAATATAAATATATATATATATATATACATATATGAGAACGAGTACATAAATTTCGAGAAAAAATTGTTGGACCTTGAAAATGGGAAAATGAAGAAACTGGACTCAGCACTGACGTCAAATTGTTTTATTTGAAACTGAAGTGTGCGATTCTCGGTTATGTGCCACAGGTTCTTGTGTCTCTATGGTGTTCCCCATATATTTTTGTTCCATGACTGTATCTTATGGAGACATCCTCGGAGCGCTTGTCTACCGAGCCCGTGGACACCCTCGATCCCTTCAGTTGGACGGCGGGGAGTTCGCGGTTCGGTAATGTGCGTCATATGCCGAGAGTTTGAGGCCTGGAGACAGATTTTTGGAAGTCGTCAATCTTGGAGTGAGAACACAAATTCAACGGACGGATATGAGAGATAGGCTTAGAAACAAATTGAACCGTGAGGGATTCCACATTTTTTTTCTCCAGAGCGCGGCGCTTGCTCCTCAGCTTAGACGCTAGGAATAGAAATCGCTTATTATGATCTCCTCCATAAGGAATATAGATGCTTTATAGAACTAGTTTTCCGCCGACAAGAAATTCTTATCGAGAGCTGACGGATAAGTGAGCAAAAATAGGTTTCAAAAAATCTCAACTTTCAATTCTATCTCCATCGCATCACGTCTTTCCGAGCCGATATTTTCTGCGGGCTTCTTTAAGCCGAGATGATGGAATTCATCGACAGGCTTTCTAACCTTTAACCTCCTCTATTCATAAACTAACCGTGGCTCGCATCGATGGAACATTGATTTGCTAGAGCTTAGTGTTGTATGACCTTATAATCTTTGCGATGGCATTGAGCTCTTTTCCGACTCGTCAGAACTTTATCGAGATTCTGAGGAAGGACGGACGCCGGGTGCCATCGTTTACATAGAAACGTTTCTAGGATTTTCAAGATAGCGTTTTTTACCTTGGTGAAAATTTGCAAAGAGTGTGATTGATGAAAGAGACACGAGATGCATGTGCACGATGGCGCGTGAAACCACTCCCACTGTTCTTCATCTTTCGAACGCTGCGCCGACAGATCATTAGAGAGCTCTCGTCCAGTCGAGAGAATCCCAATGCTTCTCCTGCGGACTGATTGAGTTACCGACGACTGTCGAGAGGACAAAACGAAATTCGTACACGTTGCGGTCCTCCGCGAACATTGTGTCGTACATATAGATCTCTAGTTTAGCCTCGCATCACCAAACATAAGAAGCGGCGCAGCGTCCGATCCAAGCTTTGCCTTAGCACCACGTCCCAAAAGTACTCAATCAGACCTGCGTCTCCCAGGGCTAGCGAAAATTGTCCGTGAACCAGTTTCCTGTATTTCGATTGTCTTTTTGACTTCTGGCCAGTGTAAATAAGAGTTTCGAGCGAGATGAAGAAGTGTGACTGAAACTGTCTCCTGCTCTCACAACACGCTAAAAAACGTAAAAAAAAACTTCAAGTCTGAGCTAGCCGTAAGAAGACAGAGGACATTAACTCGCGAGTGTTTGAGGAGTGACCAAACATCGAGACCGCAGTCTGCAGCGAATCCGACCACGAATTTTGAGACTTCCAACGAATTTACTTATCCTAGAATCTGCCATTAGAGCGAGCTTCTGAAACAAAACAATTACAATACTCAACTCATAGAGAACTCTGACATTTGGGAGAAAATTCGATTGTTGGACATTCTGCAGACGGGGTCTGTGTGTCAGGATTGGAATTGTGTAACATCTTCGTGTGAATATCACATGAATGAAAATAAATATATATAAATATGAATATATATACATCAATAAAAGCTTGGTCCCAAGCAACAGCTACGCTAAAACGTCTCAGTCGTTCGAGAAATCGACAGAATTGTAAATAGGAAGAGGGGATTTATTGGCTTTTTCGACGATTTATTGGTTTCCAACAGATCTGGAGTGTGCGCTGTGGTTGTCCGAGATTGAACCACAGTTGGAAATATTGTAACTCGTTAGGCTCTGATGCCGTGTGAAATCGAAACGCATTCGCACACGCAAGAATACAATAGGCATATGTAATCATATTTGTAGTTCTGAGATGCTCACACGATACTAGAGTTTACTTATCAGAGACAGATGGGGAGCGGAAATGGGAGTCGTAGGAGAACTCGAGACGATACTTCCGCATCGTCGCTAGGATCGTAGAAAGATCTTCGACTTCAACATATAAGTTTACATCAGTGTACACACCCTTTGGTCAGTGGACAAAAACACGCGAGACACACAAGACGAACATGTTTGGATTCACGCCATCACTGAAATGGCTACTGTGACATCCGAACGTACAACGAGCACACAGACATGCAAGAATAAACTCGAGGAGGTGAATTCGGACATTGAATCTGGTGAACGAGCTTACATATATTGATTCGAGTTAGTCGTCCTCTAACTCATTCCAGTGCTGATTCCGTCGAAAGTCTTTGCCGCTGAATCATTGTTCCATGTTTTCTTCCCGCTTCGTTAGATTCCTCCATGTTCACCCACGAGGAACATCGAGCACTTGGAACATATATCGATCTGAGAGTTTCTGAGAGTTGAAACAGAAATCACGGTGAAGATCGTTACGATTCTCGCGATCGGCGATCGATCACTAAACACCCGGCTAGAATCAGAACATGTTGAGAAATTTCTAAACAGAACCCTTAATAGGTAATGGACGACGATAAAATTATGTATACAACAATAAAAATATATTAATATGGAGAACTCCCATGCCAAAGCCATGAGTTTTCATTCTTTATGCGGATATGTTTGAGAAGGGAGGTAAAAATAGGAGAAGAAAGACTTGAAGTGAGTGATCCGAGACTCTGGTGTTCTGGAATAGGAGGAGACTCTCGTGAAATTCTTCTCTCTTAATCTCGAGCCTCTAAACGTCGAGCTGAAGCACGTAAATTATCCTCAATGCAAGCATAGGGGTGGGGACTACGAGGTCATGCCATGATGGATCAGCTCTTCCCGAGAGAACATGTGAGGTCGCTGTCAAATAAACCCATGTGAGAGTGAAGTAATCAGTATCATTGGGATTTGAGGAGACTGAACATCTCAGCCAACATCCCTCTCACCATCTGCTGACTTTTCTTTTGACAGCTTCACGAGCAGAGAGGAGAACCGTCTTTCTAATGTCATGCTGCTCCAAAGAAGCCCCAAGCATGTTATGATAGAAAGTACGATCAGGCGAGCCTGAATTTCTCCCATCCAGAAAGCTCTGCAAGAAAAATACTTCGACCACTGTCAGCTGATTACTCCCGAGAGAAAAGACAAGCTCTTCGAATTTTCGAACAGCGCGGTGAGAGATACGTGTTTGTTTTTGTTGACATTTTTGAAAACCGGAACTGTATCGATGCCGAAACCACCGATACAGGCGTTTCAGCAGACGACACGGGGGCTCACTCAATGGCACGCGCTCATCAAGATCTTATGTACTCGACTGCTTGCTCCGGAATGAAATCATCTTGTATCCCTAGATCGACATCGTAGCGTACAGTGATGCTTTGATTCTAGAGTACAAACGAAATTGTCGAACAGAAACGTCTCACATCAGAGCCGGCGGACGATATTCGTGTTGTTGCGTTCCTGTGTATCTCTCCGCTCGCTGTCTGCTTCCTGTTCTTTTTCGTTTCGGCTCGTGGACGTGCAAGATGGTAAGAAACTATGCGTGGAAAAATCTGAAGAAATCTGCACACTCGAGCTTGAATACAACGTGAAATCTAGCAAGGCTTCACCTCGGGGATCCTGGTGACCAACATACCGATCAATCGTGGGGATGCTTCCCTGAGAATCGGTCGTTCTCGTCATTCGGAATCGACCGACATCAGTGCGGTTTCTCGTCGCTCGAATTTGATAGCGCTCTCGAGACAGTTCCGGGCGAGAAAGCTCGTGTCGTGCTCCTAAATCTTCCTTGAATACTCGAGACGAAGACTGCGCTTGAGGAGCGCTTCGAAGTTGTGCCATGGACGAATTCTGTGGTATACGGCAGATGACGGCGTAAACGGTGTTCGCGTCATGGATATTGCTCTTGTGCTGGGCGTTCTGAGGCCGGGTTTGAATCATGTGGAGCATGGGAGGAAACGGGACGAGGGGAAACCGCTGTCTCTCATCGTCTCAACGATGTAGTTGACTTGGTGTTCGAGTGTGAAACCGAGTTCGAAATCAGCCTTACCTCGTTCGCCGGGACTCCCGAGTGGATACTAATGAACATTGTTCGCAATCCTTGCAGTCTGAGTCTTCGGTAACGATCCGCACCCGTCGTTTCATGACGAACCGGCTGCTCAACCGGCGTCAGATGATCGTGGAGATCATCCATCCCAACAGGCCGACGGTTTCGAAGCAAGAAGTCCGTGAACAGCTCGCTAAAGTCTACAAGACAACCTCAGACGTCATCTTCTGCTTTGGCTTCAGGACCAACTTCGGAGGTTTGTGAATACGCGTTCATGTGTATGAATCTCATGTTAACTCACCGAAAGCAGTTGGGAAGGAACTGGAGTGAGATAGTGACGATTCACACTAATGGAGTCCTCATCAATCGAATGCAATGACGGTTGCTAGGAACTACTTGAAGAAAATAGGAAACTCATTTGATTACCCACAGGTGGCAAGACGGTCGGTTTCGGTTTGATCTATGACACCCTTGACTACGCCAAGAAAATCGAACCCAAGTACAGACTCGCTCGCCAGAACCTCGGACCTAAGGGACGAACTGGACGCAAGCAGCGCAAGGAAAGGAAGAACAGAATGAAGAAGGTCCGCGGTATTGGCAAGAAGAAGGTCGGAGCCGCTGCAGGCAAAAAGGTGCGTTCATGTCGAGACAGGCTGCGGTTTCTGTTTACTTCTTTTCTGTAGGTCGTTCTATCACTCTTTTTCGCGGCTCACTCGGTTCATCCCGAATGGAGGTTTCGAGTTCATTCATTCCTGAGCTGTCTTGCTGTCGTAATCACTACGTTTGAGACCTCGAAAGAATCACAGATATTCATGATCCGGTCTCTATAGCGAAGTATTTGAAAGACTGTAAGAACTAATATTATTACAAGACATCGACGTACATTCACATGTTCTATATATAACCGATAATCTTTCCATTCTACATGCAGCGCTAAAAATCGATCCTCTCAGCGTCTCTAAGCTGATATTTGGGTAAAAACCATTTCCAAATATGCAATGGTTTGCGTTTGATTGAAACCGAATGCACTGACGTTCTCGACGTAGATCACCCTACATGTGACTTGATCTTTACTAGCGATTGCTTCATTGCAACGTATGAGATGCAGAATTCAAGTTTGGCGTGAGATGCGTGAGGACTGATTTTGAATCGAGAAACATGTGATCCCTAAAAAAAAGATCCAGAACATGGTAGCGAGTTTTTGCGAAGGGACCAGAGTCGATGGTTTCCGACCGTTGTGGATCAAATGTTCTGATCGGTTTAGCACCCTTATTTTCTAACACTAACACTTAGTCGATTGCGCAACTTTTTTGCTCGGAGATTCCGATTCGTTCGGAGAATCAGTTCGTGTGTTTCGAGTTCGTAGACTCACTGAATGTTGTTTTATTGAGTTGTAGGGCTCTGTGATAGCCAAGGGTTGTACTGTTCTTTAATAACTTCCTCCTAACTCCGTTTCACTTTGATTTTCAGTAAGCTGCTGTGTCTGCGCATTGTCGTCTTTGGTGGTTTCTCAGCTGTCCGTGCGAGCGGAAATCCTCCTGGATTTCAGAGGGATGGAGCCGAGATCTCTAATAAAGACGATTGTAAATTAAGTAGAAAAGTCTCCTTATTCCTCTCTTATCCGGCTTACTTGTCACCCATATCGCTAGACTTGCTGAGTTCTGGAGCTCAGAGAAAGTTTCCCGTTTTACTTTATGTTTCGGAGCGGTGTGCTTGGGATTTACATATGGTACAGTGATGCTCAATATAATGGAGCCACCTTCCGAAAGTCAGCAGCATTGTCTACCGTCCGTACCTCAATGAGAACTCTGCAAAATTGGGCAAATTGTAGATGAGGAAGAGAGCTTCTTGATACCGGTGGTATTCTTTGACATCCCTGTGGCGTGATCACGGAAAAATGAGCGAAAAGTTCACGTTTCTTTCGATCGCCTCACCTCTCTCTTCAGCGTTATGTAAGTCTTTTGGTTGATCTCGAATTTCCGTTCGGCGTACCAAAAAGCTGAGAGGAAAAGCCACCGATTTTTTCTTTTATTCCCTATATTTGACCGGATCATACCAGAAAAACGGATAGGCCTTTCAGGCCAAGTGGATGTTCGAAGAAATGGAGCCATCCTTCCCAATCGCCTGATAAGTGAAGTTTCGGAGGAAAAACTCAGTAGCCCCTTTTCTCGGTTCCGAGATGCGCCAATAGAATTCGGATTCGAGTTCATTCTGCTGAATTACACGGTGGAGGAAAGACTTTCCGGGACACCCTTGAAACTGCTATGTGGATCGGATAGCTGTATCTTACTTTCAGATTTGCTTCTTTCGTTCGCTGAATTCGGTTTGAACTTGATTGGACTACACATGGTGGGAAATGATGCCCGATTCCGATATGTGGCTCTATTTCATTGCGAAGCCCTGTGGGTCTCGAGTATGAATATTCCGCTTGTCGTCACTTTTCATGGGCCCGGAAGTGAGTTTTCTCGAAGTTCTTTCGATGAACCCCTGAGAACATCGATGAAGATCGATCTCCCAGCCTGACAAAGCCTGCACGAATGAAGACGTTCTCGATATCGACGAATTTCGCTCCTGCCTTCAGGCACCCCAAAACGGTGATGTTGAACCTCTCTAGAAACTCATTGTTTTAGGCTTTCGGCTTCGCTGAAGTCTTGTTTTGAATCCGCGTCATTTGACAAGGAGTCATCACTGAAGCAGGACCAGCATTCATATTCGAGTAATGGATCGCATCGGTCCTGTGGAATGAGAAATCCGGAGAGTGAAAGTTCTCGAAACAAAGTTTATCTCCAATCATAATCAACTCGCGCAGACAAAAGTCGGGTGTTTGTAGAGAAGCAGCATGATGAAGGGGGTCTTCAAGGAGCATTTCAAAGATGTAGGAACACGATTTTTTGAATCGGCAGCATTGGGATGTCTCTTGGGGCGTCTGATGTACTCAGCGCACTGCTTATTCGCTGACGACCCAAGCGAGCAAAGAATGAGGGGGCGCATTTCGATACATATTCTTGATTCACAATGCCTCGCTTGGTGACTCCTGTGGTGTGTCAACTTAGAGGCCTCGATTTTCGAAAAGTTGTGAATGGCGCCGGTTTTCGACGTCGAACTCGATTCTTTCAAAAATCTCCCCTTTTTAATTTGATACGTTCATCCTGTGTCAAGTGTATCAAGAAGGGGTGAAGTCGGTCACTACTGATTCGTTTTTATTTTCCGAGAAGAATGACAAAGCACAACAAATTTGTGTTTATCGGCTTCACCCATATTGACCGACTTCACCCCAGATGACTGTACCGGAACGCTTCAAACTAAATGAGAATCGACCCCATTTGGAGCGCACATCTTGTTTTCTCGGAGCTGCTGGTTCGTCAGGGGTGGAGTTCGCAGGGGATTGTAGCGCCCTTGTCGGGGAGTTGTCGCAATCCTAAAAGGTTTCGTGATAAGCGTTGTTCCGTGGCTTTTGCCCTAAAATATGAAGGCGAAATTTTGGGGTGAATCCTGCATCAGGCATCCAGAGGCATTGATGCTCTGATCGCAGAACCGCAGGAGTTAGCTGCACATTGTGCTTTCGGCATTTGTCTGAGTTGAAAAATGAGTCCGAAAATGGTCGTAAATTCAGAGAAATGAAACGAACGTTCCAAATCGAGACGTGACTCCCCGAACGACGACTAGAATGGGTCTGCGTTTATGATTTGCAGCGCGCTAGTTGTGCTGAAGAACTAAGAACACAGCAACAGAGATTCCAAGCCCCATGTAATTCAAGATCGATACCAGATCTTCTGGCAGCCTCTTCGATTTGTAACATTCTCATGCTAGAATGATTGGGGGAGAACGCGAGATCTAGATATGGTATGTTCACTCTCCGAGAAAGCCGGTCGGTGCTGAAATCACTGACGAAAAACTCTCCACTTGGTCCACGAAGTACAACGGATCTTTCAGAGAGATTTCGGAATTTTCCAGCACGCTCTTCTCTGACAATTCCCCATTGAACTAGAGTTTCTTGGTGGATAGGCGGTATAGTTTATTCCCGATGAGTCATTATGCGTACTTCCGGAGGAGTACACCCGACCGTGCTGCGGCTTGAACACTATCTCCATTGTCTTCGTTATAAGTGACACCATTTTCAGGCCAACGAGGGGGGGGGAGACAAAAGTTGTAGGGGGTCTACATGCGGGGGGCTCGTGAGAATCCCCATCCTGAGCTAATTGGAGTCACTATCGAGGCTGAAAAAGTTCGAGAGGAGACGCGAAGGGTTGAGTTTTCCATCCCTGTTGGCATTCGGTTGCGAACGACCGACATTAGGAGATCATGACGTCGGTCGTAGCAGCCTGTTTGATCCTCACTACAATTATTACGAGACATCACTTGATCAAAAGTCTGTCCTAAAAGAATCTTCGACTATTTCTGTATAACTTGCTTCTCGAGGAACGAAAGGTCCAACGCGATATCGAGCTCGAAATACGCCTACGATTAACTCGAATCGCTGTCATCTCGTGATTGCATACAGAGGAAAAAAATGACGTTCGATGGGGTTCCGTGATTCGCTCAGATTGGCTTTCGTTGTTCGAAAAAGAAGCATTCTTGAAGGCCACTAATCCGTTCTTCCACAGACTGATAAGACGGTGAATAATGATGGGAATGAATTTGGTTGAGGCCCAGCTTTCCTTTGGAGGTGTCGTGCGAAAGGTCTAATTTCGTCACCAATCTCCAATTCCAATCTGATTGCTGACAAGAAAATACGGAGATAGCTGCGGTGGAAGCATTCGATTCAGTCGGTTGAGACGCTTCGATCAGTTGATCGAATTCAAAACACAAAGAAGAGTGGAAGGTTCTAGATCCTAGTGAGCCACGTGTAACCTGCTTAAGAGTTCACTCAGAGAACCGCTTGGGCAGTTAGCATCGCTCCAAATGAGTTCCCCACGAAAGCTTGGCTTGGGTCGTTCTGAATTCGGTTCATTTTCGGGGAAGTTCGCGATGACTCAGTCAGATATGTAGTCTTCGCAGAGGTCGTGACGTCAGAGGGCCTGAGCACTGAAAGCTTAGGCCTAGTAGCCAAGTCAGCGCTGCCAGAGCGAGGAACAAGTGGAGATCGCGGTTGAGTTCCAGCGACCGTAGGCAAGGTGCCTGCAGCTGAGTAACGCGCGCAGGTGGAGCAGACGGCGCTGTAATCCGAGGGACCAATGACGTCATTCAAATCATCGTCGCGACGACGACGACAACACGATGACGGTCACCAGCAGCGGCTGCGGCTGCCGCGGCTGTAGCGGTGATCGCATTTGTGCAGAATCATTGTGTGGCCTGATCCAGCAGGGTTGCCTACGCAGCAGTCGAAACTCACCACGAATGTACCACGGCAATGATCGGTATCCTGATTCTCAGCGCGAATCTCGAGAAGAAATTCTGGTCGTCCAAACCCCTTATTTTCAATTCAGAGATTGGATCACCCATCAATATTTTCATCAATTTCTCTCTAATTCCGTACAAAAGAAGTTCAGAGTAAAATAACCTCGTCAGGGGAGGATGTAGAATCTGCGAGTCGTGGAGGCAGACATTTTGTTTGAATTTTCGCGCCACCTCTCGAGTTCCATTGTTAAATACGCGGCATTTATACGCCATGACATCATTTCCGATGTTGGGGGGTTCATGAGAAAGCTTTGACGTGATTTTTCAGAGATTGAGGGCAACAAAATTGGCTATATTTGCTCTCGAACCCTAGATCAGGGGAATTGAATCGAGATGCGGTCCGCCGAATCCTTCTTTCTTCGTCAGTTCCTTTCTGCACGTCCCTCTCCATCGTGACGGCCTCGCCTCCGCCAGTCAAACTGCTATCCAACGATCCAGCCAGCCATCCAGCCAGCCAGCGAGTAAGCGATCGTGCCAGGCCGCCAGTTAGTGCCAGGCAGTAGTCGTCGCTTCGAGGCGTTGCCAACCCTGTAGCAGCAGCAGCAGCAGCAGCCAAGGCGATCAGTTGGTTCGTTGTTAGTGCTGGTGATTCTCTACTGCAGGCAGGAAGGCAGCCAGCCAGCGGGGCAGGCAGTCGTTCATTCCGTCACGCAGTTAGTCAGTCTGAATCTAAAGGATATCTGCTCTCCAATCGTTTGGCTGCCGAGTCTGTCCAACAGCGAGCCGAGTTGGGGCAGGTAAACGTGATCGCAGGCGGCAGCCAAGCAGGCAACCGTGCAGGAAAGCAAGCAGGAAGGTGGCTGGTCGGATCGTTCGTCGTTCGGATGGTCTCAACCCCGTGAGGTGTTTCTGTTTTCCTCTGAGTGAGTGAAGTGCGAGGCGGAGGAGCCTATTTTGGAATTCGCAGTGTTTTCCGGGAGGACAGCGTTTGGATTTCCTCCCGTCAGTTGGTGGTGCTCGTCGTCGTCGTCGTCGTCATCATCTTCGTCGTCGACTGGAGGGTTGATTCACCCGTGGATTTGTGCGTTCATACATTCCTCGTCCGTGCTTCGTTTGGGCGTCTGTGCGTACGGAACAGCCAGCCAGCCTACTACCAACCAACCAACCAACTGACTATCCATCCATTCAGCTACCCATCAGTGGTCGTTCGAAGCAGCCATCAGTCGAACGTGTGTGAGTGCTCGTGTGTGTACAAATTCCTTGGACAATATTTCGCCAGTTCATCTTATCGCCGATTGGATGATTTTCTCCAGCCGACGACCAGCTCAGCGAACTTGATTCCCGCTCAGCCAAAAGCTGAGAGGAAACAGCGACCGATTACGTAGCTGAGTTTTAAGGTACGCGTTCGTGCAATAGCACTCGACCTCCACGCCCCCTTATTTCGGGCGACTGTGACTGAGAGTGTGTGAGTGAATAGGAGACTGATAGCGTCCGCAACATTCGAGAGGATAGAGCGGAAACTGTTTGCAGGATTAGGTAGTTGAACAACTGAAGGAAATTTTGGATGATTCGTGAATTGGAGCCAGGGAGAAACACGAGGGAAAACTTGAAGGACTAAAAGACCCGAGCGATACCAGATCGGAATCCTGGGCATTGGAAACCTCGTTGGAAATTCGTTGATTGGAGTCGATTTCGCCGTGGACCATGGATTCAGTGGCTAGACGGCACTGCATCCTCCCAGTCGGACCTGTTTGCGTGATGGACCTTGTTGATGACCAAATCTGACTTCCTCTTGGTGTCTCAAGCCACGAAGTTCCCGAGGTCGAACAATGAAATTAGATCCTAAACTTCAGTCACAGCACTCAATTCTAGGTCTGGTGAAGTCAGTGTCGGGTCTCATCTTCGGCCTAGCTTTAGGCAACCCGTCCATCGATTAGGGAGGGGGGGCCCCAGCGAGCGGGAAGCAAGGACAGGCAGGCGGACCGCCAGCCAGTCAGCAACAGTAACAGCAGCAGTAAGCTGGCTCCTTACTAGCGAGATGGGTAGGTAGCTAGGTGGGTGAGCGAACGACTTGCAGCGAGTAATCAAAGTCAGCAGACACCACCGACAATTAACCAGTAAAAAGCGTATGGAAGTCAACCCCGTGCGGTAGTGGCAGCAGCAGCAGCAGGCAGGCAGAGAGGGAGCACGAGCGAGCGAGCGAACGAATGAACAAGCGAAGCATCTTGATGCGTTTTGCTTTCTGTTGATTGATCCAATATTCGAACAGCTACTTCCCGACAAATTCAACCGTAGCGGCCGGTGCCTTCGTGGTCGTCGAACATTCAGAGTAGCCGTAGAAGCACGTCTTACATGGTACCTACACGCCGCCGTTTATGCTGTCTGCCAAAGTAGACGATGGTGTAGTAGTCGCAAAGGCGGGCGGGCGGGCGGCTGCATAGCCTGACGGACAACCGAGCGAGCGGGCAGGCAGGCAGGCAGGCAAGCTGACTGGCCGGCGCACATAGGGCCCCGTCGTGGACCAGTGACCCTCCCAATCTTCTTCCGGGCTTCTCTTTTGTACCACAAGCTAGCTAGCTCGCTCGTTCGCTATCCAGCAAGAAAGCCAGCGCCAGAGCGGCAGCGACGGTCGCCGCCACGGCGATGGCGATGGCCGCCGAGGTAGTGGCGATGGTGACGGTAACGGCATTGATGGTACCTTGGCCGATGAACTGTCGTCCCATCGTCGAGTAGAGGCTGCATCCGTAGAAGCTTCGGTCTTTCCACTTTGGGCTTTATTCGCGATGTCAACCATCGTACCGATAGCCAGAACGGCTTAGAAGGGAAACTTTCCGTCAATGACGTAGAAAGGCGAACAAATCCACCAAGGTGGGTTTGTTCTCGGCGTGGATCTTTTCTTAACACCTCTCACCTACGCCCACCACAGATTCTGGGAGTTTAGCCCAGCAGCTTACGCAACAGGCAAGAGGAGAAAATCCAGGGTTTCGAACGTCCTGTTCCCTCGAGCGGTGCCCTTTTCTCGAGTGTGAGGCGAGATCTGAGAGTTCTCCGCTCTATCCCGTAGCTTGCGAGCTCTTGCTGCATAGAGTTTCCTGGTTCAAATCCTTTCTTATCGGTTCTTGCATTTCCTGGACTGTTGTCGGACTTTCCCTGACTTGCATTCGACAATTGATCATTCAAGAACGCTCTTGGTGCGTTGGATTCCGTACTCTGAAAGTGCTGCGGCACCTTATTCCGTTTGAGATGACGAATCTTCCCGCTTCTGCGGTAGCTTAGCGACCACCGTGAATGATTCGTTGGTGCGGAGCTGACTGACTGACTCATTTGGTCGGTCGGTTGTTCGCTTGCCTGTTTGCCTGACCATCCGCCTATTTGCCTGTTCGACGGCTGCCGACGGTTCGCTCGCGCGCTCACTCGCTAGCTCAGTCATTCGTTCGTTCGTTTGGTCGCCAGTTGCTAGCTAGAGCTGGTATCAGCTGATGTGCGTAGTTACCTTGAGTCGAAGGATGTCTCCTCCTTGGTGGTTGGCTCGCTCAACGTTCGTTCGTCGGCTGGTCCCTATGCTCGCTCGACGCTCGCTAGCGCGGCGCGGTTCCAGCGGCTTGCCAACCAACCAGCAAGCCAGTCATCCTGCTGCCAGCCTAGCCGCCAACCAGGGAGCCAACGCAGAACAACGTTCTGAGAGTGACGTTCATTGGTTCGCTCGCTCGCTCGCTCATTCGCTCAGTCAGTCAGTCAGTCAGTCGGACGGTCTTTCAGTCGTTTACTTGACTGCTTTGCTGGGCCTCTAGATGTCTCTCGAGCTTCGGAGTGCCCTTGCGAGAACGAATCGGCTGCCTGCCGCCCTGTCTGTTCGTCTGTCTTCGACAGAACCATACGGTCTCAACACAGCACGTGTCGACGTAGAACCACAAGTTGCTGCCGGAGTAGCGGCCGCCGGGAAGCTGTAAAAAACATCGTTGTTTTGCCTTCTGCATGGAACACGAGAGCGAAAACTACGACGGCTGTATCACTCTCTCTCTCTCTCTCTCTCTAAAAACCTGCCATTTTGACGACTCATCCTCGGATATGGTCGTCAAGGCAGAATTTTCCACCGTAGAACTTTCTGCGAAGAACAGAAATAACTTCCGTCACTCTCTCTTCCGTCATTTGAATCGAGAAAGACTGGAAACTGAATTGAGAAACTATGTCCAGCTTCTTTGGTGGCGACATCTGAACTGATGAGTGTCGCGATCGCCGGAATACGGATGCAGAAGATCGAAAATGTTCTCAACTGCTTCGTTTTGAGACCTCTTTTCGATTCGAGTACCACCTACGTTGTCTACCGTCGATCTCAACGGAACAAGTGCTTCGAGAATTCCTCGTTGTGTGGGAGAAAACGATCCGTTCCGAACAATGCAATGCTGGAGGAAAACAGCGGTTGTTTACGAAACGTTCTCAAAAAAAACCATCCGAATATTCAACAGGCAGCGGGGAGAAAAAAAATGCTCATTGAAACAAGAAAAAACAACAGGTTATACAGTTCGTGGCCGTGTGGACGGGATCCTTGGATTAATTGTACATTAGATCCCAGAAAGCGGGCATGACGTGGCGTTGACAGCAGCCCAGAAAGTTCGGCGGGAATTCACGGCTGGTAATCAGTCACACTTGAAATTTGAACTCTTGCTAAGCTCACTCGGAATCCAATCAAGGACTTCCGCAGATTTCGACAGTTTCGCATCTTATTGTGCGCAACAGCGTGTGAGTTTTGCACCGCTCGAAGGAGCCAGCAGATAAAGAGGAAACCCGGAACTCTGTACTGTCTCATAACGATCCGGATAACGGAATGGCAAAGCGTTGAACTCTATCCTAGGCGACGGAATCATCGAATTTCAGTGAACGAATGGCCGATGTGGGTGGTTTGTCGGCCAAGGCAGGAAGTTGGGTTCCTAATTTATCGAATTTTCGGTGTTTTCTATCGAAAAAGTTTCTCTCGGGAGCATGAAGGTTGTTCCTGAATCGATATCGCTTCGTCTATCGACAGAGTTATGCCACCACAGGGAGCAAAGTCGTCGGCAAGGTTTCGAATAATCAAAGAAATCGACTTTGAAAACCAAGCAACAAATAGATAGCGACCGGCAGCTCGAGGCAAGAAACGACCGCCGGGAGTAGTTTGGGAGGGTAAACCTGCTGCCGTTGCTCACAGGCTGCCTTCTTCGTTTGCCGAGGTGAATGTCCGCCATCCGGCAGCAACAATGAGCGCAGCGTCAACAACAGAGACGCTTCACGATCCCGTGACGTTCGTCGAACAGAAAGCAGAGATCCTTCTGAAGGCCGATGGGCGACGGATCCATTCCGAAAGCTCGAAGCAATCTGAGATGATGATGAATACGGCGGGATGAACGATGATGAGAGAGAGAGAGAGAGCCGGCGAGAATTCGTCAGCCTAATGGAACTATTCTCGATCCGTTTCGAAACTCAGCGACGAAAAGGAGTTTCTCCCTAGCAAGAAATAGCGACAACAACAATGAAAACTCTTCAGCATGTGCGACGTGCCTCTGATGACGTAAGCTCGAGATTGACGTCCCTCTGCGTGCGTAGAACCTGATAAATCTATCAGCTCGCGTCGTCCGCCGTCCCTTGCTGGGAATTCTCGATGAACTGCGAGTAGCGGCGAACTCGACAACGACGACGGCCGTGGCTGCTGTTGTCGCCAGTGCTCACTCAGTGAAAAAAGAGCCGTGCGTCCCCGTTTGGATTACAGCACATGCATTGCGTGGCGGGCGAGGAAGAGGAGAGTTCCAAAAGCGATCTCGTCGTCAGCATTCCGCGCGATGCGAACGACGATGGCGATCCACATCGGTTGGCAACAGTCTCTGAACTCGGATCCTCCGACTCGTTCAACTCATTGGCCGATGAGCGAACTCTGGAAAACTCAAAAAGGATAATCCGTAGAATTCTCTTGCCCTGCATCGCTCGACTCAAAACCATTCGCCGACCATAATCTGAGATCGCAAAGGCCAGAAGCGGTTCCGATTGTCGGACCCTTGCGACCAACTGAGAGCGCTTCACGAGGTCTGAAATTCATTATGCCAACCTGATGTAGGCGTTGTTCGGACTAGACTTTGGCTGGATAGCTTGCAGAGCGATTCACAATCGGTGAATGCCACCTCGCTGACCTCGCGTTAACCTCGACGTCTTTTGGCTAAATATCGAAAACAAGGACACTGCCTGCAGTTGTCAGTGTAGCAGCCATTGCTCTCCACTCAGTCAGTCAGTCAGTCAGCCAGCTTATCCTTTCGGTCGGTCAGTTGAGCCGCTGGCCAATCGGACGGGAAAGCTGACGTCCGTTAACCGTCCAGCGACATTTTTTCGATTACGTATACCGAAACAATGGGATTTTGTGGAAAAAAAATGAAATAGTGAGGCGTCATCTTGACACACGTTATCAGTCGTCGATGTCCGCGTTGATGCGTTCGTCTGTTTCGTTTCCATGTCCTCAAACATCTCATGCTCGAATATTCGACTCGCAGAGAAGAAGAATCGAGTCCGAGTTTTGAACGAAGTGAAACGTCACCAATTAATGAATGCGGAGGATAGAGAATAGGTTTATATTTTTCTCCTCCTCGAAAGTTTTCTCTACAGACCGAAGGGCGCGAGCCGACCACGTTCCTTCAACAGCTCTCAGTTGAGCTCTGACAACGATCGAGCCACGCCTTGTTTACGGCGCCACCATATGTGTCATCCTTGCCAACGATCTGGTTATGAGTCGAATTTCCTCGAATATCATCGATCCTGATTATTCACCATGATGCTGGTGATGGCGGTTGGATTCAAATCAGTTTTAAGGTCGTTCCAGACCACTAGAGGCAGCGCAGCTTGTTCTTCCGTGCCGCGATGCGCTTCGGAGCGGGCGACATTTAAAAAAAGAATCCTCTTTCATTCGCGATCCCCGTCATATGCTCAACTCGTTAGTCCCTACGTTGGAATGCCTCTGGGAGGAAGGCCTGCGCTCCGCGCGAGGTTTTTGTGGAATTATTTCGAGCTGAAATCCAGCTGGAAGAGAATATTCGAGAAGCAACTGAACAATCACGTCACGTTTAATACGTCAGAGAGAGAGAGAGAGAGAACGAACGGCGCGGTGGAGGCGGTGGCACGTTTGCCGAGAGTTGAGCACAGTCTCGGAAGTCGAAACACGCAACGTCCCATGGAATTTCAAAGGGAAAAAACGAGTTTCCTTGCCGAGCTGGAGTGGACCAGGTCGAGAAGGGGGACGCAGAAATCACCGAGAACGAAAAAGGAAAAAAAAACGTCGACAGAACGGGCTATCGTTCTAAGCGAGCAAGAAAATATTGCATCTGTTTAGGGACTATCTCGTTGCCGTATCTGCTCGAGCTCGAAAGAGTTTGGATTGCGGTCGTATAACCAAGCGAGCGAGCAAGCGACACGCATGAGCCCTTCTCTTACGATTCTCTCTTTTTTTTCCTATGTATCGCGACGCAATTTTTCGGTATAGGAAATTTTCGTTTCTGTGACGTCAACACGTCCTCGAGTTTCGAGAGCGGCCGCCGAAACGGACCTTGAAGTTCGCAATTGTGCCACAGGCTCGGAAACTCGAGCGCATTATTTCCGAAATTCGCGGATTCGAGCGGATTTTCGATGAAATTCGAAGAACTCCAGGTCGTCGTCGACGTCGCTGCACAATCACTGCCCTGCAAGTGACAGAAAAAGAAAGAGGGATTCCTCTCAACAGGGAAAAAAAGCTCCATGTAGACGTGGCCGACTCAGCACGTGTGTTGGACTGGCTCCGACGACTGCTGCTCCAAGCGGACGTGAACAATGATTCAAGCTGTTATTCCGCGGCAAGTGTGACGCACCTGCCCTCCTGCATGCGTGCTCGCCGCATGTCTTTCCGTTTCTAAGCTTGATACGATGTGTGCACCAGCACACAAACAAGCAGCGAAAACTGCGCAGCTCGCTCACGCCGCAACAGGTTGGCGTTTCGGTTAGAGGATTCCGCGCTCGGACGCGTCATCACCTGCTGCAAAGCTTGCACCGAGTTGGAAGGAATCTCGAATCGAAGCGATTACGCCGAAAGATTTGCAAAACCACCAAAGAGCGAATATGTAGAGCTAGCGAGTTAGCAAGCGAGCGAGCGAGCGAGAAAGTCAACGATTCGTGTTTCGCCTGAACTGTAAAAGGTCAATCTCTTGGTACGGGCGTTTTTGCCGACCCGTTGAACCTTTACCAGGAGCACGAGGTAGTATTGCATCTGTGGAGGCTGGTTTTTTTTCAATGTGTCGATGTGTGTATTTTCCTTCCATCAATTATGAGAATGTTCTATTTGTATACGGGACAATCAACAATCTGTCGAAACATGCCGATGGAGACAAGGCAGAGATTGCTGCTTTCGCCTTCTGACCACCACCTCCGCCACCACGACCAGCAGCAGCAGCACCAACGACTACAGCGTCGATGACAATCGTCAGCGCTCACCGCAGTGACCAAGCGATAATAGAACGTGCCGGCAGTGCTGCCAGTGTATCGCTTCAATCGATTCTCCGCAAACTCGCACAAACAACGCGAAATTCTGCCATGGATGAATCCATACTCGAAAATTCATTGATTTTTGCCTAGTTTTCACGCCGGAGGATCGCTAGTGAGTCAAGACACTTGAGATCTCGCGGCGTCGAACGATTCGAGAGAGCTTTTATCGATCAGCTCATGTGGAATCTCTTCCCAGGGATTTCCAGGGTCCTATCCAATACTGATTTTCACGGAAAATCCTCCTGTTGGAAGCCACTTCCAGGAAATAGTGTTTTTCGTTCGAAAACTCTCGAGGTGATTTCTCTGGAGGTTGTCTTAGAGGGGAGAGAGGAAGGGGGTGGAAACTCCAGGAGCCGGGCTCGTGGATATCTTGGTGGAGTTCAAATGTGGGATGAATTTCTATCTATCGTTCGAGCTGCCGCCACCGCCGCCGCCGCTGCAAGTCTCTCCAGGCGTCGCGGTCGTCGTAGTCGCCGCCGCCGCCGTCGTTGAGGCTGCCGCTGCGGCTGCTACGGCCGCCGCTGGTACAGCTAGAGTGTGTGGCCGTTGGCAATGGCGGCTGTGGCTGGCAGTGTCAGTCAATCGGCTGTTCGGTCTGCTCGCCCATCTTGTCGACTGGTCGCTAGAGTTGCTGCTCGGCCTGCCTGCCTGCCTGCCTGCCAAGCTTGCCAACTGAGAGTAGCTGCAACAGCGTCAGTCGCAGTAGCCTCTTTAAGGTTCAGTTCAGTGAGCGTTGAGGGTTCTCAGTATCCGACCTGTGGACAAGACACCAACCAGTTCGCGCTGACGTGGTGGTATGACCAGATTCGCTCGTCTGCAGCTGTCACCAGCTGCATACGAACGTGAAGTCCATATTGCGTAGTCTTTGTGCTCGTCCGTAGTGGTTCAGTGCTGCTGCTGCTGCTGCTGTTGTGTGCGAGTGAGTGAGTGAGTGAGTCGCAGAATTGTGTTTGTTCAGCGAACGTGGAGAATGTAGTGCTCGATCCCGTGCGAAAAACCAGACTTCTAAAGAACCCGTGAATTGAGAACTAACTCGGAATTCGTTCGTCGTTGTTGCAGGTGGTGAGGTTGTCGACCAGGTATCGCCGTGCGTCTCCCGGCGAAGAGAGCCAAGATGTCTGGCACTGCCTCCTCGGCCAGTGCCGGCTCTGATGATGAAATTCGGCTTCGGGTCGAAACCATCTCGGGCGAGGTAATCCAGCTCGTGGTGTCCAAACACGAGACTGTCCTCAAATTGAAAAACAGGATCTTCAAAAAACAGGGTGAGTTGAGAATTAGATAGAAGCTTGCTTGCCGTGTCAGACAGCCGGCTTTCTCGAATTTAACGGAAAAACGGAGAACACGGTTTGGATTTTGCTCAGGGAAGATGTACACGAATCCATCAGGAGTGACTCATCGTCGAGTCATCTGCGAAACATTGCATAAGCCCACTGCTGATTACTTCTGTTGTTCTGGATGATTCTTTGATGGAGAATCATCGATTCCCTCGCACGTCGAATTTGTTGTATCGAAACGACCCGAAATAGGAGCAAATGGACCGCGTGAAATGTCAAAATGGTTCGCTCCAGCCTCTCCCATTGTCAGCGCGGGTTAGTTCGTCAGCAAGGACATCAAACGCAGTTCCAAAGTTATTTTTTTTCATTGTGTATCAGTGATCACCGTCGTCACTGCGCACTCGCGCTGGAAGAATGCGCGTGGTTTACCAAAGCGCCATCTGGAATTACCAACAGCTCATCGTATCGTGACGTCAATAGAAAGATTTGTGCGGCGCGCTCGTAACCATACTCGAAACGGGCCTCGCCGGAGTAGATACAGCCGGAAAGTCTGAGGGTAATTAACAATCGAAAGAGGAATAACACCCAGCAACGAACGAATCAAAGGTGAAAAGATGCAAGTGAAGGCTTATCACGCATTCTTGATACCTAGGGAAAGTCATCTACTGCCGCACGCTCGCAATGGCGTCCAATGCTGTTGACTCGAGGTTTAGTGACCTTGCCGAGCTAACGCGACTTTTGTTCGGCCATGGTCAGACGGTCTGGCAGAGCCGCGGTCGCTTTGGCCGCCCGTGATGCGTCTGAGACTGAAAGTCTTGTCACTATTCACTATCACTTTCAAAATCTCACAAAGCTCGCTGCCGAATCGTGAGAGAAACTTTTTGTCTGTCGAACATTTTCTCTCTGCTCTTCTTTCGTTCTTTTTTTCTTTTTTGCTTTTCCACCGCTTCGATGCCGTTTATGGACTAGTTCTCAATTTAACAGATAAGCTGCTGCTGTCTGTTTTGCATGAAGAACATGAACTTTGGTCGCGAGTATCGCCTTAAGAACGTACAGGTCATCCTGCTGGAGGAAAAGCTGATAGCGGCGGAAGTGGAAAGTGTGTTATCCTGATGATGACGACGACGACAACGTCAACAGGCATCGCTTGACGAATTAGTTTATGGACGACGCGGTGACTCCGAGGACCCCGTTGGTCGCACTCGGAATCCAGTGGATCGGGAGTTAGGTCCTCGTCGTCGTCGTTGCCCTCGGATCGAAATGCTGATCACTTGGTTATTGATTACGATTAACCTCTTGATTCATTGTTCTACGAAACAAAAACAGCTTGACGTCACCGTGAGTCACTGCGGTTAACAGCCGCCGGCTCACTGGTTCGCACCATCGGCCGAGTTCAATGTGAGGGTCTTCGGACTCTTTCGATTCTATTTTGTGCGGCTCTCTTACCGAGCGGCGAGAAGTCAAGTGACTCGGTGGCGGCCTGACCGACAGCGCGATCGAAACGAACGAAACAAGAGCGACAAAACGAATGAACGGAGCAACCAACGACCGACAAAACGCAGTCAGCGCCGCGAATTCTTCCTTTCCGGAGGAGAGAAAAATGGAAAATAGAAGTAAACGCGCTCCACAAGGTTAAAGGTCATCACCGCCGCCCCTGGATTGTTTTTCTGCTGTGTTGCCATGAATATTCAGCGCTGAGTCCCATTGTTATCCGGGCGGGCTCGAGGCTGTCGATAGAGTTCTGTATCTTCAGAAATTGTTGCATAATCATCTCCTCGATCGAAATGTCCGTGTAGGGAAGAATTAGGCAACAAGCAATCTAATGTCTTGTGTCCACGAGGGAACGCTGTTTGGACAATTCGAAAGAGCAAATTTCGGACGGTGACAGATTCGGGGGAAATCCAAGGAAAACGAGAAGAAGCTCAGGGAGTTCTCGGGTCTCCTCGGAGTTCTGGAGAGCCACAAGTGCTCCTTCATTGGAGTTCCGTCGTGATTTCGAGCGAGGTTATCGGACCTTCATCTCGTGTCCGTGTTTGTGATCGAAGCTCTGCGACCAGACCGATGCTGCGCCTGTGTGTTTGAATAGCTGACGAACAAGTTCGAAACGAGAGAACAGCGGACGCTCGAGCTAGCGAACTTGCGGCAGACGTGGGCCTCTGGCTCTCTGCATGCCTGAATTTCGGCATGGTTCGCTCGCTCGCTCGCTTGCTTGCTTGTTGAAAGGACTCGAAACGTCGCCTTTCTCTATCTGAAAAGCTCTCACGATAAGGGAGTGTGTTCAGCCGAGAGACAGATCCATGCAGGGCATCAGATACGGAAAAGCGAGAGGGACGGGATGGAGATATTTTGTTCTCACACACGTGCACTGCTTTATCAAGAGGACCGATGGTGTCGTTTCTGAGAATCCTCGGCCGAGCGAACCGATTTTCGACTTCTGGAAGATTCGTTTATCCGGTGTCGGAGGAAGCGATCACCTCTTTCCTCCAGCATTATTTTACCAAATTTTTCCGCGCTAGAATTTCGCAGGTGATCAATCCGACCGCAAGATGGATGGATGGATGGATGGATGGATGGATGGATGGATGGATGGATGGATGGATGGATGGATGGATGGATGGATGGATTATAGATCCCACTAGAAATGATGAAAGGGGATGACGCGGAAAAAGATGAACATTAGTGAGACATGGAGGTGCAACGACTGGTTGAATGGCTGAAATGTTCAGTGATGGATGTATGGACGAATACGTTGATGGGTACACGACCCGACGGCTGGATATGTGAATCAGTGATGATCAGATGAAACCATTCGGGCTGCTCGATGCCGTGTCGGTCGTCATCGTCGACACAGATCTACTTGACGTCGGCTGAGCTACCGTCATCGCTGCTCTGGCTAATGCTCGGTCGGGTCTCATGAGCGGCGGTCTGGCTGTGCTAGCTGATCGCTAGGCCTTTCTCCAGTCCGTCCGCTCGGTGACTGGCTGGATGCGGACCGCGTTCGCCACGGTTTCGCCGGTGGCTGCCTCCGTCTGCCTGCCTGCCTGCCTTTCTGACAACCAGTCGGCCGGCTAGCCACCAGTCAGTCAGTCAGTCTGCTTGCCCGACTGCCATAAGTGACCCACATCGAAACACCGAAGGACGCTACAGGGCTACCCTTAGGCAGCAGCAGCAGCAACACAAGACACAACTGTGAACGAAGACTAGAAGGCCGATCTGGTTCCGTCCCAGGAGCTCAGAGTCTGAAGTTGCCTCTCATATTGTGTTTATCAGCCGTGATGTACCCCATTCGATGTACCCGCATTCGCGGCGGACGAGCGCTCAATCGAAACAAAGCAAGAGTCATATTCTGGAAACGCGGTCGAGATGTTTCTGCATGCATACTCGCTGGCTTTCTTGCTCCTCCCTCTCGAACGTGCGCCGCGCTCGAGGAAAACCAGGAAGCAAGGAAAGAAGCCAATTGAGCCTTAGTTGGTGGCTACTTTAGTCGAGCAACCGGCTGGTCAGCCACCACTCTATCTACGAGTGAGCTTCTCGTCGAAGTGGGTTTGTAGAGCATTGCGTAGGAGGCCGGAGAGCAGAAGATCCGCAAAACTGTGACAGACCCACAGAAAAAGCAAAGCGGCTTCGGCAGCGCTGTGCTGCTGCAGCCGCGGCCGCCGCGGTGACGACAGCAGCGTTACCGACGGAAAAGTTGCGACAATGGCCACAACAAAATTTTCAACTGGTATGAAGGCAATTCACGAACACGACGAAACCAGCCGCGGCAACAAATGAAACGAGTGAAAAATGAAAGAAAGAAAGAAAGAAAAAAAAAAAACACGACACCGATGAACCAGATATGCTCTGAGAACGATCTTGTTCCATTTCTCGATACTCTACGACTGTGGCGGATCGTAGGGTCGACGGATGTTTAGTCTCAGGGACTTCCTTGGAAATTGGCAAACTGAGTCTGAGGAAGATTGCAGTGGATTCCCGGAGCGTTGCTCGAAATATTCATTGTTCGGAATCTACACTGGTTCCTGGAGATTCGGCGTACGATAGCCTCTTGCAGGATCGGAGATGTGAGAAAATCGATTACGAAAGTTTCGGTGAACACGGAGGCATCAGCGACCACGAACTCGTGAGATCGTATCTGTCGGACGTTGGAAACCATAGAAACCCAATATGATCAACCTGATTCTCAAAAGATCGAACACATCTCACTAAAAACTGTAATATGAGAGACCTGCGCGGCTGGAGCTGACCCGCATAGCCTTCATCGAATATATGTATATAGACGTTGACGGGAAGCATCGCGTTCTTTTTTTACTCACTTTTCCAGCCGACAAGCAGCGCGTTTTAGGGATCGCAGTGTCTGACCGAAGACATCGATTCCAGGAGCCATAGATCTTGCTCGACATTGGCCGTGATGGTGATGTTTGAAAATTTGAAAGAAATCAAGGATCCGAGAAGGGCTGAGAAAAATTGGCAGAGAGTCAGTATTCGATTATGCTGGTCTTCAACAAAAGCGGTGTTCTGTCGGCCGTCAGTTGGAAAAAAGCATTCGGTCGCCGCCGCGATTCCTTCCAGAGCTGTGGTGGACGTTTGCCCAGCGCTTCTCACCGACGATCTTCGTGTGGCTTGGAAGAAAGCGGAAGAAACAAAGGCGGCAGCCATTTTCAGCGCTGGAACGAAGGCTGACGACGCAATCCTTGCCACCCTGCTGATGGCTTCCACGGTCGGAAGCTCCCGCCTGACTCACCGCTCTCCTGCTCGGTCTGACGACCTCATCTGTCGCCTGGAAACGACTACATAGAACACGCAATGAGAATAAGTCGCAGCCATACCGTATAAATACCCTGTGTTATGTTGGAGCGTTCGCGGACCGGAATGAGCCATGGTCATCGTGTGAAACCATCGGCAGTAGATAGTCCAGAGAAGTAATTTTCTGTGAAAGAGTTGTCAACAAACTGATTGAACGAAAGTGAAGTTTCAGGAGTTTCCAAGTATTCATTCGAGCAAACGAACGAGCGAGCGAGTCAGCCAGCCAGCAAGTCTTTCTGTCTGAACTATTAGTCATGGGGTTTGTGACAGTCGTTGTAGTCGAACTTGAGGAAATATTCATTTTTCCGTCGTTTTTTCCGCAACAGTTGAAACAAGCGACCAACTCGGAGCGTTGTCAATCAAGCATATTCTACACAATTGAATGTTCTTCGTCGCGCAGTCGGGCTGTGCTCCAACTTGTTGCGTCGATTGCCGACGCTTGATTGGCTGATATTTCGGAGTTATTCTGTTACTCTGCTGCGACTGGAACTACATACTTCTGGTCGCAGGTGGAATAGCAGCCGACGCGGTCGATGTCTTTGATCCGCTTTGACCACTGCAGGCTACCCTGCCTCCGTGCTTGTCTCCTATCTAGCTGCTTTGCTGGTTCATTTCGCTCGAGAACCACTCCGATGAAGGCTGCCAGCGACTGCGGTGCTGCTGCTGCTGCTGCACGGAAGGCTTAGCGCTTATTGACAGCAATGACTTTTGTGTCTGTCTGTCTGTCTGTCTGTCTGTCCGTCAATTGACCCTCAGGTTGAAAGCCACACAGACACGGAGCAAGGCTGGGTCCTTCGAGGCAAGTTCGGCCGGATTCGCGGCAAGAACTCACCTACTGGCGTGGTTCCCCTACAACACACGGCGCCGGCAACCCTGATTTTGGCTGGTGTAGATCGTTGGTTTGTTTTGGGCGTTCGCGTCGCCTAGACGGTAAACATGTTTCCTATCGGCGCCTGTTTTCGTCCGAACGAGAGAATTTTCGAGAAAAACAAAACACCGTCAAAAGGCATTCAGCGATTCGACCAAAGGGGTGAACGGATTTCTATTCAATCGGATTTCTAGGACGAGAGTCAATCAGGTTTACGGACCTCAGTGGATCGTCTTTTAGAAGATCTCTCCGAAAATTCGGTCTGGGGTCGGCGACAGCACCAAATCGTCGAGCTATCAAGAAACTTGCGGAGAACTGGAATAGAAGATTTCGCTCCCGTTCGTGTTCGGCGATTGAGAAACCGTGGCTGTTGGAGTTCTTGATCGAATTGCGTGTGACCCTTTATAGATCCTCGGGTTTTCTATTTGTCGGAATTCTTCTTCAATCGACTGCTTGTCATACGACCAAGGAGCCTTGGTTTGCCGCCCCCGCTGACGGTGAAATCAACACCATTGTGGATCTGGAGTGAATCGAAGCGACAAGCGATCGTTACTTCATTACGGTAAACTTCGGAAAGCCGAAAGTTCTCGTTTAGAGCAACAACAAAAAAAGAAACACGAGAAGTCCTGTTGGCTCGCTCGCTCGCTCGCTTGTTCGTTCTTTCGCCCGTTTGCTCGCTCGCTCGCTCGCTCAGTGGAGGTTTTCAGTTCGACTGTCTGTCTGATCTGGCGTCGTTGATGGCGAGGCGAGGGCTCGCCTCGTTGCAGCAGAGCAAGCCGCCACATTTGGGCCAAGGTCTGGCGTCCCAAGCAACGTTGTTCGCTTCGGCCGTCCGCTCGTCCGTCCGTCTGCCCGCCCGCCCGCCTGGCTGCCCGTCCGACCGACCGACCGTCGTCGCCGCGATTCGCCCGCTCACTCACTCACTCACTCACTCGCGCGCTAGCTCGTCGCATCGTCCACTGCAAAGCAGGAAGTCAAAAGAAGTTCACCAATGCTCCGGCCAGTCGGCGGCGAGCAGTTCACTGTCAGGGGTGAACCTCGGGGTCACAACCGAACTTTCTCGCGGACCTTCTCCTCTCTCGATGTTTTGGCTGAGCTTGTCGCTGAAGCTGTACATGAGGAAATCCAATAATTTACTCGAGTCGACATCTTTGGTTAGGAGCAGTGTCCAGAATCTAGGAACTCGAAATTGGGTTTAGTTGGAGGAGCCGGAGCTCGGATGTTGTCGTCCAGAACGCGCGAAATACGAAATCCGAGCGCTGCGTGAACATCATTAGTTTTCCAATTTTTCCAACTGGAGCGGCGACATTCCAACGAAGTTTCCACGAGTGGGAGAAGCTTTCGTTCGTTTATGAACTTTCGGGCGTTCGGAGACGTTTTGTGCGCCCGAGCCGCTGATTGCGGCTGCAGCAACGCCGCCATCGCCGAAGGAAACACAGCGGCGGCGGCGGCGAGAACGATAGCAACAGCCAATGGGAAATCATAGATATTGGTCGAAGATCCCTCCGACTCTTTGCTCGGCTTCAGACAAATCAGGTGTTGGACACGGCCATGTAGAAAGTAGGCAAATGAAGCGACGGCCGTCCGAGCACGCGTGCAGCCCGCTAGCTACCGACCAGGGATAGGTGCGCGGGCCCACGTGACGACCGTAGACGACGAGGACGTCGAATATCTTACAGAACGCTTACAGAACGCGGCGTCGTCTCTTCTTTTTTGCGTAGGGTCCCGCAGAGGGTTTTTGCAGTCTCTGACGTCGACCGGAGCGAGGAGAACGACGACGACGCCACCATTGGTGGAATTGGCTGTACTTCTGGTGAAAGAAACAAGTTCGTTCTCTTCGCTTGGATGTGTGCAGCCGCTTATGTAATTCCTCCTTCGGATGGCCTTGCTCAGAGTCGAGGTCTTACTTGAATCGGCTGCTATTCCCGCGGCGGCCACGGCGGCATCTGCAGCCACCAGTGCCACAGTACGGCCTTGCGGAAGAGTGACAGTGAGGACTGGCGGCTTCTCGCTTGCTGGAAATCAACCCAGCCACAGCAACAATCCGTAGACGGTGGATTGTTGTTGTTGGTTGGATGTCGCCTTCGAAAACAAGCACACGACGAGAAGTGAAAAGTACAAGAAGCGTCTGCTGCTCCGACATCGGAGCGCTTCCCGAGAAGGAACGACGAACGTGTTTTTCTCTGCTGCCGCCGATCCTCGCTCGCTCGCTCGCTCGCTTCTTCCGGCACTGGGTCAGCGTCTCACGCACAGGAGCATACTGAAAGTAGGGACGAAGCGTAGATCCATTCCCCCGTTTGAAAGTACCTTCGAGCGAAATTATCGGCTGACGAGATAGATGAAGGAGAAACACACATAAATCTAGCTAAAGGCCGACGACAGAATTTCCCGCGCCAAAGAAAGGCCCGAAAACAAACGAGATTCGGTATTTTCCGAAGACGAGCCAAGGGATGCTATGACACTCAAGGCCCTTGGCGAGAAAAAAACATCTGACCGTTGCTAATGATTTGAGGAGGAAGCTTCCTCAAAACTTACCTATCTTCGATCCGAACGACCGCTATACCGTGTTTTCTCTTCATTTGACTTGAGCAGCGGCATTTTTCCAACGGAGGGAAGGAAATGATTTCGATCGAGTCGTTTTACACTCGTTAGAACAAAATAACTCTTTGGCGGAAACTCGTTACCAAAGGTCGATGATAGGAGTCATTCAAGTAGAACTTCCACATTATCGTAGAGCTGAACAAGGTTCGCGGAACGTAAAATACTTCATTCTTCGTCGGGTGGTGGTTCTCGAGTTTTTAGTTTGCAATGAATGAAACGCCCCAAAATCAACGCAACGTCCAGGTTCTCATCGAACTGAATCGAAAACGTGGGAGCCAACGAGGCCTGATGCTATTTTCAGGAGACCTCGGGAGAAGACTCTTTGTCTTGTCCTCTACTTTTGTCGGGAGGGAGCTCTGGAAGATCATTGACAGAAATCGAAGGCGAAACTCTTGTTCTACAATTCGACAATCACTTAGTCTACGGAGATCACGCCTCCTCTTCAGACGTCGGGGATAACTTCTCTGATCATATTGACGCTGCACGGACAGCAACACAGTCATGCAGGGGGCGCCGAACGAACAAAAAAAAAGTACAGCGTCTCGAAGTTGAATGGGTGAAACGACGGCGGTGGTGGCGGTCGCTCGCCTGATTGTGAGGCACCGTCGTCTTCGCGTCGAACACACGTAATGTAAGGAAAGAAAGCGAGCGAGCGAGCCAGCCAGTCAGTCAGTGAGCGAGGACCGGAAGGTCTGCTTCGCAGCCGACCGTCAAGCAGTCGGAGGAGGGATCTGCGGGGCTCGATGTTTATCGTGGTCGGCAAAAAAACCTACTTTGAAAGTTGGAAAAAAAATGTGTCCACAAACACGCACTATCATCGGGGAATTCACTTGAATTTGTGGGATGGTTCCTTGCGCGTCGATAGCGATCGTCTGTGAATGAAACGAAGTAGAAAGTGTTCCCAAGGAGGTTTGGAACCGGTTCTGGTGTTAACAGTTCACATTCTACTCGTTCGTCTTGCTTGGAGCGGGGTCATGGAGGTCTAGACAGGAACAACTCGAATTTCGAACTACAATAACCTTCTCTCTCGTTTCAGGCATTCCCGTTGCGGAACAGAACCTGATGTTTTTGGAAGAGGAATTAAAAGATTTCCACACTCTGGACGAGTATAACATCATCGACTCGTGCACCATCAAACTCAGCATCGGCATGAAAGGAGGACCCATTAACCACCGTCGGACCCTCTACCTCGACGACAAGAACACCATCCAAGAAATGGCTAAGATGTTGGCAGCCCATGATGTAAGTTTGTTGCTTGCTAGCTCGCCTAAATTGCAGGAAGTCTTCGGCTCTCTTGTCGTCGTCGTCGTCGTCGAGGAGCCGTGGACCATCTGGCCACGCAGCTTTCGCCGTTGGGGCTGTAACTCCTGCTGCTGCCGCTGTCGTTTTAGTGTATCACTCGCTAGATCCATTCCACCGCGACTATCCATCGCTCGGTAGCTTGGCGACTTGGAAAATTGCGGTAGAACTGCTTCTATAGAGGATTTGTGGTTGCGTTCGATGGACAAAGCAACCTACTGAGTCACGGGGCAAGAGTTTTTCGCTTTGGCCCCCGAAGTCGGCGCCTACATCGTCATCGGCGTTGTTGCTCGTGATGTATTGAGGCGAGCGGTAAAACTTGCCTGCGTTGCTTTCAATATTTAGAATTAGCGATTTCGAGGCCGTCACCGATTAGCATAGACGTCACGCAGCAGTCGCGCAGGCGGGCGGGCGGGCGTTCGGTCGGTCGTCTCGGCGGACGATCGTTCGTCAGGCAAACAGGCGTGCGACTCGCCGTTTGCAGAACAAACGCACAGAAAACTCGTGTATGACGCTTCCTTCGAAAAAAAAAAATCGAAGCTCGAACGGAACTTGGTTGACGCACGGATAAGCGGATCGGCGAACGTCTTGCGTAGAACAAATCTCGGGCGACGTTCTCACATTCCGGGGATTCTCTCTGATTCCTCTGCTAGCCTCGAAGTTGAGCGAGTTTTGTGCCCATCTCGGGAGAGGAAGCAGCTGATTCGAATTCTTCCGTGTGAAACCATCTACTCGAAGGCCGCCGAGCTTCATCGTAGTTGGTCGCGAGACGCTCCATCGGTGACGACGTTCCAGCCTCATTTTCATACATTTACACTTCCGCACAGCTGAAACGAAACCTGAGAAGGGAACGTTGCCAACCAACTCCTTCTCGCTGGTGGTCATAATTCGCGAATTTAGAGCTCATGTTTTGCCCTTTTCGTTGTGCTGGAGAAGATATTTGGTGTGTGCGATGTGCAATGTCGATGCAATTCGCTTGTTTGTCTGCTTGCTTGATTGCACGCGAGCCTGCATGCACACATCTCGAAGTCTTCGTCACCGACGTCGTCTGCTCTTGTGTGTTTCGTCATAAGCGAAGCAGTAGTAGTGGCAGCAGCAGCGGTAGCAGTCAGTCAGTCAGTCAGTCGGTCGGTCGGTCGTTCGTTCGTTCGTTCGTTCGGTGAGCCGAGCAAGCAGCTTGTTGAACATTTGGACTTGGTCCAGTGGCGTCGAAGATTCACTAAGAACGCAGCAGTTTGCAGTCTGCTCGTAGCTGTTGCGTTGTGTTGATTCCGAACCTCTTCGTTTCAAGGTTTGAAACTCTATTTGGCGTTTGTACGTTCCACCGAGTTGGTCGCACGTTCTGCCCTCGGTTTCAGCTCACCTCGCGTTTCGATTTCGCAGCTCTGCGTCAAGGTCTTTCGCAAGCGTTTCCGCGTCATTATCTTCACCGCTTTCGCCGATTCCGTATTTTATTGTTCGCACGCATTTTCGGTAATATTCCTGATATTTTTCGCGATTCATCGGCCGCGCGTTTCTCGATCGGAACGGATTGTCGAAAATGTGAACTCGGTGGTCGGAATGAAACCCGAGCACTCGAGTGACTCTCGCTAAATTTCCTCTTTGCTGTTCATTGCAGATCTCAGTTGTGCTGGTGCCACACAACGGTGCCTTCCACGTTATACCGGTAGCGTCTGATAAACGCGACGGAGCTCAATGCAGTGCTGAACGGAGGCATTCCACTCGGCACAGTGTGGCAAAACTCATGGAGGGAGGACATCAGCAACAATCGCAGCCACAGCAGCAACAGGCGAGCTCAGGAGGACGCAGAGTCGAGGAGAACAAAGCAACCAAAAGCAAGATGGTCGCTCTACAAAAGCAGTTCAAAAAGAAACGCTCAGCTTTAGGACAGATTCCTGCGATGATTTCCCGACAAGGCGGATGTTGTGCCTCCAATCTACAGAAAAGCATCCTTTCCGAGTGAGTATCGGAAAGGATGGAGAGGGGAAATCTCAACCTCGACCCATTTCAACCGTCTCAACCGTCAATTTTGTGGTTTTCTAGTGTCGGGAACACCTGCACGTCACTGTGAAGGCTCGTTTTTCCTTCGTTGTGAAATTCATGTTTGAAGCTGGCTCTGACATTTGGTTGGTTTTCTTTTTACAGTGCCATGCCTCCGTTGGCGGCCGCCCCGGTGGCCTTGGTCGCGGCAGGTGGTTCGGGTGCCGAAGCTGCCGGACACCAGCATAAAGTCGTGGTTCCTCGCCTCATAACTTCACATCCACACATCTCACTGAACGAGCTCAATCCATCGCAGACTTTTACACAATTCTACACTGCAACGACAGCCACGGCCGATGGTGGAGGAGCATTCCAGTCGTCATCAAGCTACGCCTCGGGAGTCGAGCGAAACGTGGTGTTCTACCCAACCGCCGGCACGTCAGGATCGGGAGGATCCTCATCTGCAGGTGGAGAAGCCATTTTCGTCAGTCCATACAAAGGCTTGTTCAGGTGCACCGCAGATACAACAGAAAACGCCTCCAAGGAAGGTTCGTTCCCGAAAATCGTTCTTTCTAGAATCGCTCATTTCTATAGATATGTACCAATTCAGCAAAGTTAATGAATCCAATTGCGGAGTGGTTTTTTGTGCGATCGTCTCTAAACTCGAATCGTTTCGTAGATGTTTCGTCTGGAAGTGGTCGATGCTCTTCGGCAGCCGCGGCACCTCCCCCTGCGGACAACTCGCCCACGGTGGTGGAGCGGCCTCAGTCTGTCAACCAGAGCCAAACTAGCACCACCAATGCGACGGGTTCTGCCGGTGCGTCCTCGACTTCAGGCCAGCTGAATGGTGCGAAAGGACAGTTACTTAGCAGCCAAGCCACTCCGTCAACTCCACATCAGTCTCAGAACGTCGATGATGCAGCCACAACAGCAGCAGCAGCAGCAGCAGCAGCTGCTACTTCTAACAAGGTAAACAACCGTGGAAGTTATTGCGCGATAATCACTAATCAATTTCGCAAAATCGACAACGAAGCAACCAAAGCAAAATTTTTCGAACCCGAGTGGTTCTCAGTCAAAATTCATCTGAGTGTGGAAGATGTGTCAGGTGATGAAATCGATACTCGTCCTTCCTCCCGCACTCGAGGCAGACGGAAACCAGCTGCGGTTACTCCTTAATTGCGATCTCTCACTGATTTTTCGAATTTTCCTCCTCTGCTCTAGGATGAAGTGAAGGTCGAGCGCAGAATCGAGGATAAGGTTCCTGAGCCGGCAGTGACAGTGGAAGAATCAAAGGAGGCGATATCCGCGACGCCGCCCAAGAAGAAGCATCCTCGATGCCTTGTCTGCAACAAGAAGACCGGCCTCGCTTCATCGTACACCTGCAGGTGGGTTGCTGAGAATTTGTTTGTTGCTTTCAACGACCGGGGAAAACAAAGTATCCATTGCTGCGCATCGAATGATGTTTGTTTTCGGCCACGCCCGCCTAAGATCGCGATCTCTATCGTTTCCAGGTGCGGTGGAAACTTCTGCGCGACGCACCGTTATGCGGAGGCGCACAACTGTGGACACGATTACAAGACCGAGGGCAGACAACAGTTGGAGAAGAGCAATCCTCTCATTCAGGCGGCCAAATTGCAGAAGATCTGAACGAGTGAACGAACATCGCGCATCGGCAGAAGCCACCCGCTGCAAGCCTCCACCTTCCACCTCAGATGTCAGTGTGTGTGTGTGTGTGCGTGCGTGTGTGCAATACGTGGAGTAGGAAACGAGACGCAAAATCATGTTGGTGATCACTTTGTGGGTGGAAGGCTGACTGGCTGGCTAGCTAGCGTGAGAGACGAACACATCTTGGACAACGACGATTCCTCTTTCCTCATCACTCGGAGCGATTGCCACCCATTGCATCATAGCCCAATAGAAGCAACCCCAAATCCACCAGCGATCAAACGTCGAACGAAAAATTCAAAATTCGAGAGAAGGGAGAATGAAAAAACTCAAAATTCTTTCACCCGAGGCGCGGCCTCGTTCATCGATCCCATTATTCATTGCCTTTCTATAGAAACTTCAATCGTTGAGGTTGTCTCATTATTTGCGTCGACGACGAAAAATACGGAGACAACGATGATTTTTCATGTTTTGTTGATTTTGTGAAGAATTACTATGACGACCATGTATCATTGACGTTCTGTTTGATTCTTCTCGAGCGAGTTCATCTGCGAACCTTCACCAACTGATTGTCACTTTCGATTGTCTCGCCTTATATAATGCAACACGAGTTTAGGTTGATCCGAGCTTCGACCTGAGAACGATATCGCAGCAATCGGAGTCTGTGAATATGAAACTGAGGAGTTTTCACACACTTTTTGAGTGACTATCAGACTGTAGTCGACTTGCAAGCATCGGCCTCGTTTGTTGGCTTGTTGCCGTTGAGGTCGTCAATCGAACAGAGCAGAATTCTTGCTTTTTTTTTTCTAGAAATAGGAGGGAAAATCATGGGAACGAAAAAAACAACCAATTACTACGACGACGAAACGCTGAATGAACCCACATACTTTTTCCCTTTCTCCCGAGCAACCAATTCCCTTCACCAATCTTCTTTTAGTAGAGGAGTATGAAAAGTATATAAGTTCCAATCAATGATACGCTCTCTGAACACCTGTTGTGAATGTGAGCATGCATGGCCTACCGTCGGACTGGCTGAACCATTGGTCGTTCGGCAGTCTGTCTGTCTGTCTATCTGTCTGCCTACCTGCCTGCCTGCCGACGTTTGGGAGTTTTCGGTCGGTGGGCGAGTCTGCCTATCTTGTGTGTATTCATCGAGTCTGTGTATGTATGTATGACAAGTGCGGCATTGAGAGTGGAAGTTACGTTCTCGAGCGGGGACGATGGCGCGAAAGCAAGATGTGATCCATTCGAAATCAATTGGACAAGAGCGCAAAGCAGCCAATCAATCGCATGGTGTGATAAGTCCGATGACGATGAGTACTTGAGCATTTCCGAGTCCACTATTTCAATTTTTGAATTTACTTTCTGTTGGCATCGATGATGATTATGATGGTAATTGGAAGGATTAAAAATGATGACAGTCGCGCATGCAGCGACTGGGCGTCCACGCCAACTGTGAAAGAGAAACCGCTTACTCTAGCTGTCGTCTGCGAGCGACTTGATCATGGTTGCGAATTCGCGATTGCGGCGACGGCTCTGACAATGGAGATGAATTTGATGAAAAATATACTGTATCATAGGCGTGCTGATTAACAACAAACCTATTAGCTGAAGGCAAAGAGACAGAAGAAGTAATTTTTATCGATATCACCGCATGCATAGCTGAACACGACCCGAGCGGAAGCCCCCAATCCAATGGTTCGTTTGTTCTGTATCCAATTTTGAATTATTCTTCTTTTTTGATTCGATACACCACGGAGATTCGAGTTGAGAACTTGAGAGCCGTGTTCCGGATCCGCCAGGTTCGAGCCCTCGGGATCGGACTTGAAGTCGTTGAAACGTCGATCAATGACTCGTGCGGAGTACATCTCTAGACGTTTATCGATGGTGCGTCTGCCCACATTCATTGAAACTTTTGCTTATTTATGTTCAATTATCTTGTGAGCAAGCTATAAAACAGAAAACTTCGATAACAATTGAGGCAATCCATTCATTCGAAGTTGAGCGAGCTCGGCATCAGTGTCTGAGTTCTCAAGAAAATTTGAAGAAGAGCGTCGTGAGCCTGTTGGTCAGAAAGAGGACCATTCGAGCTTGTCAGAAAACTGAGTTGTGAATCTTGGTTCTGCTGAGTCTTCATCGACGAGGTCGAAATCGTTTAGTTGTGTTCTGCGGAACGCGAACGCAGCGCGGATGTACAAAGGGTGGGATATGTAGAGAACATATTCTATCATGCTACTATCATCACTATTATTATTATTATTGTAATTTCAATTGAGGAAATCATTCACGCATAGGAGTGGAATATAGAAACGATCTAGGGGTTGGCTTTCGAGGAAAACAACATAGTGAAGTAATGGCATAAATCGTGGTGAGCTCGCGTCAGCTCAGTTGATTCGGGTAGGAAAGACAGTGGTGATCAATCAATTATAAAAAAAGATGAGTGATCCGTCGAAAAACGAATGATAGCTTGATCGAGGCGCATAGGACAGAGGCTGTGTGTCGCCTGTGTGCTTTTGTGTGTATAAGTGCGTGCATGTCGGCGTGCGAGTGCGCGCATGTCGACGTGCGAGAGCGTGTGGTATGGGCGTGCGCGTGAAGCGACATTGTGAACATATATGATGTAGCTCGAAGGTTGCCGTGGCGGTGTGCGATCGGGGCTGCGGGAATAGTCCGCTTAAACTCCGCCGAAGCAACGGGTTTTAGGTTGAAGAACACTCCGGCGACGCCGACGTCATCGGAGTGCAGAGAGACATTAGTCTGCGGGAGGAGATGAGGATGGAGACTTATACAAAGAATGTATGTTGATACTGAGGTGCGAAAAATACACAAGTTAGGAGCAGCCGCAAACGATTCAGCAACGGATTGGCTTGCCCAGAGAAGCAGACAAGGGAGCTTGAGTTTTAGGAGAAGCGTTTAAAACAGGCAAACAAAAAAACAGAGTAAATGTGTAGATGGAACACCGAGAGAAAGCGAGCGAGCAAGCGAACGAGAGGTGAAAATGAAAACGAGAAAACGCTATCGGTAGGGAGATGGGGGATCGCATCGTTTTCAGATGATATGATATTTCTTGTACAAAGTTATTGCGAAGAGTAATACTAAGCAAAACAATATAGACCTGACACTGTGGAATTGAAAAAAAAGTGAGGCGGATAATAGGTGCGGCGTGGAAGAAGAACTTGCGCAAATCTTCCCAAGACGGGGTGTCGTTCGAACACAGAGTCCTTTGCGGATGTTCTTAAAACCCCGTCGCCACAAAACTTCCTGCGAGGGTTTCGTTGCTCTTGATTGGAAGTTGGTGGCTCTAAGACTGGTTTGAAGTGCAAAATACGATCCGGCGGAGTCTGGCAGATGTTTGTCTGGGGTTGGCTGCTCCGAAATCTTGAGGTATCTCATTTCGAGAGTAGCATAAAAACCTCAGCTGTCGGCGCGAACGCTGAAATCTTGTCGAACAGATCGACGGAACGGTTTTGACATGGTAGGACGTCTTCTACTCGGCCAGTCAATGGTCGATGCGGTTATATATTATTACATATATATTCTGACCGAGACGAAGACTATAGACATGGAGGTGATGCCGATGATGAGTGTGTGTAGAAAGCTTCTATCAACTAAGTGCCGTTGAATTCATTTTGGTTTCTCGATGAGAATCCACAGATCTTTGAATGTCAGAGAAGAATAGAATACAATGAGAATGATGAAGCGACGGCAGCATCGACCAACAAACACAACAACAACAACAACAGCAGCAGCACGTTGAATGGTGCCGTGCAATAGCGCAAAGTGACATTTCAAGCCGAAATCTGTGCGGACTGAGAAATAATCAATCCATGCCGAAGACTAAAAACCAACAGCAACAACAACACCAAACCATTATGCGCCTATATATCCCAAATTCAATTGCATTAAATAAATTTCTAATAAAAACTATAAATGAAGCCTTCTCCTTTATTAGTTTGTTCGATTTGGGAAGTTCGGCAGTGATTTTGCGAGATGTCTTCCATTCGGAAGCTTATTAGTCAGAGGGCACCTTCCAATGCTCTCGATGAGAACCTCCGTTATGAGGAACATTCTATAGGCCTCTGAATACTCCCCCGTTGTGAGTAACTTGGATAAGAATTTCGTCCAAGGTTCTCTAAAATGTTCTGTGGGTAGGACTCTAGAAGCAGTGCACGATCGGAAGTAGCCATGGGGTTCACTTTCACGAAAGTGGAACGCTGATTGAAAGGAGAACTCTAACTCGAAATATCTTGTTTTTGATGTCTTTACTCGTGCCTCGAGTCAACATCGGATTTCTATAACAATTCGCCATGTGGCACAAGACGTGCCTGGCTCAATAAACAACACTTGATTGATTGATCGATATTTCAGATAAACCCGCCTATTATCGAAGTGTGAGTTGTCCTGCATGTCGGAAGTTCGTATAGTGTCGCAATGATGGTTTTTTGTTTACTGAAAAAAGAATCCATCGTCATAGGCTTGTAACAAAGTGTGTACATTCCCGCTCGGGTCGAGGGCATTGTCCGTAGACAGTCAGCGCCCTCCGACAGGGATAAAGAGGAGTGTCAACCCGTGGCCTTTCACCGATCCTGCCCTGCTACCCTCCTGCCCCCTTAGGCCATCCCGAATCCAAACCTCGACCCTCCTCATCGTCCGCTTCAAGCTCGAAGAGTCGACAAGTGGCGGCAAGCGGCCGGTTGACGTTTCAACTTGCGCTTTTACTCCAAACAGAGGTGATCACCAACAATAGAGAATATTGGAGCGCGGTATCCTGATCTAGGATGTTCGCTCAAGGACGACGAGAAACGGCCGGCACAGGAGATCAGGATTTGAACATGGCGCCGTTCTGAGCAACGAAATCGGAGAGCGCCACTAGCCGCGGGATCTTGTTCGCAGTTTGTTTTTGCTCTCCTGGTGGGTTTACTGTCGGTTCGCTTCCTAGCGGTCGCTTATTTCGATAGTGAGTGTCTGCCTGACTGACGCGTGCGCCGCGACGACCTGCTCGGCCGCTGCACAGCGAAGGCAGCGGCACAACCACCGCTTCCACCTCGACCACCATCGTAACTGCTAGCTGGCTAGTACCGCCATAGCCGCCGCTACGTGGAAAGAGTAGAGCCTCACACTCGCATAGGACTTGCTTAGCTAGCAGCGAACTGGCTAGCTGCCTGGCCGACTGGCGCGTTGTTGATGTTGCTGCTGCTGCCGCTTCTGGATCGTGGCCTAACAACACTCGCAGCAGCATCAGCCATACATACAGGCGCTCGCTCACACACACGCAGTATACTCTCACAAGAAGAAGAGACGACAGCCAGTCAGCGGCACTGGCGGCTGCGGTGGTGGTGGCGGCGGCGGCAGGCGCACCATCAGATCAACAGCAACAGCAGTCGCACCAAAACAACGCAAGTGCAGCTGCGGCAACAGGGAGCCTTAGCTGGTTAGTTGGCTAACTACTCGACCGACTCGTGGACGTCGTCGTAGACCGACAAGTAGCGGACGAACTGACTGAGTGTCGGACTGACGGTCTGAGTTATCCGGTCGGTCGATCCGCCCGCCCGCCAGTTCGCCCGCCCCGAAAGACGGTCCGACGGTTCTACTGACTGCTCGACCGAGTAGGAGCAGAAAGTTCTGCAGTGTTGGTGCACGAACGGCTGTAGACGGTGCAGAAGTGGCGACAATTGACAGAGTATAGTGCAAACGAGACTTTTCTGAGAACCGCTGACGTTTGTTGTGCGTTTGTGATTTTCGTGCCTCTCCGTTCAGCAGTGAACGTCGACCTAAACTTCCGCAGAGTGGAAATATCTGGCGGACAGACAGACACAAACAGGAATTTGAAGCAGTACCATCATTCAGAAAGGTAGGCAATTAATTCTCTCAGCGAATCAGGCCCGACCCGCGATACGTTGTCGAAGAGAAGCAAGCGGCTCGCAATTGGTGCTGAAAGTTGTCTTCTCTGTTTTTCCGCAACGTAGCAGCGTGTGGAACTTGGCGGGCTGGTCGTGTCTCTTTTTTTCTGACATCGCTCGCGACGGAAGACTTTGCAACGTTGTGGCTAGTGACTGCTCCCCGGCCACGAGTTTTGCTTCAAATATTTTCTCGTTTCGACGGAAGCTTCATTCAAGTGGCTGTGGCGTTCAGTTATTGGTGCATACGTCGAGTTCGGGAACGCATATCGGATAAATTCAATGCGCGTCACAGTTCGACAATCGCTGAAACTCTGATGTTTCTTCACATGTTTCCCGATAGAACATCGATGACACGCGAAGGGCTGAACTAAGCCAGCCTTCGTCGAATTATCGACTTCGCCCGTCCCGAGATAAATGTCGAAGTCTGCGGGACCTGACCGAAGCTGGTGAATGTCGGGGACCGGAAGTCCGAATGTAACAAATCCGTTCCGTCGTTTGTTTGCCTGCTTGATTCAGAGTTTTCGAATCCGGGGAAACCCAGGCTTTTAAACGCCGATGAAGGCAACTATTTCCGACGCGAAACTTTGTAACTATCATCTCATATCAGCGAGATTCTACCCAATGTACGAATACTCGAACCTCCATGTCAGGTCAAGAGACGGGAGGTTCCTCCCGTGATTGAACAAACTCAAGGGAGTAGGGATCGAGAATTACAGAAAGCAACGGAGTTTTAGGTCAAAGAACTTCCCAGTCAGACTTCTCGAAACGAACACAAAGAGTTTCTCGTTATCACCACTCATTTACATTCTCCGCGGTTCGGGTCCCGAAAGATTTAGTGAAGGTCTTCTAGGAGAGTACAGCTCCTAGAAGATTTCCCGTCCCCATCTCTAATAGGAATATGTCTTTGATTTCCAGAAACGCACCACACTCTCGGGTCGGACTGTCCAATCAATCCAAGCGGTGATGCTCCCTCAACATGCCAATTTTGTTCTCATTTCTGTCCAATCACCGAGATTTTCCATCCGAATCCGATTCTGACGATCCAGATTTCGAGAGTGGAGACAGCATGGACACTGAGGACAGCGGAACTTCAGAGAAGGTGAGCTTTTTGGTATGGGATCTCCGCTAAGCAGTTTAATACTGTTTTCTTCGAAGTCTACGAAATTCGATCGGTGACATTGGAAAAGGAAATTTACCCACTGTGGACACTCCCTGTCTCCGATTATTCTGGCAACCGTTCTACGGGCCGTTTTGTCCTCGAGCGGATTTTACCAGAATTCTTTGCGTCGCTGCTCAGTGACTCGCGTCAACGTGCACCGCCTCAGCTAGATCTGGGGAGGTATGCAGTTTCGACAGGTTCTCCCATCGCGAACATTTTCCCGTTTCAACAATGCATCGTTCCCTGTTCGTAAGAGTTCTAAAAAGTCGTCTTTCCTTACGGCTTGTGTTTTTGCGTCCTCTTTCGAAGCACGACTTCGATCCTCTCTACGCTCCAATCTTCATTAGACAGCTGCTCGAAAGTACAACGAGGTCACAAGTGTCATCGATTCAGATCAACATCGGGTTTCACTTTCTTCCTTGAACGTCTGTCAGTCGTTGAGACTGGGCGCTACACGCGAGAGCTTAATTTCTTCGAAGAAATCAGTTGTATTGCTAGGTGGTTACCGAGAACTTATCTGACTTCTTGCATTTTCCATAACAGTTGTCGAGTGCCTTGTTAGGAACTCCGCGAATTTGAATTTGGCTCCCGAATTTTCGAGGAGCACTCTTTCTGTTATCTCTCTAGATTTGAGGATATTTCGTGATCTAAATTGAGAAGTTACGCAATTTATGTATGGGTGCAAAAAAGACCTGAATCCATGAAACTTTTATCTAATCTAATCCACTTTTGCGGTGGGGGTCATTCACGCCGAGCATCGATCCAAAGCTGATGTGATGATCCTATCATACGCATGAATGGATTCTGTTGAGAGCATGAAAGCTCAACGATAACTTCGCGAATTTTTCTCCATCAGAGCTATTCGACAATAACTTCTGATTCTGTCTAATTGTCGTCTATTGATTATATCTATCCACGACGGAATGATAATTGAGTGACGAAAAAGTATTAGATACATTTTGAGAATGTGACATGTATTCAATCTGCTCATTTTTGCAGGGCCCTCCCACTCCTCGGAACAATGGCAACCCTTCTACCGCGTGTAGTCCTGTGTTGGCAAGGAGTCCCGACACGACGACCGCTACGCCATCGAGTGAAAGATCTGAAACTTCCTCCAGAGCAGTCGATTCGAATCATCACAAGAAGAAGAGAAAGAAGGATGCGACGAAGAAAGTGAAGAACACGTCTGACGAGGTGACTAATTTCAGAGCCATGATCATCGATCATGAGCAACGGGTGATTCTGCTTTAGACTATGCTCAAACAGAAAACGCAACCTTTACAGCTGACAACCAAGAAGCGAAAATACACGAGGAAGAATGGCAATGGAAAAGTGAAGAAACGTCGCGAGCGAAGCATAATGATCGCCGAGAACGTCGAAGGCGACTCATTGAAACTCGTTCTGAAGAAAAAACTCGTACCAGAACTAACCAAATACGAGGGATCCCCGCCTTGTGCGCCTGGTCTATGGGATCGCGCAATACCGAAAGAGATACTTCTTAATATATTCCAACATGCTGTCGACCAAGTGGGCGCTCTGCCATTCCTTGTGACGTTAGTATCGACATCTACGTGTTCCATTCACGGAAATGCTTTGTTCTCTGATTATCCTAAACAAAGCCATAAAAAAGAGAATATCAAGCGCTTCCTTGCTTTAGTGCCAGTGGACGGATGAAATCTAATTTCCGAATTCTTTTCCATCCACATTCCAGTATGCAAGAAGTCTGCTCTGAATGGAAAGCCGTCGCGCAAGATGTATCGCTATGGCAGAAACTCGACATGTCGACAGTGAAAGTCAGTGAACATCAACTTCTCCGTTGGGTTAAATCGGGAATGTTGGCACGGGTACTTGAACTGAACCTCTCACATTTCGGTGCCGAACTTCAACATTCGACGATCGTCTCAATTATCCAGTGTTGTCCTAGGCTTGAAGTTATTGGCGTGGCCCATAATCCCAAAATAACTGTGGATACCGTAAAGTACATAATAGATAATTGTGTAAATCTACGAGGCATCGATCTTTCGGGAATCACGAAGAACCGCGGGGTTTCGCAAGTAGCGCCTGTAGTTCTCAAGTCGTTGATTGAGAAACACGGCAGCAAACTCACGCAATTGGTATTGTCTGAAAACGCCCTAGCTTCCTTGACCACCATCGTGAACATGGTGCCGGTAAGTTATCCTCATGCGACCTCAACTTTTTGTCCAATATATCGATTAAAAGCTTTAGTCCGTCCTAGACCAGTGGGAAGTTCAAGGAGAGCTCATCTCTCAATTCTTTCGTCCACAGACGAGTCTGCCGAAACTGCAGGTTCTCGACTTATCGAATATCAAGATGATGACAAATTACATCTTGTTCCCTCTCGAGCGGATACAAGAGTCGTGTCCCGATCTGAGAGTTCTTCGTCTGGCCAATACGCAGATAAGATTGGCGGCTGGCCATCCGTCGGACATCGCCAGGTCGCCTGGTTTCCCAAAGTTGGAGGAATTATCAGTCGCGGCCGTTGACGAAATCAGCGATGCCTCTCTCGACCGCATACTGAAGAAATCCGAGAAACTGACATTGCTCGATGTCAGGAATTGTCGAGGACCAAGTGTTTCGGGATTGGTCAAGGTTCCCGCTTGGGATCTCACTGAAATATTCCTATCCAATTGTGCGGCGGTGACAAATCCGGATATTGAACTCGTTTTCAAAAAGGTAGAGCGCCGTGTCCTCTTTCGAACACACCACATACTGAATACATTTCTTCGATGTTGACGCTCCCTCGTCCGAGTAACTTTCACTGAACACCCTTCTCAACTTTCCAGTGGGCTCACAGTTTGAAGGTGATCGATGTCAGCTGGGTTTCTCATGACGCTGCGATAAACTCTGCGCTCCAAACAGTGGCTACTCATGCTGATACGCCTCCTGTGGTGTACGAGTTGGACCTGCGAGGGTCGTCTGTGTCTTTCGAGACCTTGAAGGTACGTTAGGGCTGACCCTGGCCGAATGAATGAATGTCACGCTCTTCACTGAAAGCGGAGGAGAATGTTTCTCTTTAACTTTCTTAACTGAGCTCATTTCGTGTATATTTCAGTTGGTTCTTGAAAAATGCCTCCGATTGAGGAAAATCGACCTGACGTCATGCAGAGGTCTTCCCCGTGGAATCAAGAGAGTTTACGAAGGTGTCGCCTTGGAAGGTCTCCGATCTCAGGTGTTGGCTGGAAGGTTCGAAGGAGGTGACTGAAGCCCGATCCGAACTTGGTTTTTCTCGCTGGACCATTTCACGATTCCCTCATCTTCCATCATGGAGAGTCGAGTGAATTCAGTAGAAGTGAACACAGATGGTGCATGAATGAATGAATCACATAGTTGGAACAACATTGAATGACTACACTAGAATTCCTGGCTGGCGCCCACTTGGGGTGCAGAGCAGGTCGCCTTCTATTCTTCGGATTCTGTTGCAGCAAAATGATTCTGTTACCTCAAAAGCGGAACGGCTTAAGCTTCCATGCTTAATGTGTGAACGGAACAACGAGGGTACCGAAGAGTTCAGAGCCTGAGCCTAAAACGTACATGTATTGATCTCCGAATCTAGAATCAAAAGGAACAAGGTTGCATTCGCCTCCCAAAACCGAGTTCACCTTACACACGAAGAACTTCTGGCATGATCTTCCGGTACTCTCGAAACCAGATAGTGCCTCTGCTTGACGTACAGGAATTCGTGAACGCAGGAAAGTCAGTCACTGCGCTGTTCCGAAAATAAGGTGAATCTGGCGTACTCGTCGAATCGTTCACAATCGAGATACCGAACTTTTGTTCAATTGGGCTTTTCTCGAGACACCCAGAGCTATTGTTCTTTTACGCTCGGACCAATACGGTACGTTGGAGATTCTTTGTCATGACCGCGAAGAGTGGTATTTGGGCCCTTTCATGTTCACGGCGAAGAAGTGAGACTCGTCCTGTGAACGATGAAAACAGTTCAGCTATTCGGCACGCAATGCTACTGTGTTGAATTCATGTTGGATTTTTTGTAATGCTTCGCGAGATTTCGAGTTATATATATATGTAGTTCAGGAGTTCAGCGTGTACGGATAATGAAATGTCGTACGTCCTGTATGTATGGGTACTTTTACGTGTAAAGCCCTTTCCTCACATCTGAATTCGACGGAGAACGCATCGAATCGGGATTGACGATTTTCAGCTGATTTGACAGGGACGATGTTTTAAGTACGTACATGAATTGAGTCTCTTCTTGATTTAGTGCACGGGGTCCCGGCAGTAGAATTTGTTTACTATTTCGAGCGACTCACTAAATCTGGGGGCTCCAACATGAGCGTGTCTCAAAAGGAGCCCGGAGAATTGTTTTCTGACTCGCGAGGTTTTATAAAATCGCGTCTTTACTAAATCGAGAAGCGACTGTACATCGGATGATCTCCGGTCACATGGCGTTCCCTAGTGTAAAAAGTTCTGCTGGAGTCGCCGAGAGCTCCTCTGAATGAATTCAACGAGGAATATGGCGATCTTCGAAGCGAGACCGGCCGATCTGTTTTGTGGTGAACCATGCACGGAGTATATAGCGATTGATTTGTTGTCTCATTTTTCATTGTTCAGGTCCTTTTTTGGTTCAGTCATCAAATGGAACGACAAAATACAAACTGTAAACTGACCTTTCGCCCATTCTCGTTTCACACGAAAACAATCAATGTGACATTGAGTGGAAGAGTGAGGTTGAAACTTCACAACAAACACCAATTTAACAAGATCCGCCTCTCTCATAAGGTATTTTGAACGTTGTAGCGAGCGAACGAATCGTCGGACCTTTTTGCGACAACGAATGAACGATGTGTCTATAAACACAGCGAGTGTTACTGTAAATTCTTGTGACGAATGAATAAAGTCCCATAATATACGAACTGATTTCTACCGCAGTGCTCTTCGACTTTGCTAAAATTTTTCGCTTCCAGATCAGCATATCGACCATATTACCAATTAAAATATCTTCGTTTATGATTAACATTCCTGCGCCCGGTTCGAGTGTCAACCAGGGTCGTTCAATCTACCTTGAATTTCACCATCAGTTGAATCATTCGAAGAATTTCGATTTGATGTGACGAATGCGTTCCACCATCGTCGGCCTAGATGTTCGCGCTTGAAGGAGGGGCTCTCGAGTTCGCAGGGCGCACGCCTGGAGCAAGAAACCAGGTCCCGCAGTCGAACAGACTTCTGTAGTCTTTGGGGCGGTCTTCGAGGCTCTAAGGTTTATCGAACTCTCCACTCCAAGTAGCGTCAACCTGACGTGGACGCAAATCACCAGACTAGCCATTCGGCTGTGTCATAGAGTTCGTTGAGTGATCAGCCGGAAGACGCGGCATCCCTCATCCTGAGCCGTGGAACTCACCCGACTGATCTCTAACTGAGACGCGTTTGAGCCGGAGTTCGGTTTCGGGCAAGTACACTCAAACTGCTGACTGGTTTATGAAAAAGCACAGTGAAGCATTCCTCCAAGTTACCATGATGCTGGTCAGTTTTTATAGATACATCACCATTTATTTATATAATTAAAAATGGATATCTTCTCGGAAATATCGTCATCGTACAATTTATCCACGTGACACCTCTCAGAAATCTTATCATATCGCCGGCCTGTTACAATGCGACGATTCTCGACGAATCTCCTCCTCACCACCAGGCTTGACTTTTTCTTCCCACACTCAAAGTGCTAGGTATTCTTGAGAGTGGAAATGTGCAATCGCATACCGTCTCGATATTCTCCGTCGATGGGATTTCCCCCGATTGCTGACAGGTACGAGAGAAATTAAAAACAAAGGGACATGAACCACCAAACTAAACCGACATTGCCCAGAAGTTCGTTTGAATCGAGTTTCAGATGATTTCCAAACTGACGAATCAAGAATCTAAAATCCTCCTTCTAGTTTCAAAACTCAACGCTAGACTTCCCATTCTCGAGCATAGTCGTGTGTCACAACATGGATACGTTGCCGCCGCCAGGGTAAAAGTTTGCGGAGGCCGCAGCAGGGGCAGCTGGTGATGCTGGTGCTGCTGGCTCAAACAACAACCTTGCGGCGGGCAACGGCTGGACACTTCCAACCATCTGCTGTTGAACTTGTTGACTTAGAGGTGCGGACACCATCGGAGGAACAAACTGAGTGGGGATCTGGGAGGGGATTTGGAACGACTCCAAGTACTGCGCAGCTTGAGCGCTATCGTAAACGTGGGTCGGCGGAATTTGATACGACTGCATAGTTTGTTGGAATGGATAGACGACGGGAATGCTCTGTTGCTGAACTTCGTTCGCGGTTGGAGTTGGCACGAGTTCGAATCCATCGTTCGGTTCCTCAACTCGATTTCCACTCAACTCAGCTGCACTGCTCGAAACCGTCGAGGATGGGGGTCGCGGCGGTTGCTCGCTGAGCGGAAGAATCGGTTGTTCTGCTATCGCTACGGGCTGGAACATAGCTGCCGGATTATAGAACTGCACCATTGGCGCTGAGGCCTGATTTGGCATCATGGCTGCCGCTTCTGCCACGGTCATTACAAGAGGCTGCGGCAGCTCGGACACGGTGGCCGTCTGCGCAATCGGCGCCGGCACCACAGAGGTGATCGCCTGGATGGCCGGGGTATCTGTCACCATGTGCGACACGGAAACCGCGCACAATTGAGACTGCGTTGTAGGTGTTGACGTGGGTTCGCCGCTACCTTCATGGCTTTGAGGACTCATGACCGGTGGTGGGAACATCTGTATCGTGGGAGGGAAGTTCCCAACAGGAACGGTTTGCTGTCCAGGTCTCGCTGGTTCCCTGGTATCGTTGAACGAAATGGTTTGGAATTCTCGACTCAGCTCAGTGTCCGAGGACGATTCGTAGGTTGAATCATCGCCGACGTGTCTCGTTGATTGTTGCGCAGCTTGACTGGTTGCCATCGCGAGCTTGTCTTCAGCATCCTTGAGTTGTGTGCTCTGCTCGCCGACTAGCGCCAGGAGGTCGATGATGCGCGTGTCTCTGACTTGTAGTTCTTGTTCCAACTCAGATATTCTGTAGAGACGAATGATTTTAGATTTCAATAACACGATCAGATATTTCGGACAGGATATCATCGAAGGATTTCAATTTTCTTCGTATTTTGCATCTTATCACTTCCGTACCTTTGCTTTGCTTTCTGGAACTCGTCATAGAAATTCGTCTCACATACAGGAGCTACTTTTTGTACAGGCGGACCGGATTGCGGTTGAGAGTGCGACGGTATGCTGACGTTGAACGTAGGAATAAGGGGTGCCGCAGGAGGTCCGGGGAGAGATGAGCTATGCGCGTTTCTCAGCTGGGTGATAAGCTCCTCTTGCTGCTTGATGACACGTTTGAGCTCGTCTATTTGCTGTTGCTGCTTATCTGTCTCTTCCAGACACTTTTGTACCATGTTTTCGAAACCGCGATACTGACTGCAGAACTGGTGGTCCAACAAGGTCTGCTCGGCTACAACTTGCGGAGATCGGACAGCTGCTGTGTAGCACGGCTGTTTCGCCAGCATGCTCAATTTTTCCAAAAAGGCGTCTCTACCAACTCGATTCACAACAAGAGTTCTCAGTGCAACTTTGTTGAATGCGTCAATGCTGTCGTCGTTGTGTACAATGCATAGCGCAAGGGTTATAGCGCATAATGATTGCACTATGGCTTCCTGTTGCTCATTGGAGGGCAGACACAGCTCCGAAGTTAGATACGACACATTGTCCGCGGAATTCACGAATTTGGCTACATTGGCTTCGGAGCCATTGAGCCACGTCGCGATGAGGACCAGATACCCGATTCGGGTTTGGTTCGGCATGTTGGGACTTTTGAGGTAAACTGATAAGTCAAGTATCACATTATCCAGCCCTTTGTTGTTGACGATCAGGTAGGAGATTGCCATCGCTGCGAGCCAATTGCACATGGGATCTTTCGAAAGCAAGCCCTGGTGTAGGTGCTTGCCTTCCGTACAGCTGTCGAACTGTTGAACGTATTGATTTTGTAGCTCGGTATTTCCCTCGACGTAGCACTGGAAACAGTAGAGGATGGCGCAACGCAGATCTAGGGGCTGCTTCTCGGTCAACATTGACAGCAAGAGAATCAGAACTGCGGACGTAGGAGGATCTGACGGAGCTTCGACGTTTTTGAACACCGTTTGGTTCTCTGGTGATCCGCGGATCACTTCAGCCACGGTGTTTATGTTCTCCCACAGCACGTGCGCTGGTACACCAGATGCCATTAGGGTATCGCAAAGCACGGTGAGCAGTCCCGACTTCCGGATACTAACTTGGCAAGATCTTGTCACATTAGTCGGATTGTTCGGGCTGACTAGGCATCTGATGACCTTATACATTGCCAGCACGTTCGATACTTTCCCTGCCGCCCACTCGGAGTTTACGTTGTTCAGACTGTGAAGTAAGTCGACGAGACGAGCGATATATGGACCTTCCTTGAAATAGTTCAAGTTTGAGATGTTGTTGTGCAGGAGATTCAACATTATGCTGAGCGAGTCCTCAACAACGATGCCACCATCGGCGTAGCCCTCGCTCGTTATGATGTCAAGGAGGCGGTCGAAAGCCGATTCAAAAGCTACAATTTTTTGGATGTTGGCGTTTCTCTTCGTCAACTGAGTGAGCATCAGCAAAGCGTCGTTGCGGATGACCTCTCTGTTGTCGATCAGCAAGTCCATCAATCTTGAGATTCCCATCGGGCACGACAAAACTAGCGTTTGCATTTGCTTCGTCTGATGCAGGACCAGTCCTGAAAGCAGTTTTATCGCCGCCCAGCGGACAGAGAACTCGTGCTCCTGCGAAAAGAAAACTGGCTGTGAGAGTTCCGAAATCTCCGGAAAAAGTGAAGAGCGCGAGGCTGTTTTAGTAGCTTGTATTGAAATCTCGTAGTTGTTCGCCAAGAGCACGGCGGTTCCGTACCTCAATCAGCTCCAGCAACAGACTGACATTGTTGGAGTCTTTGATGAAAATTTCAGTGAACTGCTCCCCGAGTTGGTCTTGCTCGCAAATTATCTCTGCCAACGTTTCCAAAGCTAAGTTGATAATCTCGACGTCTGATCTGTCCTGGTCCAGTATTTTGACCAGAGGTCCCATTCCTCTGGCTCCCACCTGTACTCGATAAGTCTGCAAATTCGGGTTGTGGACATTAGCATCGATCCGCGCGGGCCACTGGTCGCACTGAGGCTCAATAATCAATTTAGGAACCTGTTATCTACCCTGGCAAGGTGGCGAAGGGTCCTACAAGCCTCCCTTCTGTCCGGGAGCATTGTCGCTGTTTCGATCCTGTCAACGATTCTGTCAACTGTCGAGGGTCCATCCTCCTCTTGGGGTTCGTCCCGCCCCCCGCCTCCAAGGAGCCCCGACAGAAACATCTTTTAGCTGAGAGGTTTTCGTCCAAACGCGGTGATCGAAGAGCACTGTCTAGCTTCGCAACTGAAATAGAAACGAGGCAGCTCGTCACGAATCGATGCGTTCGAATTGGAAACCTGCTGTCATAAAATCCTTTTATTATTCTACAAACTGGGAGTCAATCTACAGACGGTCAAAACAACAAAAAATCCGTCCCGATCGAAACGCAGCACTGTGGGATGAACTGCCGTTATTAGGAACTCAGCTTTACTTCAGAGTTGTGAAGAAAGAATAACACGAAGAGAGAAGTATCGAGTCTCGACGATCGTATCATCGATTTTGTACTATGTGTGAGCTCTTCATGATTGTGTTCATCCACGCGAAGTCAATTCATCGGTCCCATCCGACTTGAAGTTTTGATTCAATTCGTATCATTGACGGATAATGACATGGAGTCGAGATCAGACGCGAGAGCCGGCGTTTCGAAGTGAAATGTGGTTTCTGCACTCGGTCTTCACGTTTCAGAAATGAGAGGCCGACCTTATTCTCTAGAACAGTCAAAACTTCGCAGTTTGACGCGAACGGTAGCTCTCCGGGGCGGAATCGTTGTTCGATAAGTTCCGGTAGGGAAAGCCGACAACGCTTCCAAAACAAATGCACCGCATGGAAGAACTACGGAAACGATCTTTGATATTCGCTCGATGCATTGTCTATTCATTCGCTTAGCTGAAGAGCTAGAATTTCCAGTTCGTCGGCATTCATCGTTTTCTATATATTCCGACTTCCACGCCATCTGGTATTACAGCTGATTCCCACGTCATCAGATTGTCGCAGGGATGAAAAGTATTGGACCGTAGAAAAACTTACAGCGTATCTTCCAGGAGTCGCCGACTAGCGCATGTCTCTGGAATCGTTTCAGAGCGGGGTGCACTCGCGAACCGTACGTAGAATCAGGTTCGTCCCTGCCAACTGTCCGATGGCCTATCGTCGTTCGGCTGCTGTAAGACACGGGAGACACTGGCACACCGTCTCCCTATGAGGGTTTCGTGATGCCCAACCGGAGCAGACGGATTCGTCTTTTCTGTTGTTTTTGTTGTTGTTGTGGTAGTGATCGTAGGAATTACGTCACAAGACCTGCATCGAACATGGCGGTCGAAACTGACAGAGAGAAGTGAAAAAGCGACCCGCTCGTATCTAATGATTGATGATTGCACATTTAAAAAATTCAGGGAACTCGCTCGAGGCGAAACGAATCGCACACGCATCCACACCGTGAAAATGCCTCTCTCCTTTCGACTCGTTTGCCTTCGAGAAGTCATGAGTGGTTGAAGGAATGGGGAATAAGCAAATATTTCTCTCTTCTTTTACAGCTTCTTTTCCACTCCTATGGTCGGATTGTGAAATGAGGGAAAACTTTTGTTGATAATAATTCTCGTGGTGGCAATGATTCTCAAGGGTGAGCAGAGGAATGGTTCCTGATGGAAATCAGGACACTCGAGAAGAGGTTCTAGAATTCTAGACTGACCCATGCTTCACTTCGAGCACAGTTTCAGAATCTAGGTTCAGAGGTCACCATTAGAACTTCCAATATCATCAGAAGTTTGGGCACTTGATTCATTCTCTGCGTACGCGAGATCTTCTGTACCACTAATTTGTGAGCTCATACCGCTCTGCAGGAAGGAAAGCGTGTCGTTCCACGTCTCCTTCTCGCGCGTCAATAGAAGGACATTCTGATGATTTTGATTTTATCGATTCCGTCCACTTCTTGGCATCTACCTCTTTTACCATGAAATTTCTACATTTTAGAAAAGCAGCCCGTTTATTTTTTGAAACTCCCGAAACCTGCCAGCATTAGGTTTCGAGGAATCCCTGAAAACGACGTCAATGATGAATCTGACTGGAATGCTCGAAAATCATCTGGCTGCAAGAATTCTAAACGGAAAGAAGATAGAAATGGTATCGAGGATGCACGTGGATATGGTTTTCGTTCCCATAGACTCATATTACTCCGATGATCCAGGGCGACGATAATGGCGAAAGTGACACAGAGTGCCGACAAATGAAAATTCATGGCCAGGGGTCACAGATGAGTGAAGAGACGACACATCCGAGGAACATTCATGCTCCCTCGAAGGGTTAAATGGCATACATGGTCTACTTGAGAGTTTCAAACCTTTCATCTTACAATCATGGATATTGCTGAAAGGCGGACGGAAAGCTGGCGACAGAAAGAATGGCTGGCCCCACCCAACAGCCCCACGCAACTATCTTGGTGGAGTGGAACTCGATTGAATCCTGTACTATATTGAGGTTTAGACAATCGATGTAGACATCCCTTTGTCTTGACTCCTTATGGCAATTTTTCGAAGATTTCTGTCGCGGCTCACCCTTCTCAACGAGCTCAGTGCTGAAGAGGAAACCCTTCACTGGAGAACGGGCTCATTGATATCAGCTCGAGCCTGTCCCACCCTGACGACTCCTGCGCATTCCTCTCATCATCAGCTTTCCGCCATGTCTTAACAATAGCTTTACCCCAATGTCTGAGACCTTCAAGTGATCTTCATTCCGTGGAATCCATCACAGAAACCTTCTTCGTTGAATAAACTCGTTGCGGTATCGTCTCTTCCCCTATCTGTAACCTCTGACCTCCAAGATAGGCAACACAAGACTCAATAAAACCCGCAACTCCCAAGAAAACGATTGGAAACGCATGAAATGGGTAGGAACCATCGTGACTCGTCGGAAGAATACGCATTTAGTAGCCTACTCCGCTACTTCGCTCCACAGTGAAGTACGAATGAGTTTTTCTTTGCCTGTGCTGTTCTCTCTGCGCACCGGCACTGCTTCCTCACACGGTTTCCTTGGGCTACCGTCCCATCCCTTTAAATAATGCGTTCATGGTGTAAANCCTTCCCAGTTATCTACAGCTAGACTGCTGCCCGCCGAGAACAACCGATCCAGCCATACTTTGCTCCGCCAAAACAGCGGGCGCATGGACTCGCAAAACGTAAACAAAACAACCCTGTGCTTGTAAACATTGGGGCCCTATTGCCGTCTCCCCCGTCCCATCCCTTTAAATAATGCGTTCATGGTGTAAATAATGGGCGCTTGTGAGCGGCACCCGGCTCGGGTCTTGGAGGTGGGGAAGCCGCCAAGTTTGAACTCCAGGCTTGGCGAACTGTCCATCGGGAAGCTCATCCGTTTTTCCGCGATCGCTGAGTTCATAGACCAGGTTATAACCCAACTTTCATTATTCAATGAAGACTCATCCCGTTGCGGGGATGCAAAGATCTTGTGCAGAGTAGATGCCGCCGGTTGGCTTGAATCCCATTCGTGACGAGTTATCTACGTTGATGTTGTGGCGGAGAATTCGACTTTAATCTCGTTTGGACCGGACAGTTTCTAGAAGCTCCACAACACAACTGTCCGAATTTTCTCGCGGACCTAGCGCGCCCTATCGCCCGGTTTACCGCAGTCGGGGAGCTCTGCTGAGCAGACAGTGCAGTAGCAGAAGGCCCGAGAGAAATCATAGCGGAATGAGCGGCGCGTGTCAGCAGAACTTGAGAATATTTCTAGCGGCTGTGTGTGTGTGTTGTCGAGTTTCGTTGGTCCCTGAACGAAAGTAATCCCGCAAATTTTCCGGGAGCTGGCGACAGGCTTTTATTGAGTTGCCATCCAACTTGTTATCGAACTCCACCGACGAGAGATCTGAAGAAATTCCCGTCAAATGTAAGTTGTTCCCATCGTCACGATTTCCCTTTTCGGCGTCGCTTTTCACGCCGCGTTCTGGACTAGGAGAATCAGAGGGAGGCAGAAAATCATAGACAACATCTGTCGGTTTTTCCCGTTCTCATTTGTTCAGTGTAGTTTCAATGCCAAGCAGTGGGCTGCTCACGGAGAACCTTTCTAGTATGTGAAATTTCCTTTGTTTTCGTCTAGACGGGATCACGGAATGTGGGTGCTCATTCGTTTTGGAGTTCTAAACAAACCTTACGCAACTCTGGAGTGCAAGTTTTCGTATTCGGCGGTACATGAGTGCCAAATGCACCCGCATTCGACCCTCGAATGAAGATTTGTGACTTTTTCTTGACTGGGGAATTGCGAATTTTAAATGAATTACTTCTAGACGGCTAAAAATGATCCCCAGTGATGGTATTCCCTCGCTCCCAAATGTTCTCCGGCGAAGCTGGCCCATTTAGAAGCTATCTATGAGCAAGGAGTTGGCGGAACTGGCAGAAATAGTAAATGATTAGTTGAAAAAACGCGCTCCCAGAGAGATACAGAGAACTTTTGAGCTTTCGTATGAATGAGAAGTTAAGCTGGCGATCTGACGAGCTCCCTTCACACTAAACCTGACTTGGATGCTTCCCTTGCAGCTCTGCGATGGGATCTGTTGACGAGAAAAACAATGAAGCCCGCGCTGAAGGTAACATCGAAGAGCTTATCGTTTGTTTTCCGATTCTGAGGAGGCTTCTGTGCCCAGATCCATCGGTCTATGTTGCTGATCTACGGTCTATGCTGCCATCGGTCTAGGTTGACCTCAAGAGTTTGTCTGAGAAGGGCCTTGATCGAGCTCCTTGTGTTGCAGGTGGCGCCGGTGAAGAACGGGAAAAGAAAGTTCGGGGGTTCGATCGTGGTCTCGAACCCGAGAAAATCTTGGGAGCGACAGACGCAGGCGGCGAGCTCATGTTTCTGATCAAGTGGAAAAACTCCAGTGACGCCGATGTTGTACCCGCGAAGATCGCCAATGTGAAATGTCCCCAAGTGAGTTCACCAGCTTTCCACATCTATTGTCCCTCGATTCTCCAACAAAGCGTCGGGAAGTGCCGCTTTCCCCTAGAAAGCTCGTCTGAAGTTCCGATTCCCTTTCTCCCAACCTAAACGCGGTCCCATCGTCTTTTCAGATTGTTATCAAGTACTATGAAGAGCGCCTCGTATGGGACTCATCGACCTGTGGGAAGGACAAGAAGTAATTCACATCACCACCCACTTTGTACACAGCCAGTGTCATTTCGATCCCCCGAAACGAATAACATATGATCATGAGGTGGATAGCTGGAAACCTTGTACTGCATCAGTCGATTAGAGTAGCGAATATGTGTGTGGTTCATCGCAGATCCTTCTCTCAGCATCGGGAGAGAGTTCTGAGTTTTTTCATGTGACGAAAATCGAAATTTCAGTCAAGTTCTCATTCAGGGTTATCATGAGAGTGCGCCTGTTTTCAAACGTTCTCCAATGCTTTCTCGCGATGTGATGGCACGAACTCCCAATATCCGCCATTTGCTGACATATCCAGAAAAGACTCAGCTCTGAGGTTTTGAATAAATGCATTTTCCATGGAGTTCTGGTCGATTTTCTACGGCAAGTGGACAGCCGTTGATTTTCCTTACATGAACACTACCATGGCATTCTCACAGTGGACCGAGGGCGGGGGATCGGGCCGTAATTTTTTGCTAATTCTGTGTATTGAATTCCGGTTCGGATCAGGCAGATCGTCGCCGGAAAAAAAGTAGGACAAGCATATTGTGGGGTATTACATACGTTCCGTATTTCTTATCGTTTTCTGACGATACGGTGAGGAATCGGGTAGTCCTATAGGTTATCGCTCGTTCCCGTGAATGCGACTCAAGGATCCAGGATGAGAAGATCTTCCACGGTCTGGTCACAACAGCTGCTCCGATAGCGTGGCTGAGGTGATTCTCGATTCGAGAAACCGCCAGCCTCCGGTGGATTCGATTAACGCTCGTGTGATTTCGCCGATCATAGTCGTTAGCAAAGATACGTATGCTCAGTCTGAAGTGCGCTGACCTGTTTTTGAGAATAAACTTCGATGTGGGGCTGCTGAAATACCGTCGAATTCTCATTGGTCGAGGGGCGCTCCCGCAAAAATCAACCATCCCAAGCTGCGGCCCAACGATTCGTTTTCTTTCCTCTCGTCATTATACAGGCATGCAATAATCACACTCGTTGACGCTCGCTGTTTCATTGGTATTCCCCTATTTCTGCGTTTCCTAGGAACGAGAACGAGGTTCTTTTCTATCTAAGTGGATATTTTATTGGAAATCTCGAGCGGCGTTACCAGGCAGTATTCTGACTGCATAAACGGCGTTTTCTCTTCGTTGCAAGTGTTTCCTTGGACAAGCGTCCGTACCGCTTGTCCCTGAACATGTGTCCAACTGTGCGCAACCGGCTGCTCTTCGCGGGCCCCAACCAGCCATGTCAGTGGTCAAAAACCGCGGTCCTGGAACCGCAAGATCTTCAAGGCTGCGACACCGCATGACAACAAGAATATTGCGGTTCGGAACCGCGATTCTTGATCAGCGGCAGAATCTAGTGCGAAGCCTTCGCCAACATAACATTGCGCTCTGACCCTATGACAGTTTTTCTCAAGCGTTCCCGTTCCCTCCTCCTCTCCAATTAGTTGACGTTCGCGTGCACATTCTCGACTGGCAGCCACGCCACCCTACAGCGCCGTGTGCTTGTGGCCGTGTAAGTAGGTTGCGAAACGGCAAGATGAACACTCGAAACGCAGTTTCGGAAGAGACTGCCGGTGGATGCTTATGCTTAACCGAGACAGCACTAAATCAACTGCGACAATGAGCGTCTGATCAGCGAATCGGGAACAGTGCGAACCGTGCCTCTTTGGAATCTTGACTATTGGAATACACTGCGTTCGACTTAGGTCGGTTTTCGATTTTTCTCAATCTACGGGGTTCGAGGCTGATGCGAGATATAAAGTGTCTGACTGCTGCTCTTTCTGTCTTGTAAAGCATGGTTCTAGAATTTGAGGATCTCTATACAGAAAGCAGAACGGCTAATTAGGACGGAATATTTAGTGAATTCGACCTACGTAGACTCTCGGGCACCAATTAACAACTTGAGTCGCGACGCCATTGTGAATGGCTTCTGCGTCCTGAGAATTCCGAGGAGTAGGGCATGGGAATGACTCGACGACAGAGGCTGCTCACTTGAAAACCTACGGGCAGAGTTCGAGCTCTTCAGAGTTATTGGAGGTAATTGGGACAAACTTCTCAATTTGCGTCGTTAAGTCCTGGAAGCCGTGCCTCCGACTTCACTTCAACAAAGAAGAAACTTCAGTATAGTGCGTTTCATGCCCGGAGAGACTTGGGCGGATCCGGCTCCCAAAACTCTAAACAATATTTTCGTTCTGGGAGGAGCATTCGAGCACATAGGTTGATCGTTCGTAAGAAAGAATCAGTATCGTCGGTATTTTAGTCGATTTTTGTTCTCCATTGGTTGGAAGACTGCCAGAAGAACATTCGTGGTCTGGATTTCTTCGGGTCTGGACCGCGGTTCCCTTCCTGTGGTTCTCGAGTATCCGAAACTTGCGGTTCTCGAAAATGCAGCTGTTTGCCATAATTTTCCACAAACTAACCACTTCGATGGCTCAATGATTTCCTCAATGGTTCCATTTCGACTACCGGTGCGAATAGAGCAACAAACAGAAATGAGTGAATATGGGTCTTGAAAACAGATGAATGATCGGAATAAAGAGCTGCACGGAGCTCTGGCCATTATGATCCCTAAACCGCGGGGAACCAGATAGGGACAACGGATCCTCGACCAGAGATAAGCCTCATTCCTCTCATCCATAAAGTTATTTCCGGTGGAAATGACTCGTTACGGCGCTCCATTAATTCCTGCGGTCTGCCACCGGGAGACCACACGGCCTGGACGAAATTCCGCATCGGCGACCTGAGCTCAACCGCTGACTTCGTGTCACTAAATATTCATTCTCGAAGAGAGCGATCTCCAGAGGGATGACCAGGAAATCAATTCATCTTCACCTCAGGCTCAACCACTCAATCACAGCTGCTATCGCAAAGCCCTTCATCTATTCTCATGCATTTATCCGGCTTCAAAATGACACCAAACCGGTCTGGTTATCTCACAGCCGGCTAAAATGAAATTCAATTCAGTTTGATAATTGCTATCCATACAATCGAGGTTGTCCTGTAGTTCAGGATAGTTGAGCACTTCCTTAGCTACACTGTCACATTTCAAACTTCCTTTTCGTTCATGAACTCTCCTCCCGCGAAGCCTGCGCTCGAAGTTCTAGGGATTCTCCCCGGTAATCTCATGGTGGATTATTCAATTTATCGTCGGTATTCGCGGAGTTACCGCTGGAAGGGATCTGCGGCTTTCAACTCAGCTGTGCATGGCGAAAACTCGGGAAGCTTTTCACCAGAATCAGGAAAATCCAGATTTGCAGTGAGGAATAATGGCCCAGGAGATGAGATCGCCGCCTTGCAACGCACGATAGGCCAAGTTGCCGATGTAGGATCGGCAACTGAGTAAATCGAAGAGACGTCCTGTCGTTCGAGATTCATACGCACGAGACCCATTTGTGGTCCCACCTTGAGGTCATCGATTGACTTCTGCATCGAAAGTAGTTCATCTGTACCTACAATCCGCAGAACTCAGAGTAGTGCGTCGCTCAGCTGGCTCGTTCTCGAATCGTCGCGTTCCATCGATGAATGATAACAAAAATGACTCCACCCAATGTCAAAGCTTCGATGTGAATTCTGTAGAGCAGGATGTAATCGATTGGACACTCGACAAGAGGTTCGCAAAGCCTTCTTGAGCTATGGATGCTCCGTCAATGATTCCGAGATCCATGACGACACTCGGTGGTGTTGGGTTACCCAAGAAGCTCATATTGCCGAACTTGTGATCAAATAAGAGGAGTGTAAACAGCGATCGCTCTCATTTTGATGTTATTTTCCGTGCGAAATTCTATCTTGTCTCATACATACTTTTGACTATCGTCAAGTTTTGCAATAATCCCGAAGAGCCTGAGAGCCGAAACACACTTGGACTTCCCCGACCTGCCAATACATATGCATGACGAGAGAACTGCTGCTCGGTTGCTACACACGGAAGCAAACGTTTCATCCTTCGATATTCTTGCTCATGAATCCGTTGAATCTGTCAGAGCTCTAGCTCTGGTCAGGAAGCTTTCCTCAGATTCGTATCATAATTTTAGCGCACTGTACATATTCCTCAATCTCTCGCGGATTGGTCACGACCATCGAGCGTTGGGGAAAAACGCGTGCATCACTCGTACTATCCATTTTGAATATTCCGAACAGAACCTGAACTTTCGGAAATCGCCGACTTCGGAGTCTCAGGGAACGTTCTCATTTCTCTCTAGACATAATATCGGATCGTTTGACTCGGTTTCGGTCCAAAAAAAATGTGTGGGATATTTGTGTAGCGTCGAACATTTTCAAACTCGTCGCTTCCGTCGAAATTCGCGCCCTGAATGCTGCGGCAAACATCTTCCAACAACGAAGATCGAGAAATGGTCTCGACCCACCTACGGTACGCAAAGCTTTCTCGAACGATGAATCCAATTTCCGTAGATGACCCCTTTCGTATCAGAGGGGCGCGCCGGTCACTGTCCAAATGGACGTCGGAGCCGGCGATTAATCTCTGGTAGAAACATGGTCTTCAAACGAATCTCACAGAGTGTTACCACGATCACTGTCCGAGGTGCCATCACGACCGCTGGCTCAAAACGACAACTGAATTCCGATCCGAGCTGTACTCCGGTCCAATAACCACTCAGAGCTCAGAGTGCGGAAAACTGTTGTTGCTCGAGCGATCGGTCCATTTAAGCGAAATTGAGGCTCAAACACAGACCTCAATGAATGATTTTCAACGCTCAATGGGAAAACGTCGCTGCTTGGTGGTGGAGGAAAGTAGCATTCGGACGGATGAGGTTGCTTGTTTCCTTGAGGCTCAGGAGCATTTTTTCGTGGATCTCTTTGTTGGAAAAATATTTTTTGCAGCTCTCGGAGATCGCTGCCTGATATCTGGATGCAAGACGCACGAGGAAACTTTGCGTCGAACTGGATGAGCATCACGCTCGAAGTGATCTTGATTTTGATTTCTTCAACATCCTGCTCGCACTCCCGAGTCCACTTGAACGGAACGTTCTGACGCAGCAGCTGATACAGGGGAATGCCGTGCTTGCGAGATCTCCGATGAACGAGCCGTAAAACTTAACGATACCCATGAATGATCGAACTTCGGACTCATTCTTTGGTGATGGAATGTCGATCACTGCTTTCACTTTGTCATCTATCTTCTCGATTCCGCGGTCTGGAACCCGGAATCCCAAGTAATCGATCTGTGACTGAAAGAACGAACTTCTCTTCACTTTGATGTGAAGATCGTTGTCGAAGAGACGTTGAAGCACGTTTCGAAGAAGTTCTCGGTGGTTTTCACTGGTGTTCGAAACTACGATGATGTCGTCATAGAACGCTTTGACTCCTTGTAGTCCTTGTAACACTTCTTCCATGCAAGAAGGCCGAGGTGCAAGTCGGTTAGCGCGCCAAGCGCCTCTCTCTCCTACGGCCGGGAGCGGCCGCCATTACCGTTTCCTATATAAATAAATCAGAGTCAAGTGCCTAGTCAGTTAAGAATGGAAGCTCGTGTGATATCTTAGCTAGCAGTGCATACTTCACGACAAAGTAACACTTGGGTATTCGCCGCTTTTCTGTGAATTCCATTCCAATGTTGAGCTGAACGTTCCGCCACGCGGTGTGGTCGTAAACTCAATTTTTCAGACGAGCTCCTTAAGAGACTCAGCCGACTTCTGGGACCTATGAAAGACCCGCCCACACTGACTTCTCTGTCCGTGCATGACGTTACGCGTCCGTTGTTCCAGTACATGTCTGATCAGGATACGTGTGACGAAATGTTCCGTTACACTTCATCTCAATCAGAATCAATAGCAGTCAGTTATTTGGGCGACAACCATAGAGAGGGTCCTCCCGCTTCCGACTGCTGAATGTGTGGAAAGTTGTTTCATTTGCTTCTAGCCGAGAAGACCGAGAACAGACCAAAGAGAAAGATGCGCACGACTTGAAGGACGGCTTGCCGCTACTGGAGAGCGGCTCGAGGCCACGGTGAGTATCTCGTCCTGATAACCCGATTCTTCTCCACGACTCTAAATGTAGCGCTCTTAACGGGAACGAGAACATCTTCATTCTGCTCTGATTCTCTTGTGAGATCTCGGAGCCCTCCTACGGAGCGAAAAATCCTCGAGCCCTCCTACGGAGGGAACGAATGGGGACTCTGTTTCCATCTCTGCCCTCCTGTAGAACATAAATAGGTAGTTCAGACGTAACACTGTTTCCCGATTGCGGTCTGGCTCGGTTTTCCCCAGAAAACACAGAAATCGACACAGCGCTCACTGACTCGAAGGTATTTTGCGCAGAACATCACATACTGAAGCATTCATGTCCAGTGTCAAAGCTTTAAGCTCGACTCAGCAATGTTGACAATGTCGCCATATTCTCGACGTGAATGACCAGTTTGAGGTGCCTTCGCTGACGTGAGCTCCGACTTCTCAAGGTTCCCCGTATGTAGCCAGGAAGCCCGACGCCCACAACACCAGAGTCTTCGTCGTTTCGTGAGATCGTGGACCTCCGGTCCAGCCCGAGTTATCTGTAACTGCTGCTTCATCCAGAGGGTGGATCAGGTTACTGCCTTGCCACTGCCACACACTTTGTTGCTGCTCGACTCGATGCAAGCAACGTTTCTGATGCGGTACATGACATTTTGGCCCCGGACACTTTGGCCCCAGACAACTCCTCCACAGATGTTCTGAGCCTGATTGTTGTTCCTGTTGAAAATACCCCACAGTCGTTCACAGGGTGAACTTAAAAACGGAGGATTACGGTAGAGAGCTTTGAATAGAAGAAAATCTTGAAAGAATTTGAGAAGTCAATGAGGTGTCGGGATGTAAAAATCGTGAAAACAGGATGACAATGTATGTTTATGTCAAAAACCTAGCTTTTAAAGCAGAATACAATAAGTTCCACAACAAGCGACGAACATAGGGAGGAAAGCTTTTCAAGAATCATGTTCAGATTCCTCGGGCGATCTGTGTGTTGACGTCGAGAGATAACTAGCCACCCGCGTAACAGAAGAGAAGCCAGTTGTTAACCGAATATGTTACCGCCAAGACAGATGAGGGTTTGCACATGGTTGCCATTTTCTGCGACATGAGTAAAGCATTCGACACAGGGAATCATTATAGACTGCTGAATAAGTTGGAAAGACTGGGAATCCGTGGACCTGCTCTTGTACTCCTCCGCTCCTACCTCCGAGGTCGGTCCCAGGTCTTCAGATTCGGACAGGAATCGAGCTGTTCTGAGTCAATCGACTGCGGAGTACCGCAGGGCAGTTGTTTCGGACCTATCCTCTTGGCTTTGTACATAAATGATCTTCTTGAAGAAACAATGGATGGACTTAGCATCGCATTCGCGGATGACACCTCTTTAGTGGTCTCCCATGAGGACCAAGAAATCCTCGAACAGACTGCTTCTGAGGCTATCACGCGAGTTCAAAGATGGTTGAATCGTAATGGGCTCGTGCTAAATATCAGTAAAACCAAATACCTGAAAGGGAAAAAAACTAAAGACTCGAAGATCCGGATACATGAACCGGACTGCTCCGGTAGCGCTCGGTGCAATTGTCTGTGCATTTCCGAAGTCTCGTCCTATAAATTCCTCGGGCTGTATCTCGACTCCAACCTATCTTACTCGACACATGTAGAAAACGTGTGCTCCAGAATTCGATCGGGTTTGGCCATTCTATCGAGGTTGCGTTTCATCTGTTCCACACGCTTGAAGAGGTCCATCTACTTTTCCCTAGTCGAATCCAATATACGATACATGATCACAGTGTACGGAGGAGCTCGAGAGGGCTTAATCTCGCGAACCACGTAGCTGCAGAAAAAAGCTGTCAGATTGATTGTAAACGCCTCACGATACGCGCACTCAGGTCCGATATTCAGAGAGACCGGCATTCTTGAGTTCAAAAAATTATACGCTCTGTGTGTGATGTCGAAATTCGATCAGCTCTTGCCGCGCCTCCCCAAAGGTTCGCTCCAACCGACAAAGCTCTGCAAAACACGTAGTAGAAAATCCATGAAGCCAAACTTTATCCGTCTATATAACCAGATACCAAATACGATAAAAAACTATGTTGATAACGACCTTGTAAGTAAGACTGCCTTCATCAAAAGAATCCTGCGCACACACTATATCGATGCTGATACGGAAGACCTGAAGTCACTGCTGTACTAATTATTGAGACTTTTGACTTGGCATCTGACACGTTGAGTTATGTATGTATTGCAAAACCTCCCCCCCCCCCGGCTTCGAGCCGTAGTATGTAGACGAACGAACGAGTCTCCGTGCGACTGCGACACGGATAGTTATCCACTGCAGGCACTATTGAACTGATGTAAAAACTGATATAAATAATAAAAGTTCGTCATATGTTCAAGTGTGCCATTGGCAACAAGACGGAGGAACGTCCGCTGGTTACGTTCTCTGGGGCCAAAATTTCTCGGGCCAAAATGTTTCGGGTCAAATCGTCCGGGGTCAAAATGGTTGGGGCCAAAATGTCCTGCTCCGCTATACATATGGAGTACCACGACGGAAGAGATGATGATGGAGAAAGATTCTGATAATGATGATGAGAATTATAAGTGACGAAAGAAACAGTAAGAACAAAGAGACGAACGTTATTCACAAGTAAGTGTGAAAAAACTGAGTCATTATTCCCGTTATGTCTCTTGCATAAAATATTCCCATCTTTCTGGGAATCATGGGCCTCATTTTGAGTGGTTCCTTATACGTTGCGTCGTCGACCAAGACTGGCAACTCCGGATTTTGCGACAGTCTCGAAATAACTTTCTGATCTAGTGCGATGGAGAAAACTGGGGGTTCTTATTTGAGAGCGCTCTCTATGTGATCCGACATTCGGCCAATAACATTCAGACCTGAGACTCAACGACCGTTCGTTGTATGAACCACAACCGTAAAATTCACTTTCCGATCGACGATTACATCGCCACCAACAACACAGAGATACAATCCGATAGCAACAGCGACGCGGCCTCCGCCGGAGAAAAAAGTGTTCTAGGAGGAAAGAATTATTTTTCCGTTTTTTTTTGTGTTAGTTGCCTCTGGAGGCTTATAAGAAACATGAAAATAGAAGTTCCCACAAACATTCTCAAAATTTCCCTGAGTTCATGGACATGAACTCTCTGATGCGGTCACACTGAGTTTTACTGAACGACTCAAAGATGACAACGATGGGGGAATTATTACCCTTGCTTCCCGTCTCAGTCTCCGATCTGAAAGCACTCAACGAACCCTTATGTACTCATCTTTCGTCGGTTTCGGAGCATGCGAGGGGAATTTTTATGGTTGCTGCTGCTGTTTGGCTCAAAGAACTCTTCGAATTCCTCTCGGACAACCTTCAATTTACTTTCTGCTTCATCCATGGTAACGACTCGATGCGTGGTCGAATGTCACGCGACGGCAGTTTGTCGCGCCTCATGTTCGAGGGTGGCTTTCTTGTTTTCGCAACTTGAAGGCATGAACAGCGTCAGAAGTCTCAGGAATCCTATTCCGACATCAACCGGGTCAGATGTGACTCGAATGTCACGACGAGCTGCACATAACTAATGAAATGCTTCGCTGGCCAAGAATGTGGAGTCATGAAGAGAAATTGGCGCAGTGGGTGATTGCTGGAAGCAGCCGAGAAAGATATCTGGATCTCCGACAAAATTCCCAGCTGATGACTTCGGCAAAAGAATTCACATCCGTCGAAGTCATTCCCGAGCGGAGGGCTCTGAGTGAGTCTTCGCTAGACTCCGTGAGCGCAGATTTTTAGCATCATCTGTTGCCTTCGTGTGACATCTGTTCGAGAGAGTGAGAGAAATCACTTTCGGGCAGCCAATTTCTCAGCCGGCATAATTCTAGACTCCTGAAGAGAGAACAAAGCCATGGTAACCGGGAAAGTGTTGCTCCTGACTCCTGACGCTCACAGGGTTCTTCCAGTTTTGAAAAGTCCGACTCGTCAGAATGTTGCGGCGGAGAGCGCTCTTATTCTCCCGCAACCTGTCACAAGAAGAAATTGGACTCGTGGGACTAGCTGTCGGGGCTTGAGCTTTGATAGTAACTCCGCAGTGAAGCCGAACTGGCGGTTTCCCGTGACGAGATCCTATTGTACGCCTTGACCTCTGTTCCCGACAGAGGAAGTTTCCGAGCGAGCTGGCGAAACCCATTCTTCCACGGGACATATTCGGAAACGAGGTTTTGATCGAATTCGAAAGAGTTTGCTGAGCTTGCTTGAAAGCATCGGATTGTGGCGCATTTTGTCTCTTTTGGAGCCGAATTTGTACCCAGTTACTTGAGATGATTAGGAGTTTTGCTGATCTCATCAATCACAGGATACCACTCCGCGTGATCTACTTCTACCAAACTGCAGCATTCGATAAAGTCAACCACAGTATCCATCTCGGAGAAATGGTCAGCGTCGGAATTCATCGAAAGACCATCGGGTGTTGCCGACAGATCCCTCATTCAGAGTCAAGGTTGACAACTATCTCTCTGTTCCGCTTCCCGGTGCTTCAGGGATACCCCGAGGGGAGCCCTCTTACCGCTTCGTTATGTTATCTACTTTGTTGGCATCAGGTGTTACATTCCGCCTTTTATCGACTTCCTCTTGCATGCTGATGATCTGAGGATATTTGGCCCGACTCGTGATAACGTTGATCGCTCCACGCTTCAAGCAGCCATTGATGGAATATCACGGTATTGTACCGACTATCATATGCGCCTGTCCCCGTCTAAATGTGCTGCGCTGGCCTACAGAGAAAAACACGAAAATCACATCAGATACGATCGTCAGAAAGCCCGAAAAACTGAATGCCATCGAGATACGCCACTCAGCGAGATCGTTTTACTTACCATCCTGTATTCACCTATATCAATTGCTTGTTGTCTTGTTGTGCGATTTGGTTACCTTTCAGGGATTAACACATTCGAGAACTAGAGTCCGCGAACAAATAATTCAGGTGTTCCCTTTTGGCGAATACCGCTTCCCTCGCTCCTACCATGGAGCTGCTTGACAGTTTCCACTTGGAGCTCTTGTGGAGCTTCTACTTCGTGATCTCGATCACGACGGCGACCTAGTGGGTGCAAACGGTTTCTCTCGTGGAATATGCGCCAAAATCCTCAAAGATGATATTCAAAGCGATATCTTTGCACCACACCTCAACTATCTGCAGTGACATCAATGTGATCATATATTTGAGAAATTTCATGTGATCTGCTCTAATAAGGAGTTATTCAATCGGCAATGGGTCTATTGAAGCAGAACAGCTTACTCGGGAAGCCGGAATAGGGGTAAACCATGGCATTCGGGAGTTGACACCGGGACTGACCAAGTGTTGGATGGCCGGAGAGTCTTGGGTGAGCCCGGAGAGAAAGGTGACCATTAGATCTGTTCTTGAAGTAATTGGCCACCGGCAGATGAGTCAAGAGCTCCGCTAATACCTCCTCCCCGAGACAATAAGCACCTTTTAAGCCAGGCAAACACTGCATCCGGATCGGATTCTCTACTAGACGTCGTATCTTTCTGGATACTATGAGCAGCCGAAGACGCTGATAAAAGAACTGCACGTAAGAGTTTTTCCAATTTCCCTTTATCGTTCCCGTTGAACCCGAAGCAGTAGCTTTGGTTCGGGGAATAGGAGCTGCCCTATGAAAGAGTTCCTCGATAGCCCGTTTACATCTGTCCCGATGTGGAAAACTCCGGCGGAAGATAAGAAGAGCCTGAGAAAAATTGAAGCCAACTTTTGTTCTTCTCTACGAATTTTCCGCAGGCGAGTTTGACTGCATTCAGAAATTAGCGATCAAATGTGTGATAATTAGGATCAGTCTGTGGAGTTATCGTTTCTGGAATCTTCAACTTGAAACAATGAAACAGTAAATTGCCTCAAAAAAAACATGAGATTGATACCGCGTAACGCGCTTCCCAGGGGAACAACAAACGGAATTCACATGCAGGAGACCTTTTTGGTTTCTCTGGGAGTTCCTTGGGGGCGTATCCGCTTCGACACCCTATGTTTCGTATCATGGCAGTGCTTTCCCAACTTGACCTGGGTATCATCAACTCACTTTATTGCCGATTCAGGGATCGGTCCTCCTCGTCGATCATTGTGGCAGTGTAAGCGTTTTGTGTTTCTCTTGGAAACTCCGATGATACTAATTGTTGACAGCTTGTTGCGTAGACGGTAGCGCGATGAGAGCTCCGAAGGGTTCTAGAGCTTGGGACCTCACAGTCGGCTTTGACAATGGAGCTCATTGTTTTCCGCTGAGGTCCCGCGAGTACGGTGACAAATTCGAACTCACGATCAATCACGGGGATCTACTCGCCACACTGCGCGCCTCGAACCACGACGAAGAAACATAGACCGATTGGCAAAGGAACGATCTTGTTTTCGAATAGAACTCGACTCCTCTGTGTCAAAGCTCTTCCCTACAGACATCAAAAGCCTCTGCTCTTCGCTCATTTTCTGGAATAAACTTCCCGGCCGTTGGTGAATCCGCTTCGCGCAATCGCAAGCGGCGGATCCCTCACCACTGATTTCTATGGAGGTTATCATCTGGGACGGAAACCTGCGAGTCTTCATGTTTTATTTGATAAAGAGTAGAACTTTTTTCCTCAACTCAAGTTAGTGCCAGAGCTGCGCTCCTACCGTACTCCGATGCTTGCTTGGCGTATGTCTCTCCTGAGACTTGTGTGTCTGGGGCACTGACCCCCGCTACCGACGACTTACGGCTTTGATGCCAGGATCTAGCTCTTCTCGATTCCCCATCGAATTCGCCAAATTAGCAATCCAATGCTGCCAGGAGATCAATGAGAGTCCCGCGACACCAAACATTCCAAGCATTTCGATGAAATGTGTGTGACAGTGACAACTGCATCAATGTCTTAGTCCTTAGCTCTCTTCCATTGCAAACATTCAGGTTATACTCAAAGTCAGACAGAAATCTACCGCCACCCGACAAGGAGAAAAAAGAAAATAAAAGTTTGAGCTTCCAGATTTTCCACCGTTTCGCAGTGGAATGGGAAACATGGAATTCCACTGGAAAGCCGACGCTCAGAGAATCTACAATTCTGGATGTAGGCTCCTCAAACCGTTGCGATTCTAGAAACTTTGCGTTTAGATGTCGGTTCGCTTGGAAATGATCGATTCGTTCAGCCGAACGACTTCCATAACTCTGTTCTGGATTTTCGACTTCTTTGAGAAAACTCGAGGCCTGAGTGAGATTGAGGCACAGTGGTGGAAATTATAATGGGATCGCTAACGTTTTTCGTGAATTGTCAATGATGGTATGTATTCACATCTGGGAAGGCATTCCACAACAACACAACTGCAAGTAAAAATTGGGTGGATGACAGATCCGCCCCCGAAGCTGCGTCATCTGATTCGGCGCGGTTCTCGTCTCAAATCTCGCAAGTGTTGATTGAAATCTTCGGAATTTCTTTTCGAAAATTGAAATTAAACTTCATTTATCATCTGAGGAGATCACCGTCTGGCACCTGTCGCCCAATTGCAAGCCCGATGTTGTATAATTGATTCGATTGTAGGTTATATAACGATGGGTCAACTTGAGAGTACCCGACATCTTCCTCCACCTGGTGAGGTGATTCTAACCTCTTGGAAGACTTCTATCATGTCGGAACGAGACAGGAAGACTGAGTTTTTCCGCTACCTCCGTCAACCACTCCCAGATTTCGATGAGTGAGTAAACTGTCTCCTTCGATCTCTACTTGACAAGACTCGGTGAGCAGTTTTTACTTTTTTTTCCCGTATCTCTCAAGATCTTTCAAGAAATTTTGAACAACGCAACTGGAGTGACTTATCCTCCATGGGATATTGTTCTTTGAAACGACATTCTGTCGATGGCTAAGACTTGAAGCTTCTTCAACAAAATCCAACCCACCTGGGAAACATCGAAGAACCTACTTTTTGTTAAAGTAGTGGAGTATTTTTCTCCTGGTCAAAGAAACTCTTCGGAGGATATCGGATGCGCTCCGATCTTTTTACCTCGAAGAATCTCAAGAGAACAGGGTGGCCTTTTCCCAATGACCACCACTGTATGAGGTCGGAAGTTTAAATGGTTTGATTTGGATCTGATTGTATTTCATATACGCATCAACCTATCGCTTCAGGCGCGAGCAAGCTCAGCGGATCCGATGTTCTCGCGTTCCTCCATATGGAACCTTTCGGCTTGAGGCGAGAAAACTCTTTGACATTGCTTTTGATTCAGAAAACAACAGGGAAGTATCGTGCCCGTTCTCACTCACGATTTGGGCTGCAGTTGTTTAATCGAGCGAAACCGTTTTCTCAAGCCGTGGATTCATCACTGCAACCGAGCGGACCAGTGAGAGCTGGGTGCGAGAGCCGGAATCGGGATGATCGAGGAAATCCAAGTCTCAGCATCACCTGAATATTTCGTCAACTACCAAAGCGATCAGGCCTCTCTTTGAAGGGAGTTCGATGAACGAAATCGCAAGAATCCAGGCATGTCATGATAACTCTCGAGTCGAACTGCGAGAAAACAATGCTTTGAAGCCCGTAGCAGTCTTCAAAGCAGTTTTTTGATTGTCAGCAATTGTCCAAGAGCCCAGGTAAATTCCAATTGCCTCTTGAGCGGGTTTCCGAGTTCTGTGGGGCTTTCGCTAGGATTGCCATGGCTATCGGACAGAAACGCAATCTCTGCTTCTCTGGAGTTCGTAATCGAGAACTTCAACGAGTCGAGACGTCGCATAGTAAACTTTCCCCGGTGCAATAAACGCTAATTCAATTATCTTGCAACGAGTTTTATGTCCGTTTTCTGATTCTAGGAGCGATTTCCCGGGAACAGCAGCCAACGCATTGTTCTTTTCAACGGGATTGTGCCTCAACTTTGTGCCTACAAGTATTCGGAGGAATGAATGTTCCGGAGAAAAGTTCCAAGCTCCGATTCCAGTAATGGAACAGGCTGAATTCCCCGATGGAGTCCGTTGAAACCATTGACGGCGACGAGAAGCCAGGCGATGGACACGTAGTTAATCAATCACCGAGAGGTGTTGTTGTGTGGGAATATTGATGAATCGTCACACCGTTGAGCCGGCTCAGATGGCATCGATGCTTACGGTCGTCGGGTTGCCACCGAGGGTTAGACGAAGCCGAGAATACTGTATCGAATTTCTGTTACGGTCGTCACTTCTCTTGTGTTCGTCTTTGAAACGATGAAGGCGTGAAGGTTGCCACTAGCATTTATCATAGTGTTCCACCGATGGCTGCAGGTGAACTTCGTGAAGGGAATGCCTTCAAACTTACTTTGACACAAGATAATGTGTGTGTTTATAGCGTCTTTTCGCGTTTTTAGATTCGCTGTCAAGGGAACAGAATATTTTTGATACTTTTCGATCGTCCAACTCAGCTCATGGAGTCAGCACCTTTGACGGACCGGTCGGGATCGCCGGACGAGGAATCCGACGTTTCCTATTTTAGGATGAGTAGTTTTTGCGTCGAGCTGGACGATAGCGGCGGGAGACGTTTTGAATTTCTCTTTTGTTATCCAGCTGCTTTCTAAATTCTCATCCGATGGGTGCTGCTGCCGTCGATCGTTGACTCGATAGGAAAACTATGCGATTTCAGTATCGTATTCTTCGGCGAATTCGAGCCCGATTACTTGTTTCATCATCCGGCTAATCGGTTTCAGTGCGGGCGCAGCCCGATGTTCGGATCGGGTGGCGCCAACCCCAGTTTTGAGAAGTCGACAGCGAGGACTCGGAGGAATGCTGCGAAAACTTCTCTGGGCTCGACGAGTGGGTGTTGACCGGTGACCCACGGGAGCAATCGAGAAACCAGCCACCAACCAAACATGAAGCCGACAACTTGATGCAAACTCAGTCCATAATGGGCCAAGGGCAAAACAAATTCAGTCAAACTAATGGAACGAAAGACAAACCGATTCGGGGATACACAGACAGACAGGCAGGCATGATCAGTGGCGACAAGTGTTCCAGGTACTTGGGCGGAACGCGTGTCACGTTCAACCACTCCTCAGTTTTCTATCGGAGCCCCCTAGGGCTCACAAAAGCGCCACGCCTGGATCGTGCGTAGTGGTCGACGAGTGTTTTGTTACGTTTTTCGCGCCTCATCGAAGATGATCGCTTGTTTCAAGCGAGAGAAGAAAATCCGGAGAAGCCCCCACGCCAAACTTTCCCTCTTTAGCAACAAACACCCTGACGATGGTATTTGTTGGAAAATTCTTCCAACAAACGAACGTCAGCAGTGTCGACTGAAGCTTATCAAAGCGCTCAATCAAATTCTTTGTCGGTGTCGCTTCGGGAAGCGGCAGCAGTCGTTGAAGTCGATGGATCCACATGGAAGTCGATCCAAAGCGACCTGCTGTCATCGCCTTCGTCCGCGATTCTCTCGGATTTGTTGACATCCAAGCCGGCGCCCATTTGCTGCTCGCTCTTAAGTGTAGATTTCGGACGGACTTCGGGTGAACGAACGCACAAAACCGGCATGAATTCGCTTCCATTTCATAACAGCGTCTTGCCTAGCAAATAAATCTGCTCTTTTCCACAAGTGTCAACGCGATTCACGAAACCGGAGTCGTGCTGCCACGGGAAATCGAGCCCTTCGTGCTTAGTTGGCATTCCAAAATCTGGAAAATCTTTTTTTTTTTTCTTCCTAAGACGGCTCAGGAGATCTGAGACCTAAGTCTCGTTTTCGACTCTGGAGCAGTCTTTCGAAACGAATCGGCTTTTCGGAACGTAATTTTGGGAAGCTCTTCCGATATTTCCCGAGCGGAAACTCGATCGTAGCGGATGGAATCGCTTACGACTGCAATAAGTTTCGGAAATTTCCTTCTGGATAAGTGGGAGACTCTTGAATCGTGCCGAAATCCGGAGCAAGATAGAATCCGGGAAAAGTTGGCGGCTGAACGGCAAACTCCTCGTTTTTCTCTGATACATAGAGATTCAGGTAATTGTTTTTTTCGAGATCCAGTTCGAACCGCCTCCGAGCAGAAAATAAGATTCTTATCATCTAGGGCTGAGACACCCTTCGAGAATTGCAGTCACTATTTCTGTTTAGGGGTTTGGGTGCCGATTCTTGTGAAGTGAGGAAATTTTGTGAAATTCCAACTCCTGGGAGAAAAGTGAGTTTTAACTCAGTTTGACAATCGACTGCATCGAGGGAAAAATGGCGCGTGACTTTCAGCCGCGGCCGGCTGTGGCGTCGATGACGGCGGAACTTCATTGGGAAACAAAAGCCAACGGAAGAGCTGACCAGCCTGAATGCAAACCTGGATCTACAGCAGCAACAGCTTCCAAAGCCAGATCAGTGTGGACGGACTGGCTCTGCAAGTGGCTCTGACGTCGCAGCGGGTGGCTCCCTCCCAACGAGCAGTCGCGGTTTGGGTTTGGAAGGGTAGCTGCAGTTTCTTCTTTCCAGACAGTTTTGTGCACCGTAAGGTATAAATACAACCGGCTAAGCGATGACTGACGAAAACTGATTGCAATGAGGTGTTTTGTGGTAGTTGCAGCCGTAGCGGTCGCTGCCGGTAAGTACAGAGCCGGATCAGATGATGTTCGTCAATTTCCCGTCCGCTTTTATATCCGAAGCCATCTTCTACCATCTTTAGTTTTCCGTTCCATCTACTTTCGCTCGTTTTTCGTGTTTCGTTTCCTTCCCTTATCGCCGCGCATGGACTTTCGTTTCCGTGAAGTGAAACGGTTCCGCTCTTTCATTCTTTCAATCGCCCGCTGCCTGGATTCGTAAATCGATCGATCGCTATTTGCCATCGATTGTAGTCGTGCGAGGCATCACGTGGACATTATTTCGTGATAATTATTGCAATCGTTCTAATTAACTACCTGGCGGGGCAGACGATTTCCTCGGAGACGATCAATCCTGTGAAGGATTCCGTCGTTCCCGCGAGCGTAATACATACATACTTGGGGAATATAACGCTGCATCTGTTCCGGTAGGCTGCCATATTATAGCTTGACGAACGAGGAAGATTGCACCCGATGGTGGGGGAGTTCTCCTAGAAAAAGTTTAGTTTCCTCTCGTTGATTCGAATTTGTGCTCCTTCCCTTTGTCACGCGACCCCGACGGATTTGAAGTCTACTCGGTTGGGACGACCATCGAGGAAGCACTGAAATTGTTGCTCTCACGTCACTTTCCGTGGCCTCATTCTCGAACGCGGAACGCCGGTCTCCGGGAACGATCTGGGCCAGGTTACGCCTGGATACGGGAGCGAATCTTTCGCAAAGCGACTCAGAAGACTTCGTCGGTCATCAGCCAATTGAAAATGTCCGGCGTATTAGCCAACAATTGACATTGATCGTCAGCTGCATCGATCGCCGCCTTATCTTTCTCTGACTTCGCAGCGGGAGAACGATGTCATAATATTGTAAATGATATTGTATTAAGGAGGCGTACGCCACGGCCGCCCCTGCTGTTACCGCAGCTATCAGTGGAGCGCTCGTTCCTCGGCGCGTCATTGCCTTTCGATGATATTCAACCATGTCAAGGCCCTGAGAGTTTTTCTTCACGTAATTAAAATATTTAGCTCGAGGCACTAACGGCCTGTGTGAGCGACCTTCGCTAATACCTCAAATATCATCGACCGCCTGTTTATCGTCACCGTTCAAAGACAACAAGATTTTCCGAAGCTGTACACTCAGTTTATAGCGCGTCGACTGATTCTGGTGGTTGATCGAAGAAGGTAACGCTTTCGAAGTGAGCTCCTGGATGGCCATGATTTAGTTAAGAGCCGCTCCCTCGCATGCTTGATTAGGATCGTCTAATTTGCACTTGAGACCTTCTGAAATATTCACGGAAGTTTCCCCGATTCAGCCAGCTCGATTCGAGATAACGTTTTATGAAAGTTCTCGGCCGTTCTTTTTTGTCGGACATCCGACTCCGCGATAATTTTTCAATACCAAAACACTAATTGAGCTCCGGTCCCTTTGTTTCGCGGCGAATCAGCTTCGCGGCCTCTGCTTTTACTCCATCTCTGCAACATGACCGTGCAGGAAGCAGATGCTTGTCAAAGAAACACTCGCCGTAACACTATACGTGTGGAACAGCAGGGAGCCATTGATCACAGCCGTCTTACGAGCTGAAGAGACTCTCACAGAGCCGCTGCTGGATGGTTTTGTGGTTCTTCTTTCTTCAACGAAACGTTGTCGAATCAACGAAAGCGAACGCACATGCTTCCATACAAGGTGTGACCGGGCGATGAAGAGAAAGCCATTTCATATTCCGAGCGCGGCAATTGCATATCGAGTCGCTTTTGAATTTGGGCTATGGACAGGTCGAATGTCGAAACTCGGGTTTCCACAGCTTCATTGTGGAACTCAAATCACTTTTAGACAATCAAAAATTTCAAAACACAGCGACGACGGGGAGCCTTCAAGACAAGTCCCTCCCTGCTTCCTGTGTCCCTTCTTTTTGTTGTCGTTCAACTTTATTTTTCATTCTATAACAATGGACTACAACAAAGTGTTCCGTTCACCGGCAACCGCCCATCCGAAAGTTCGTACGCTGGGCAAGGCCGACAGCACTTTTTGGCAAATCCATTTGAAACCAAGCGACATCCGACAGGGCACAACTCCTCGATGGTGTTCTCTGGAAATTTCTTGTGAAGTTGCGAGAAATTCGATTGCGGACGTAGTTCTTCGCTTCAGAACTCTGTGGCTGCTGCTGCTGCGATGAAAAAAGCAGAGCATCGGGACACCAAGAGCTTTACGGTCGGGCGCATTGTTGCGTCGCTGGGCCTCCTCGTCAGATTTCTGGACATTTGTCCGATCACCGGGTCGGAACCGGGGCCCCAAGTTTGAGGGCCTCCAGTGTTGACCCCAGTTCGGGCCCCATGAAGTGGGTCACCGTCACTTTCGCTGGGCTCTGGGTAGAGGCCTCCGCGGGGCCTCAAGTGAAAGGGACCACCGGTTTAAGGGAGGGTGAACGGGTCCCCTGCTGACAAGGCGCACTTTTGCGGCGAGCGAACGCGTTGCAAAACGTTCCTGACGAAAAGCTACCGGAAGCGACTGTCAAATGCCAATATCGACACCTGTTGATCTTTCGTGACAGATTCCGACGTTTGCTTGGAGAAATACTATACGGCTCGCGTTTCCGGCTCCGTCTATTCACAAGCTCCATTGGAGTCGAGGCAATATGAGCACGTGTCGGATCGGTCCTCTTCAATCTTCACATATTATCCCGGCGCTATATCGATCGCCAGACTCGGCTCGCTCTCGTAATCTACTTGCTGTTAACTCAACAACTCCGCAACTCTGCCTGCTTTTCGATTTGCATAAATCGCTCACTTCGGCCGGTGTAATCTCTTCCGTTAACAATTTCGTCCAAGTAACCCTGGATACATCAGAAGCTTGTATTGTCAGCCACTAGAGCCCGAAGCCGGATTTTTTGTCAGCAGAATCCGTGGGAGTAATTGAGTTATCGTCGTTCGAGGAGCGGATATTGCCGCACAAAAAAGTAGCACAACCTTCAAAGGCTTCTTCAAGATTGAGAGCTCCTTAATACCTTTCACGCTGAGCCGTCTCTGAAGCCGCTCGTTTGCTTCATTCCGTCGCAAGTTTCAGATTGAAATCCTCCTAATTGAGAAACTTCGTTTCGTTGCAGTGTCGGCACAAAGAGCGGCGGACAATAAGCATTGTAAAAAGCCTGACGGCCTCTTCCCTCACGACCAGTACTGCGATTACTACTACGACTGTCAAAATGGAGAAGCCATTCTTCAGGCCTGTCCGAACGGCTTAGCGTTCGCTGGAAAGAAGAAGGTTCGTAAACCGCTCGCTTCGGATCTCTCAATCTCGAGACGAAGCTTTGAGTTTTTCAGATGAAACGAATTCGAAAAGTCGCCATCCCTCTTTTTCTCCTTTTCTCATGACCGTACATTTGCAGGGTTTGCTTGAGAATTGTGATTACCCACACAAAGTCGGATGTCCCGACGAAGACAACCGGGTAATGGGCCAGAGTCCTGAAAGCACCGATAACTGTCATTGGAAGTACGGCATCTTCGCCCACGCCACATCATGCACACGGTACTGGCAATGCTGGAACGGAACGGCCACCAACCAGCAGTGTCCTTTCTCGCTCCTCTACAACGACGCCGCTCACGCCTGTGACTGGCCTGACAACGTTCCCGATTGCCAGAAACATCGTGAGTGTCCATCGATTCCTTGAACTCCGTTTGAGCATTTCCAAATCACTAGAAAAAGTTTGTCAATGTGAATTCGTAATCAATCGAGCAATTTATTGAGTGATCATCAATAGTTGTCGATGGAATTCTCCGCCGTCGAACAAACTCTGACGATCCGTTTTCCTTTCTTTTCAGCCATCTGCAAAGACGTCGCTAACGGCCCCATCCCCATCGAGAAATCCTGCGCCCGCTATTGGCTTTGTGTTGGAGGATATCCTCGTCTCCAGCGCTGCTCGGCTGGCCTCGCTTTCAACCCCGAAAACCTCAAGTGCGAATTGGCAGACACAGTAGCCGGTTGCGAACCTCCTCCAGAAGCTCCAGAAGAGGAAGATGGAAAGTCCCGTTCCCAGGCCCCTCCCAGATCCGAGCAGGCCCAAGCGCGTCCTCAACGTGGACCAGCTCGTCCCCAACCCCAACAGCAGCCCCGTCCCCAGTCTCGTCCCGTCCAGGTAATTCCCGCTCAGCCAGTCACAAGGCCAGCTCCGCCGCAGGCTCCTGCACAACAAGCTGTTCCGGCTTTCCGACCCGTTGCTCAAACCGAAGCGCCTGAGTACGAGTACGAAGATGAGGAAATTACCGAGACGCCCACTACCCAGAGACCGCGTAGACGAAACCCTCAGTTCGGTTGAAAAGCGGAAGCAGCTGGCTGTAGCAGTGGAAGTGAAAGAACATAGAAGGTCAGATGAGGCGTTGCCATCCGCTCTACCCAAAGAGCTCCACATTCAAAACTGTAAATAGAAAAGTTTCCACTCATCGTTCCGAGTGTTGCGAAGCACGAGCGTGCGACTCGCGACCAGGTATCAGATCTATATTATATTAAATACTTAATAAAAAGAGTTCTCGATTTTCTACGAACGATTCTGTGTCTTGGCGCCTCTTTTTCAGCGATTCGTTTCCGTTGCCGCACTTGGAGATTCGGAGAGAGTGGACTAGGGAAGAGGCTGAATTCGATTTTGAGCCATAGTTTGTTTCGGACGATCGAGCACGCGGCCTAAAAACGCAGAAGCGGGAAAGCGGAGAGAAGACGAGGCTCGAGTTTCGCGGGACGAAAATTTATTGTTGACGTGAATAATCGTAAATATGATAGAAATTCGATCTGTCGTAGCGAAAAATTCCTAACAGCTATAGAATATACTTGAGATCAGATTTCGGCTGAACATCAGGAAAATTCGCGGCGGACGCATGTGAGGGTTCGTCAGCGAAGATTCTGGCTGACAGTGGTAACAGTCATAGTAGTAGTATGTATGTAGTTCCTGTGAGATGATGATGATGATCATCATCGCTGCACCATGGGAGGTTCGAGTGTAGAGTACAATCATTCCAATCGACCGTTTCAGCTCACGAAACCTTGGCGAAAAACACTTCGTTCCGACTTTACTCGTTCATTCGACGCCCACACTCTCACTCATACTGAAATAGCCAGCCAACCGAACAGTCCGGCGCAAGGATCCGTATTATTGTTATTACTGTCATCATCATCATCATGATCGTCCTGCAGCCTTGCGATAAGAATGACTAGAGAGTCCGTCGGTCGGTTGGAATCGTTATTTTCGGAGTTCCTCAATACTCGAACGCTGAGTAACAATGCGCATTGCTAAGTTAAAGATCACAGCGATGCCTTTCGCCACCATCGAGAAGACTTCCCAGACGAGAGATCAGGAGAGAACAGCAGAATGATCATCTCGCTTCAGTGCCGTCGACGTTTCTATCTCAGAGGAGACGACGTATATTCCTCCCACGAACGGAAAATCCCGCTGAAGCAGAGGAAGATTGCTTGCGAATATTTCTGGCCATTGAATGACATTTTCCCTCCCCCGCCCCGCCCCCACCTCCGCCCATCGGCCCCTGTTCGGACGCTATGAATAGCTGATAGTGAGACATAGAACAACTGTTGCCGCGGTAGAGATGTCGTGGTTTGAGCAGAGCTTATACGGATCCGGCAAGAGAGCCGATATTTACTGAGGTCGATAGAAACGACAAGCAAACAGCGGAACTGAGAGAATTCTTCCTACGTGATTTGATCCGCGAGCCTACTGCCAACGATGACGTCAAGAAGAGCCCAGCAAGATCACCGCGGTGTCAGACGTGTATCGCGGATTTTGGTAGCAGGTGGTGAGGATCTATTGAGCAAATTACTCATGGCATGAATCAGTGATGCTCCCGCCTGACTCTGGGGATAACCAGCGATCGGGTGAGCGGCTCGTTCCAGCAATAGCTGTGATTCAAAAGATTGCCCATCGCACGCACGGACGGATCGAGGGACTAACGGACGTAATAGGACGAGAAGTAGCAATTTCTAAATGGCACATTCCCCTCGGAATCACCTTCGAGAAACTCTCTCCTTTCGCGAACCTATTGCTCGGAATGTTGATGAAACTCAACACGGAGAGAGCTCACGAAAACAGACACTACGTCCGAGTGCTCCGATTGCCAAAGAAGCGATTGTGGATACTGTTGCGTTGTCAACGACTGTTTGCTATGACTCAAGCGTTTGGAACGCCGTTCGATCGGAGCGGGATCCATCGACAGCGAATCGTTGTACATCGGTACGAACAAATTCACTTCCCCTCGATTTCCAGGACACATCTCACTATAAGTTATCGACATTCGTCCTTCGCTGGTGTTGTTGAAACCATCGGAAGTAATAAGACGAGATTCCGCACAAAAATTGCGCGTTTGGCTCAGGAAACGTCGCCTTGGATCTTGGTCGGCAACTCTCGATGTCCTTGGGACCTGCGAACACTCCGTAGATAACATTATTAACCTCCTTTTAGGGAATTCAGGCCTGATTGTTTCTGATGTTGTACACGAGGTCCGAGTACGCAGGTTGTCGATGGCTCAGTAGCTCGAGCGCGTCCATGTCCAGTAGAGCACGACGGCCAATTCAGTCGTTGGACGCTGTTGTGAAGGTGCCACTTGTGATAGTGGTCTCAGGGGGACATACGATAACCAATACGTACTGCAGGGCAAGACAGTTGTCGTTTGTGACATAGACACTCTCGAATTGAAGGAAGACTTTGTCTCGAGAGAGAATGTCAACAACGGCGCGGTCAATAGATCAATACAGTTCAACGCGAGCGGCCAAATATTGGACTCCGTCGACCGATATTTCAAACGAGACATGTGGGGCCTGGCGTCACCTAAGCGGGAGTGGGAACAAGGAAAAGTGGAAGAAGAAAGGCATTCCTCGTTTCCGAAGTCCATGGATTGGAAAGTTGCGGTTCTAGACAGAAAAACGATGCCCCCTCCCGCGTCCTCCCCGCACTTCTGCCTTCTTCGTTGTCACAGAAACTTTTCCCCTCCGTTCTTGACGACTTTCTCTGTCGTCGTTGCTGCTGCTGCTGTTGATTTTGTTGTTGTGTTGCTCTCCACACGCTGCCTTTTTGGTGCACTTTTTTCTTCTCGTGCTCGGCTCCCTCTCACTGAAACATCTTCTTCATGGCGGCTGCGACTTTGGCATCGAGCGAACCCATTCTACTCTTGAGTTCTTGTACCGCCGAGAGAATCTGAGGGTTTCCAGGTTCGAGCTCCAGGGCGAGCTTCAAATCGGCTAGGGATCTCTCGTACTCCTGAAACAGGTGGTAAGGAAACATATTGAGGACGATGAAGCCCCGGTCTTGAATGCGCCACACGAGCCGGTTTCGAGCGTAGGAAGTAAACAGCGGAACACCATCTGGATTCACTCACTCAGAATAATAGTCGGGAAATAGAACGCGACGAGTGCAACCTGACGCAGGCCGAAGAAAGCAACAGAGCTGGAAAAGCCGCTACACAGGTCCAAACTCAGAGTTGGTCTCGATTTATTTTCTTTTTTTGCCAGGCAGTGACTCGAATCGAGCCGCCGCCGAACGTCTTTCCACTCCATGAAGGAAGAGAAAAACACTTCATGCTAAAGCCTTTTGAATCCTGACTTTGAAAGCACCACAGCAAAGCTGGCGTTGAGCCAAGTTCCAGTCAATAGAGAGAAGTACGATAAGAAAGTCTGACTCTTCGCGGAGCGTGATACCGCTTTCCACGTTCTGTTTGAATGTTATCGTTCCGCAGAATTTGAGTCGCCGTCGAGGACGAAGCGATCCGAGGAATTCCTTCGATCGAGAAAACGAAACGCGAGAGCCGTACTCAAGCTCAAAGACAGACATCCAACGCCGCCGTTCAAGCTTAACCTTAGACACACGGAACACCGCTCTCAGAGAGTAGAGCCCTTGGTGAAGCACAAAAGAACTTCATGAATATTTCATCCAAATTGACTACTCCTAGTATGCGGGGAACAGGATATCAAACGGACAGTGAGCGAGGAAGCAAACAGGCAGGCAGGCATCTCATCCTTGACAGACAAGAATGTAGACACTCACTTGCAGATGCATCAGGCCAGTTCCTCGGCGGAAAAGAGCTTTTACGTTTTTCGAATCGATTTCTATGGCCTTCGTGGCGTTTACAACGGCGAAATCGAAACTTTCCACTTTAAGTTGACAGGCACACAGGTTCAGGTAGACAAGCATCCTGAGCCGATTGATATTCATGTCCTGGAACGGTAAACTCCAAGTCTTTAGGCTACTTCCAGGATTCCGTTGAAATCGTCTCCGGCATGAAGACGGAACCCGAATCGTGCGAGAAGACTTTTTTGACTTTTGCGAAACTCACCTCATCGTCGTGCTCGCTCGCGGGAACGTCGTGTGCTAACGATATAATGTACTTGAGTGCCAGCGAAAACCTCCTAAAAGCCCATTCCAGTTTTCCATCCTTGAACAATGCGACTCCACTGTCCTTGTGCCAATTCGCCAGTCGCCACTTCTCGGTTGTACTCATTTCGAACACCTTTCGAATGGAGTGAAAGTTTAGTTAGGTGCGGGTGAAACTCGTGACGACCTGTGAGGAAAGTTCCTCGTTGCAACTGCAAATTAATCCGCTCACTGGGCTGGGGGAGCGGATCTGTTGCTGACACTTCTAAACAATATAATCGTCTGTTGACCGTGACGGATCGAGCTCGAACTGACCTTGAGGCCACTGTTGAAAGCGACCAGTTTGAATGTTGTAGTCTTGTTTCCAATGCGGATTTCGTCCACTTCGCCGGGTCTCATCCTCATAATGGCCTGTTCCAATGCCAGCCTTTCGTCCGTGCTTGCGTCTCCAAGGGTGAGGACCGTCTGTCGTTGCGAATGCGGCAACAAGGAATACATTAAAAGTTTGCTAGAATAATTGCATTCCAAGATCTAAAGTGGGGATTTGTTTGGCGGTGTCACAATCAGTCTCTTTCAGTCGTTCGAATTCGTCTACGCAACAAACGAAGCGTTCAGAGCGCTTTCAGCGTCCTCGCGGGTCCACGCCTCATGATACTTGTATTCAATTGGAGACGAGTAGACGTTCGCCTATGTTTTATCTTCGTCCAAGTGTTTGTTCGCTGGAGGTTTTCGCTTGTGTGCTCAGAGCCTCGAGGAAAACTGCGCTACGCCCTAGAACTTTTCCCCTTTTTCTCAATTTCAGGCGTAGGCCGACATACCGAACCACCTTGAAAGGTGCGCGCGCTCATTCTGTAATATATTCATGACCTTCAAACGCGTCTCTCAGGTCCCTGAGGTCGTTGCAGACCCTGTTGTAACCACGAATACTTCATTAGCTCACGGATAACACCGGCTGGCAACATTGTACCCGGGCGAATCCTTTGGACGGGTCCCCTGTGAGCCCTACTCCATTCTCAAGTCACTCTTCCGATTTGAGAAATCTATTTGCCCGGCCATCAGACCACTCGGACTTTTCAGCTTCGCAACTGTTCTCGATGCTATTCGGTGTAGTTCAACTCGAGCTATCGATCCCGCGGATTCTTTTGTCGGTGTTACGCGACTCGTCCGATGCATCGATCTCCTAACGACAGCCAGCCAGCCTACCCACCATTAGCTTGTCGTACCGAGATTGGATATCAATGCACAAGACCTTCCGAACCTCCCGGGAATTTGGACTCGGTTATAATAACAAAAGAGGATTCCTCTCGCACATCAGGATCCAAACATTGCGACTTCGTCACCCGTATTGTGATGTTTAAAGCCGCTGTTATGCCCCGGACTTGCTATTATGTGAGTTTGGGCCGTGACACGCAAAGCTGACCGAATTCACCGAGCTCGGCTCTATGCGCTTAAAAGTCATTTCCGCTCACTTCGATCGGTGTTCGAGTGAAGGCGGAAAAGGAACTCGTCCAAAACAAGTTATGGAACCGATAACCGGTTCAATCGGACGAAAAATAACGCCATTCCGGAGATTCTACATTTCATTAGGCGCGGAATTCCGCCTCTTTAGGCCTGAGCGGGATTATAACATTTCCTCTAATTTGGCAGAGTCGCGGAAATAACTCCACTACGGTTTTCCCATCACAGAGTCGGAGTCCTCCCGCTAGCAATGGAAAGTCATGACTCGGCGATTCGGATCTCCAGATACATCATTGATCAAACGATCGATTCGTGGCTTCGATCCATGTTGAGGAAGCGATTGCAATGTGAAAACTGTTGTTGTTTTTCTAATTCGAAATCCATTCCCGATTTCTTCTCCGTGTTTCGAAGGCTTCCTCAAAAAATATTCGCGAGAGCTCGTAGCATGCATAGCACATCTATTATTCAGCATAAGGGCCGAGCTTGTGCTGAGCAGTGTACAAAAACTTTTTGGTCATTTCTGACTGACAATGAGTGAGACTCTGCGTGTGAAGACTCTTCAACGTCCCTCTGAGAGCACGGGACTGCCTCTACCGATTACGTTTTTTGGGAACACTCTGCCTTGCTAATGGATTTCTCTATGAGGACACGGCAAGTGTTTACATCCGGTGATTTTCGTCCATTTGTCCTTCTGTTCTTCAGAAATTGTTGAAATTTTGAGGAAACTAAAAACCTCTCAAATGCTTTCTCTCTTCTGTCAGCATTGACACACGCCTGGATGACTAGATTGATTACGGATGACGAGCGGTCACGATTGCTCATCGGACGCTGACCGATTGACAGGCGCGAGGCCAAATCGAGGCTGATAGAAATAGAGTCATGAAGTTTTTCGCTAGGATTATAAATAGGGTGGCCGGGCCGTGACCTTCGTGGACTGGAGTCCGGCCTTCATTACCGCTCCGAAGCGTGAGCTCCACCGCTGAACGAAGTGTCAACATTTTCCATAAACTGTGTAAGCACTTTTTGATACAAACCTCTTTCTCCGGGAAAATACAATCAACGTCATCTATGACTTCGATGAGACACTCTGCTCCATCGGTGGGCAAATCGTAGTCGTCACCCTCCTGGAGAACTTTTCGAATCGCTTCCATCGTGCGGTTTGCTGATGACAAAGTAGAAATTTGGTAATTAGCTCCACACCGCAGTTCCATTTGAGATATTTGCTGTTATGATAAATGGTGTATCCAACTTTGTACAGCTCAAAAACGAGCAACACACACCAGTCACGAATGAATCTTCCACAAACAGCACACAACACCTTTTCCAGCAACCTTTTCCAGAGGAAGAAAACGCAGAGGACACAACTCTCCGAATTCAAAGGTAACGCGCCACTTTTGAGAAGAAAAAAAAACACTGCACGTTCGACTTGCGATTCTCGGAATGGAGCTGCTTCACCACGATGTTGGTCGTCGTCAACTTGACATTCGTTCAGTTCGAGACAGAACCGGAAAAACGGAGCAGCGAACTTCCCGTCAAGCTCACAAGCATTGAGAGCTGCGGAGCGACCGAGGTTTTCGAGCTCCAAGTTCGCTCTGAATGCTCGACGGGTCTGCCTCAGCTGTTTGGCTGGAAATCCTAACGCTGCGCTAAAATGGCGCTGTGTCGATCCGCGCGCCACTCCACCGAGGCAAACTCCAGCTCGCCATGCCTTCCGCAGGAGAAATCTTCGCGCGAAGAGTGATTCACGCCAGATTCAGGCAATGAGCTCATGGCTCTTTCGGACAACTGATAAGAAACGGAGTGGGTTCACTATGAACTCTGACATAACGAATCGTCTACTGAACGAGATTGCTGTCGACCGATTGATCGCACTTTTCGGACCCGGGAACGCCCACGAAGGACCCCATTCCTGTCGGAGAAAGATAAACTGAGTACAAGACAACTCTGACAATCTTGTCGGCCTGACTAAAAAAAACACCGCACGAAATTCCGCGCTGTCTCTCTCGAAGCGAAGCGAAATTTGGATTCCTTCTGAAAATTATGTTTGGAGTGTTTTTTTTTCGGTTGTAAATTCCGTCGTAATCTCAAGTCTTGGAGGACAATGGCTCGCTGTGGCGCAACTCATCCTCAGATTGAAATTTTGGCGTTGTATTCACTGCTGTTGCCATGCCTGTCCTAGAATCCAGGAACAGTGGGCTCGGGTTCCCTGACGCAGTCTCACCCTTCATGCAGGAATGCGGGTAGATCCGCGGAAAGCCTCTGGAGGTTTCACCAAAGAGACTAGTGGTTAGGGTAGACAGGGAGAACGCTCGGATTTGATGACAAGGAAGTCATTGTGATCGTTGACTAGACGCGTCGGATGCTTGAACTCGTTATTTTTTTACCTCGTTTTTCATCAAAACAAGTGAGGAATGAAATTTATGAGGTTAGTGGGTTTCCTGTCATGAAAGAGACATGAATAGCGCGCCGAGCAAATAAAAACATCATCTAGCTTTCCGAGATCCCGAGAGACCGAGGTGTAAACGCTCCGGGCAACAGCTTTAGAATACGAACCTTCTTGGTTTCCCGGTCCCGTCCGCGGAACGGTCTGTGTAAACCTCAATACCCGAGCCAAACTCAACAATCCACTGTCGACACGCTCCTCAGGAAGTGACTTCGGGCAACTTCCCGGAACGTAGGATTCTCCGACCGGAATGAGTTCCATGAAGCCGCGCTGAGTAGTATTTGTGTCGATTTGTTTTTTCGAGAACGCTCAGAGAAATTGTTGGAACCATATCTTCAGTAGCCAAGCAGTCTTGTAAAGAATTCTCGGAATACTCTCTAGAGAAGCTCCGGGAACTCGCGGCTCGACGACGATCGTTTTGGAGAACCTGTAGCCTGGAGAGAGCACATGTATTGGAAGACCTTGTTCTGCGCGAACAAAACGATTGTAGTGAATTCAACATTTGCATCGTAAAAAATTCCTCCGCCTCCTCTCAAAATCACGTCGCCGACTCGTACATCGAAAGGAAAACCCCCACTGCTCGATGATCCTTGACGCAGGCTCATCGACCAATTTTCAATCACGCCTGTTCTGTTAAACAGACTGCATCAGAAAAAATTTCATGAAACATACGTAGTCAAACAAGAAAACAGCGTCTTTGAGTGTTGCTCAACTTCGTGTGGGAAACTTTTTAATGGCCTCCCAACAAAGAAACTCGACTTGAGTCTCGCAGCTTTCAGCGCTGGTTCTCGGCACGTTCGAGCATATGCAGCTCATTATCTCTTTCGTCTCACCGCTCCTGATCCCAGAAGAGTTTCGGATCCCGGGATCGTATATTGTTCCATCAAAATGTGAAGAGCCAAGTATCGTCTCCCTCTAGGCTAGATTGACAAGGAACAAAACAATATACTCCCTTACGGCCAGGGGATTTATGAATGTTTTCAGAACTATCTCGATGACAGGACATAGACTCCATTTCGAATTCCAGATCACTTTTTTGATCTTCACTGAAATTATCAATTATGATCTACACGAGATTCGAGCTCTTCATTTTCTTCACTTTCCAGAACTATAGAGCCAAACTGAGTTAGGAAGAATGCAGTGAAGTATCGATCTCGATTCAAAACAATTTATTTTCGCGGTCGGCAGGGGTGGTATCAATAGTTTTTCCAATCCACCTGTCGCCATCGATACATTTCGAGCTCAAACAGAGACGTCTGTTTGAGCAAACTTGTTCCACTCCGCTGCGGGTATCCTGATGATGCGGCATTGTCTGCCGAGGCACAACCCCGATTTTTGTCCCGAGAAAAGTTGATTGACACTTTGTCCTTTCTAAAGAAGCTCACCCTTTGTCATTAGATGGAGTTTTTCTTCTCCTCTCTCCGAGCTTGAGTCGACGAAAGTGAAGATGTTCGTTCTGGCTTTCGCGACGATCTATTTGAATCACATCGATTATTTCCAGCAGCCACACATTCTTTCAATAGAGGCAACAACGGAGGTCCAGACTGGCGAAATTTCGGGCAGTCATCATCGCCACAATCCCGGTTATCGTAAACCACATCGAAAATTCGTATCGTTGCAGAAGAATCCATTATATGCACAGTCACAAGCGTTCCTCGGTGAAGCTCATTTACTCTCCAGGGATCGGTGGTCACTCCAGCTCCAGCCCAAGAAACCTCGGCTTCGGAATCGTAACTCTGAAACTCCAACATTGGTCTCACAAAGCCGCTAGAGATCACAGTCCATGATCTCCGATTTCATATGTTATGTCAATGATTTCCAATATTTTCGTATCACCTGAGATCCTCTTCGGAATCCAAGAGCAAGTGTTTGCACCCATAGCACAAATTATAAATGTCCTACCATAGAATTATATTTGTTCTCCTCGTGCCAGGTTTACAGCATCTAGAAGACCCTGAAGTCGTGTTTGTTGCAATCCTAGCAAATGCATCCATTTATATGGAAAGTTGGAGTCGATGCATTCGGAAAGGTTTCGCGCTAAACGATTCCGAAGAGCTGTCAAAGCGTAGTTTCGAAACCCCTATATATAGTCGACGAAATAACATGCTCGACATAACGAGATTCTGTTATGGTGAAGGTGGTTCTCACCCTGGAGACAGAATTTCCGCCGAGCCGAGCATTTCGTCCGTAACAACATCGTCGGCTTTTCCTAGAACTCGACAGGCCCGTTTTTCACGAAACTGACGTAGGGGGAGGACCTCAATTGTGGGACAGGTTCCCAATGTGGAACAGCCCGGATTCCGTGCTTCTGGAGAGGGAATTCAGGGAAAGGTGATGTCATTGGATACGTCTTGGGTCAATGAGAAAATGGAGGAGGATAGCTCTGTAAGACATTCACTTTTCCAGATAGAGTGATTCGAAGACTGTTTTTCGTCGATTTGAGTTTTTCCCACGGTATCCTCAAAATTCTGTTGGATCTCCTCGAATCGAATATTTCTTTGCCATCATTGCACTGGGACGTCCTCGGAGGTCGCTGGGATCACTCGAACTCGACCTCATGGGTTGAATTTCTAGAGTTGAATCGAATTCCTTTCGACTTCCAAGAACTAGTTAGCATGAGTTTTCCGTCGAGGCTAGATATGGGGAGCTAATCGCAGCTCCGGAAACGGGGTGTCCCACATTTGGCGACATTTCTTAGAACGAGCATTTTTCGATCCATTTAGAAAAATTCGAGGGGGCCGGGAACCTGCGACCGCTCACTGATAGCCCAATCAACAGAGATTCTAGAGGTTCAAGATCTGATCCATTGTGCCTTCACAGTTCTGATTTGAAAAAAAAGTGTCCCATAATCGGGGTCCTTCCCCTATATCGATTGGAGAGCTGCCGTTGCTTTTGGCAAAATTCAGGATATTTCGACGATCGCCACTCCAAAGCACCAGGCCACATTGCTCGTCAATTTCTCGACGTCGCCCTGAATTCAACAATCTTCATCGACTTTCCACCTCGCAGCCTCATGATCGTCGACTCCTGGAGAACTGACCGCGACTCAACCTCTCCAATCGACTTCCAACCGCAGATCTCATGGATGGGGTCATCGGTTCCCGACAGACCGGTCTGATCTGCCGCTGCGAGATCGAATTCAAAAGTCACAATCCGTCTTTCCATCGTCGATTATTATCGACCTTCCGGCTCGATTTCCAATTCCATATCCGGTTGCGCGTCGCTTTCTGAAGAACCGGCTGAACTCGATGTTCCCAATCGACTTCCGAGCTCGCGTACCGTCGATTGATTGTTTCTGAGACATGATCACTGATGACTCACGCATGAAAAATCTTGATAGGGAACCCGAAGTAGAACCCGAAGGGACTACGAAGAAGCTCTACCAGAGGGAGCTCGTCACACATCTTCCGGAAAGCTCCCAGTTTCGGATCACAGCTCTCCCGGCTCACGGGCACCTAAAACAATGTCGTTCCTCTTCCGGTTCCACGTACGGGAGACGCACGCCACTCTCGAAAATCTTTTCTTTTCCGAAGATGGTTGCAATCTATCAACAACACCACCCATCGAGCTGTTGTGATGAGCAGACTTCTAGTAGAATATCAAACTTCTCGTTCAGAACCTGAAGAGTGACACATGATGAATACGCTTGCTCTCGATTCTCACGCATCCGGCCCCCGATACTGTTCGGGGAAATTATCCTCAGGGATTTCCTCGGCCCTCACTTTGAGAACCAATAGCTCACAGCGGCAGCTGCCACGTCACTTCACACTGCACTACAGCCCGCGAGCCATTGTGATTTATTCATGGTCGGAGCTGGGAACCTTTTTCGACCCGCGATTTTTCCGTGTCATTCTTCGCCGAAACTCCGCGAGAGCCGTCAATCTTTTCGAAATCGAGGCGGATTCGGCTCCCAACTGGCACAACAATATTCATCGTCCTATTCACTTTGTATCAATACTAGTTATCACATTTAATCTAACTTCCTCTATCTTTGTCGGAGTCTTCCTTGACAACAAAAAAGTTTCCAAGGGGGTTGGATACGAGTTATAGAAACCAAAGAATCGACATATTTCAGAACTGTACATTATGGAATCGACTTTCGCCGAAGGTTTCCCGTTGCCGAGGGATATCCAAAAGTTCCTCGTCGAAACCCCGAAGTATTCTACACGAGAATCATCTTTATAGAACTGTATGGCGCACTCTTGGAGTTTGTTGATGCGCGAGCTGCTCGGCAAACTGATCACTGAAATGATGTCATCGACCAAGATCAGTGAGGACAACTTTCCCAAAATCCACATGAGAGCCGCAGCAGACTTTCTCCGACCATAAGCCAGAACCAGAAATCGTACACAATATACCAAGGAGCGTTTCAGTGATTGGTGTATCACTGAGCAGCCAGATGGCGAAGCCGAGCAGAACCATAATACTCAGGATGGATTGGTTGAACACGTGCCCCCGAATCTCGACGACAGGCACGTACATGTCGAAGGCATACCCGGACGCGTCACTGTCCATAAACAGAGGAAGTCTGACCGCAGTTTGTCGAGGATAGTTGAGATAAGTAAACCCCAGCCACATATTGAAACACGGTTCCGCGTTGCTGGGAAACGAATCAGGACATTTTGGCCCTGGACGATTTGGCCCGAAAGTTTTGGCCTCACTCCCGAGACATCTTGGCCCCAGAGAACGCTTCTCCGGAGTCGAAGCTCGCGAGATCCGCTCGAAGACTCCGCGACTGATTTGATGAAAAATATTTCGATCACTGTGAGCTTTTATTTGAACAATCAGTCCAATCAGTCTAAGCCAGTGGTTCCCAATTACTGAGCCGCCGCGACCCACTGTCTAGGTGTATGTTCCTCCACGACCCACCATGCATGGGTCGGTAGGTCGCTCAGCAGGTTTCTATTTACGATTGAAGGGCCCAGATCCGTATGGTCGTGATTTGATTCTCTCCAAAATCAAGATGATCGTTATAGGTGCCGTCCCCAGCGCCGCGGCAGAAAGGAGGATTTATTTGTATATGATGCGAACTTTGATGAATGCCTTATCACCTCAAAAAACAAAAAGATGACCGTTATAGAAAGTCAAGCCCGCACATTGTCAGTTGCCGGAATTTTTCCTCTTCGTATTATTCCTTCACGGGAGCTCGCTGTCGATGTCGCTCATTTGACATTCTTCCCGAAAGAATTCTTGAAATGTTCTTTTCTTGTGGGATCGGAGGATGCTCAGCAGTCCAAACAATGGCAAACGTCAACAAATATCCATCACGAAGATATTCTTAACCTGTTTTCCGCGGTTTTCTCGGAAATTGAAAGCGTCGAATTGAGACGTTCCGGGTCTGGGCTCTTCAATCTTCACCTTCTCTAACGTGACGAGGCTCCTCGAAGCCGTAGACCGCCGAACACCTTCCTGTTCAAAGTCTCAATTCCAGGACTCCAGGGATACATGCTACTCTCGGCATACATTGTTGGAGACGGCTTCTTGACTCCGCGCGACCCACTCGCGATTTCTTCGCGACGCACAAATGGGTCGCGACCCGCCTATTGGGAACCGCTGGTCTAAGCTAACACTTCGGTAATAATCATTCGATCCGGTTATTGCCCTCGGCGTCGGTTTGCGCTCCCCAAATGAATCTACACCCTCACGATTCAAAAACTCTCGCAGCGATTCAGATGTTGGCACAAATCGATTGAGAAATCCTCGACCCTTAGGCTGAAAATGACTACGTTTATTGGTTCTATGCAGAGGATGTCATGAACATGCTGCTTTAGGAAAAATGGTCACGACCGTGACCTGGGGATCAGTGAGGAGAGGCGTCGTCATTGGTTCAACTCTCGAGAAAGATCAAAACTGGATCTCTTCATGCGGTGCCTCTGAATGACCCAGAAGAGCGATTACGTAGCGCCAAGTTTGCCCTCTGACAGGGGAGGGTACCGCTCAACCCATTTTGACAAGGAACAACATTTAGGCTCGAAACGTCTGGGGCCAAACTGTATCGGGCCAAATTGTCCGGGGCCAAAATTTCAGGGCCAAAACGTCATGTAGCGGCTGGAAAACCAGCCTTCGAAACTCTTCAACGGAAACGATTTTTTCTACTCTTGCACTTTCGACGGGACCTTAGTACATGATTTCCGATCATCACTCGAAACCCAATCTGATAGACAGTTCGCATTTTATTCAGATTCTATAATGGTCTCGAGGCTCAACAGCAGACCGAGTGGCATCTTGACGATTGATCTCATGGTGCAAAACTTCGTCGAGATAGGATCCACTCCCGACGTGACGTTAATGCAAATCATCTCTTTGAAATCCGTGACGGTTCAGTCATATTTAGAGTTGAATGAGGACTCCCGGTGATCCCCACCAGTAAATCTCTCGGAATTGGGCGTCGGAGGATTCTCGATTGGGTTTCGTAAGAGTCAGACGTGAAGTCCTTCAGCCACCCATAACCATTTACCGCATTTGCGCGCATTCAAGAACATGCCAATGTAACCGAGTCGGCTAGATTTCTGAGCACCGACGCTGGACACCGATGGTGACATGTCACTATTACCGCGTGATAGTCTGACATGCTTTATAAGTGAATTTTCCAATGCAGCCAACAAGCGACAACTACTTTAATTTACAATGTTATCAATGTGTTCGGAATGTTTATTGTCATAACGTATTCAATTTCCATCTGTCTCGTTCTTGTCACCGTATCCTTCGTGGTCAGTGATCCCACTATGCAGACTTCACCTTCCTCAATCAGCTGCTGCAACTTCGAATGCAAATCCCAACGCCTCCCGGGCTCTTTGAACTCACCTGAATATTTCCCACTTTATGATGACACGTCGATATTTCCGCGTATAGTGACATATCTGCTAAGCTCGGGATTTTCTCGACATGTTCTTAAATGCGCCCAAAAGACGGTAGGTTGAAGCAGTAAAAGACGATCCTGTGATCTCCTGGAGAGCGCGAATCGCGAGCGAAACCGTCCTCATCGGAGAAATTTCGGAGACTGAGATTCAGCGACGTTAAGAACCAATTTATAAGTTTGCAATCTATGAACTCCAAAAATCTCATCATCGAAGATACAATTTTCTTTCCTCGAGACTTCATCGGCCGATTTAAACCTAAACTGGAAAGGAGGCTCCAACTCGTGGTAAACTCGGTTCTAAGATTTTGATTTTTCTCTACTAAGTTCTCTTCGAAACAAGAACATAGCTGCCACACAACAGGCAAAGCAGCCAAGATACCTTCTGTTCAGCCAGGAAATATGTACACACTGCGTGCACAGCACGCTGCGAATTTCCCATGAGGTATCTGAATGCATTGAAAAAGCTTGACGCCTTGGACTCAAACGTGGATGAACGAAGTTGAATTTAGGTTCTCTGTGTCTACTGCTCTTCCATCTTGTCTTGTGGAACGCTGAACAAACTTGACGTGACGCCCCCGAAGAGGAGCTTTTTCATTCAAATATTGTTTGGCGATACGACATCGGTTGCGGGGAACACGACCAGCGATTTGGTATACCGCTCGTCGAGCTCCTTGATTTGGATGACGACGAGCAAAACTATGATTTTCCAGAGCACTGCGGTCGAGGCCGAACCTACAAAATCATACGGTGGAGAACTCGGATGGAGGAAAATGATTGGGACCCGAGATGAAACTTTATCCAGCCTCTTGATGATAAGTTCTCGTTCTTTTCGTTCCGTCCGAATGGGTTGCGATCTCGTGATGGCTTCACGATGAATTCCAGTGTGCAATTTTGATAACCATTTGATTGATTCCGCGGTCGTCATGGGGATAAGTAGGTTTACTCAAGCTCACTTTAAGACAGTAGGCTGAAGCGATAAGATTTTGTGGATGAGTGAGCATCTTTTGGAAACTCAGAATAACTTGCGTGGCATTCTTCATATCATGGTTTTTCCAAGACACCAAAAAATAAGCTTTCGTGGCCGAGCACTTGAGAGCATGATCCACAAGATCCGTATCCCGTATCCCGTTCTTCATTTGCTGTGGCATCTAATGTGAGCACATAAGGGAGTTGAAATCCAAGCGAACCGCTAAGCGTGAAGATCAATCGATTACTCCTTCGAGCGCGCCATACACTTTCATTCGTTTTAGCTCGTTTTATGATGCTATAATATATCATTGATTCAGTATGTTGTCCCGGGAACACGATCCCCCATATATTGTTATTCCTATTGATTGAATATGAAATTTTCCCTAAAAAATGGCAAGATAGAGGAGGATAATTCTCAAACATTCGGAGGGAGACGACGGATGTGATCCATCAACGAAGAAAGGGCGTAATTAGACTCGGAGGCTGACGGCTTATCCTTCGTGAGATTCGCGACTGTATCGCTTCCTCACCAGGTGAGGAACTTGTGTCTTAGCTTCATGAACTCCGTTTATGAGGAACTTCCCAGTCAGAAAATTTGTCGAAGGAAGAACCACTGATAACATTTTGCTCATCCTACATTTACAAATAAGGTGTTTTTCAGCCGAATATCGATGAGATCATGGCTTTCCAAGGAGTCTGAGAGGCTAATCTAGTGGAAAATGGAGAAACCATGAGGGTCATCCATAATATTTCTTCCTGCAGAACGCGTAGTTTACGATAAAAACCCGGACACTAGTTCAATTTATCATCCTGTATGTGTGACGCGCTTCAATGCCATCTTCTTGGTGAAATGGGGCTGAGGAGAGCGCTGAATTTCTTGAGAAGCTCAGCAGATGTCCTGAAGAAACGACTGGAAAAAGCTCAACGGAAAACTGTTTGAAGAGCTTGGAATGAAGACTCCGATCGATGAATCAATCTGCTCTCTGGTCTTCCTGTCTGGGAATCTTACGTCGAAAATCTGACGTCAGTGCAACTCTTTGAGAGTGAAATATCTCTAAACATAAGATCTCATACCGGTCTCAGGATCAAGGAGCTCTACAGTCGTGATACGTGCGTAGATTCCTGCAGAACGCTCGCCTCCTAAACTCACATTAAATGATGCCTCAATGATAAATAATCGATCCATTGTGGCCAAAAAAATGTTTCGAAAACAGCACATCGAAGTTCCTGATTGTGAGGAAATTTGCTTGTGTGTCGAACTCTTCTATCAGGGGAGATGCGCCGTCTCACATGTGAAGAGAATGTTTCAGGGTTTTCAGGGATCTTACGTAACCATAAGACACTTCTCGAATTCTTCGAGCTAAAGCATCGACAGGATCCGATTCGTGTTCACCCGAACTTTCTTCTGGTTGACAAGCTTCGTTAGCGCAGTGAGTCGAAGATAGGGAGAAGAAAGGAACTCACTTCTTTCGCGAATCTCCATTCTCATATGATAGTACGGATGTTTCCGATGAGTTTGAATTTCTCCGTGACAAGACGGCTATCGATTTACTTTGCGCTCACGGTTCACTGCAGTTCTCGGAGGAGCCATAGATTTCGTCTAGACCCCTCAGGGCCGACTCACATCTCTACGTAATTGTTTGGAGCTTTGGCGAGCAATCTCTCAGAACACGGAGATTCAAATACCAATCAATTCTAGCGAATGCGTAACACCATTATCTCGCAACACTCGAAGTTCGTCAGAAATCGGAGACCTCTCACAAGCCGCTCCGCTTAGCCTGGTTTCGGCCGAGCTCGAGACCGGTTCAAACCATTGCCCGAACGAGAGAAGCATCGAGGATTCTGAGATAAAGTAACGACCAGAAGTTTTCACCTTGGGGCTATGAGGAGGTCGACAAGTCGGACGGGGACGATGATGAAATGTTATGCGCCAGAGCGCCGGAGTTTAACAGATTTGGAGAGTGGTTTCGAAAGATGAGATCTGGGAATCATTGATCAGAGCCGCAGAACGTCCGCGGAGTTCAAACGTCTATCATAGCGAGACACATTTGTTTCAGCTGCAGACTCAAGAAAGCGTCCATAGTTTTCTGAATCGGGGTGCGCGTGCTGTTTCGGCGGAGTCTTCTCGCTGCCGCCACATATGACTGACCTCCACTGCAGACTGATTCCAGCGCGGCTTCGTCAGATCATCCTCTCGAACACAGATCCTCATCACTCAGGCCAACCGGATAGGAAAGGCAGTCACTCAGCTGGAATAGAATCCGGGGACAATGGTTGCTCATACATGACATCGTTGAGCTCAAAGAGGTCTCGCTCGTTGTGAATTTGTAACAAGTGAATAATGTTTTATCGAATCTTTATTTCGTCCCAAGTTTGTCATCTCTACTATGGTTCCTCAGATCATTGAATCCGTTTTCGTGGACCGTCTGATAAACATAGATTCCAGTACTGGAAGATGATGCTCCATATCTTTCGTCTTCAAATGGTTGCCACGACAGGAGTCGATTTCAAGGACTGCGCCTCAGAAATGAGGATCCTTCCTGAGAGGTTATTCTCTCTTCATCCGGGACGTAATAGTAGTTTTTCGTATCCGTTGGGGTCGTGAAACATTGCAAGCGTGGGAGCTATGATGCATTAGCTTCGTTCGAGAGCAAGGCAGAAGAAGTTGCCACATCGCGTTCTAAACTCTCCTTTGATGTCCGGAGCGTTTGGCGTACTGTACTTCAGCTGCTGCTCGGAGCCACCATCGCGCGTGTAGCGAGTCTCGCGGCGGCTCCTCGGCTTGAACTTTGATCGCTTTCTTCCCCGATTACTGACTTAGCTGATTACTCGACTGATTGATGACTTTGCTGCTCGAGTTTCTCAATTTCGAGAGTATTTAAGCGTTGCCTAGGCCCGGTATGCCCTCGCCACCCCCTCAGGTCAAGCGTTCTCGAATCCGTTCAAAGACGGATGTTTGGACGCTCGATTCACATAACATAGTCGGACGCATCGCAGGTCGCTCACCGCAACCGATCAACGCTGAGTCAAAATGGCCCCCAGGATTTCATCTCAGAGTAAGTTTCCGGCCTTGCTCCTTTTTCATTGACGCTTTGCGTCCGATAACACGAACGTTATCTTAGATACTTCTCGAAATATTTCGCATTAGAAGACTTTTTCGAGTTGGTAGGCTGTACGTCTGACATCTGTTGACGGTTGAGTTGAACATGTCGTTCTGACATGTGTTCGTCGTCCGCTGTTGTACAACAGAGCTCGTTCGTTGGCAGCAAGCATAGAGAGCCTTGTCGCTTGTGGCAAGTTTGACTGAAGTTGGCTTTTCCATTTTGAGTTACTCTAGTAACTTCGAGAGACGAGTTGTGTGTTCATAGCTGGAATTTGTGCCAATTGCTCTGCCGTGTCGTGCTGTATCTCATGTTGATAGTTGATGCTCGAATAAGCGTGGTGCCTGTTATATCCATTGTGCTGATTGTGATAATTTCGGCATTAGCTACCAACATATCGGTGAGTAGTATTTTCTGAGTTTTTTGTTAACTTTTAGCTCGCTTCGTGATGATCGCGGTGAGATCTTTCTTCGGAAACCCCTATTTGTTTGAATCAGTTTAGTAGTTCAGGTCGTTGGTCAGCGCTTTTGAGGCCCCCAAGTTTCTGGGGGCCTCAAAGGCGTGGAGCGTAAGTTATCTAGGTCGTATTCATTCATGAGAGCGTGTTGATCGGTGACGTTCGAACTCCAGCTTCGGTTGAAGGGTACTGTGCGAACAATCTGAGGCGGCAGTGCGCTGAGCTTCTCGTTGCATAGTCTCGTTTCGGTAAGCGCTAGTTGTTGGACCGGGAGTCCTTGTTTGAAACGTTCGCTCCAAAACTCGCGAGGACGATCTCCCTCGCTGATTTTGGATCACGCGGCGAGTTTCTCAAACTGATTCCGATCAAACCCCTGCGTCCCGCGGAGAAGTTTCAAGGTTCGTCGATCGAGATTTCTGCGGGAACGCAAACTTCCACGGCCCGGTTCGAGTGCAAACACACGTTGTTTTCTCTTCCGAGCTGTTGGTTTTATCAGAAACTTTGGATTCCCGAGGTCGCACGACGTTTTGATATGACGGACACCAAGGGGTCATTCGAGCGGCAAGGGAATGAATGAAATCTTTTGCGACTTTCACGAGAAGAAAAATCATGGCATCACTGACTGAGCCAGATCGCCAGAGGCGCTCATCTTTTCTCAACATCTGAGTAGAGTTCGCCTGAAAATAGACCCATAACGATTCCATTAAATTTTCAGATTGGACGGAGGTGCCCAATATAATGAGGGTGAAAAATATCGATGAAGACCCTGTTGTCCCTCGGGAACTTGTGCGAATCGCGGAAAGCGAGCTAAACGAAACGCCGAAAAATCGAATTCAGTGCACCACGATTGTCAGACAGCTCCTCCAAGAGGACGAGAATCTCAGATCGAGGGTTGATGACGCGTTTTTGCTGCGGTAGGTTTGAATACAAACTCAATGATGTATCAAGATGGTTTTCTGTGGATATTCAGCACACTTACGATGCACTTAACTTCTTTCCAGGTTTCTACGACCCGCCAAGTTCGACCCTCAGAGGGCCTGTAAAATGATTAAACGCTACTACAAGATGAGGGCTGACGCCCCCAACATCTTCAGAAACAAATACACGCCCAAAGATCAACTCTCATCATTCAAGTTCAATCTGTCAAGCGTCCTTCCCCAAAAAGATCCTCAGGGCCGCACTTTGTTTCTCTGTCGAGCCGGTGCCTGGGATCCGAGCAAACTCGCCAAAGATGACTTCTTCATGTCAGTTTTGCTGATGATGGAGCTTTCCATACGTGACATACAAACGCTTATCAAAGGTACGAAGTGCTGACATTTGCGACGGACGCCCCCTCAATCACTAGATATCTGGGAAACGATTTCTCCAAGCTGACCATTGTTTAATTTGATATTTGAGGACACTGGATACGAATTCAGTGTCGCGAAACCATTCTCACGGTCTCCTGCCGGAGCGTCGACAGAAGATAACGAGAAATTTCAAAGTCTAAACTCACTAGTCGCTTTAATTGACAGGGACCGTTGTCATCATCGATATGGCGGGACTCTCTTGGACACACATCCATAACTTCACTCCTCTCGACCTCAATAGAATCGTTTCGATGGTTCAAGATTGCTTCCCTTGCCGTATCAAAGCGATCCACATCGTGAACCAGCCGAAGATCTTTTCAATCATCTGGAATATCGTGAGGTGAGATTTTTTACAGCTGTTCTCCGAAGCTCAGCTTAACTGCACCACGGCTTGAATCCTCGAAGATGCTTCTTCTCCAGATAGATCGAAAGAACCTGATCGGTGTTTGTTCGAGTTTTCCACACTCGCGAGCAGCACCCATTCTCATTGAGCCGAAACGTGTTTCTCCTTTCAGCAAATTCCTGAGCTCAAAAATCGCAAGTCGAGTACATCTACATGGACACAACCTCATAGAACTGTACAAGCACGTCGACAAGCAACTGCTGCCGGATATATTGGGTGGGCCGAGGCCTTTGGATTGTTCTCCGTGCGTCGAAGATCTCCTGGCCTTGAATGATGCTATATTCGAAGACGGAGCTTATGGCTACACGGACTTCACGGAAAACTACAACCCCATCAAAAGATCATAAGCGCACAATTTCTTCAGACAAAATACTTCTTTCGCGAGATTTTCGAAAAACGAAAACAATGTTAAAATGTAGGAATCGAGATGATCGGGCTCGAGTCGAAGCAAAATGTTCTGACTCGATTCGAGTGTCCGATACCGTCACAATTGTTCTTAAATCGATAAGAAAGCTCCTCTGATCGCCGAAGCTCTTACCCACAATGGGAGTCGGTAGGATGCGGTCTCGCCGGTTATCTCGGAAGGGCGGGTACCCGCTAAGAAGCATTTCCAGAATTCTTGCAATCATTCTGATCCGAATTCGAGTTTTTTTTGTCCACCCCGGCTCTCTGGGAGCTCGACGGAGAGAGAGCTACTGCCGCACTTGACTGTGGGCAAATTGCTACAATAAACTGTTCGTGGAGAAAATAATGCATCAAGACATTTGGTCTTTTGGATTTCTCAGTTTAATCAGTCGCATCGGACAGGATTTCACCTCCCGCTTCCAACAATGAATGGTTGTCCCAATGCAGATTCCCTATCTGTCGGATCTTACGGAAATCCTAATTCGTCATGCTTTGCTCCCGTTCTCTAATCGAAAGTGTTGACGACCCAATGAATCTTCTCGAGAGGCGTTCTAGCATGTGAGTGCCGCGCAGCTGATATCGTCTCGACAGCTTGATTGAAGAAGCAGCGAGACGCCATCAGGTTTCGTTATCGCTGCCTGATGCATTCGAACCGCGGAACGGAAGGATTCACTTTCAAAACCAGTTTATCTAATCGTGGACTAGAGCGCTCTCGGATAACTATCGCGGAATCCATTGGAAAGAAAATCCCGGCGAGATGTTTGTCGGAGTTGCTGCAGCCATGAACGACAATCGAGTAAACCGCTCTGACGAATAGCCGAGACGGACAGCTTCACATTCGTTCACTCGAGATTGAGAAAGGAAAGAGAGAAACCCTCTCTGCCGCGCGGACTCGGCAAAGAGAGGGAAATCTAAAACAGGATACAGAGTCAATCAACTCTTCTCCGCTTAGAAACGGAATAGAGCCCCGGCAAATAGTGCCGGATTTTCGGAAGACCCTAAACAGTGCAGTACGAGTTTCATCCAACACTCGTCTAACAATAAGTTCGAGCTCGAGAAGCCGCAATGGCGACAGGTGAGTTGGGAACATACTCGATTCCGCGTTCGCGAACGAAGGTTGTTTTGAGTAGAAATCGATGTTTCACCGCCTTCCTTCAGCCCTTTCCCAACTCCGCGTTGATCTACTGTCATGAAAACCGAGAAACCCGAAACTGCTCGCTCGAAATGTTTACTTAGGAACTGAAGGGAAGTCATTTCAGAGGCTGAACTCAAACTTCTCCTGGAAGCTGCCCACGATGTGAAGGGGAAGTCCTACTGTCCGTACTCAAAAGTGAGTTCACGAGATCCCACGTCAAAGAAAGAGCATCAATGTGTTTGTTTCAAGTTCCAGTTGTCGAGTTCTTCGAAGTACATTCCGTATGAAAGAGTGGACGTTGAGACGTGAGACCAGTGTTCCGTGCTCCTCCATTCTCCATTTCTGTGAGAATGTAACAAACCGAATGCTGAGATTCGTTTCTATCTCATCGCGAACGTGTGAGATTTCTCGCGTCTCAGGAGAGTACGCTCTCTATCAACTGTCAAAGAGGAGATTCCTTGACATCTAGTATAATCCAACAGCAAACGGTACAGAAGTATCAGCGTCTCCCGGGATTGCTCGGTAGGAATGTGACAACGGATGCAATGAATCCTCTGCAGCTGCGGCACGTGCTGCAGTGTTGCAAATGTCGAAATCCGAGTCGAGTGTATCCGTCAGGAGGTCTCCAGGCTTCCAGCATGCAATTGAACGAGGCTCGTATAGCGTTGCGTTTTGCTTGACTGCTTGCTGAACAACAATCATTCAACGAGGAGAATTTCTTTTTCAAGGTCCAGGTTGGCGCGGCTGTTCTGACGCAATGTGGGAAAATTCTAGCCGGTGCAAATGTGGAATGCGCAAGCTACGGACTCGGAATTTGCGCCGAACGTGGTCTCCTGACACATGCAGCTTCTCTAGGCTACAGGAAATTCAAGACGATCGTCATCGTTTCGTAAGTCTCTCGGTAGAGCATCTCCCCACAACATTTCAGTAACTCTCGGCGAGACAACTGAGCCACCATGGAAATCGCTTCGAAACTTCGCTTCTGCGTGGAACCTATTTCAATCAGAAAATTTTCCGTTTCAGGAACTTGCCTGAAATCACCCCCTGTGGCGGCTGCCGACAATTTATTGTGGAGTTTGGCTCGGATATTGAGGTTTACACAGACTGTCCAGTGGACGGTACCGGGAAGCCGAGGAAGTTCGGCATCCTAGAACTATTGCCTGGAGCTTTCACACCCCGGTCTCTCGGCGTCTCAGACACCTGAGCGGCGCGTTCATTCGACGCGTCATCCATGTCTCATTCAGTCATCGTGGTGTACCCGCCAGTTCCATGAATTCAATTCCGCCCTTGTTTTGATGGAAAGATGAAATAAAGGAAACAACTCCGAACATCGAATGCATCTCGACGCACTCAATATATTATGTCGTTTGAATTCTTCAACCATTCCCATGAGTTCTCTCCATTCTTATCTCAAGTCCACGCGCGATCGAGCCTGAACGAGCGATATATCCTCCCCATGATTGATTCTGACATTTGAGGTTCATTGTAGTGTCAGAGGGAAGTATTCTGCGTTATATATCGCAAGTTGGGGTAATTGTAAACGTTTTAAGCCATCTTCATGGAGACTGCTCAATATCTCAGGTATGAATTGCGCGGGCTCCTTGTTTTTTGACCGGAAAACGTCTTTCCTGGGACCAAGGTAGCAGAATCGTTGTACTTCGTCATCCATGCAACATTTTCTTGTGGAATTTGTCCAGCGGGAAAGCGCTCAAACTCGACCACCAAGAAACCGATTCAGCTCCGGTTCCTTCGAGGAGCTTGCAAATTTACATCAAAAGTTCTCATTCAAGTTTGGGGTCTTAACTGTCCCCATGAGGCGTCAATGGAACCGATTTCCAAACCCCGCGAAAATGCAGAGAATCGGTATAAATAACCGTTTATCTTCGCTGAAGAAGTCGATACAGGGTCTGTCCTCGGCAAAAGTAGACGTCGTTTCATGCTTTTTCAGAAACATCCCTGCACTCCTCTCCGAAAGGGTTGTCAGGCGGAGGATTCGCTCGGAACGGACCGAAATCCGAGGATTTATGTAAGAAAATCGGATGCGACTGTCGGGGTAGTCACTCTTCGGCGAATTTCCAGGTGGTGCAGAGTTTTCAGGGAATGCTCCGATTGTTGATAAATTGAGGATGATTGGAGGGGAGAGAAAGAATATGACTTCGCGGGCTTTTTAAGTCTCAAGCACGGCTGTTGCGAATTGAATCCTTGCATTAACAACGAGGTTGCCTTTCGAGATTGAAGTTTTGGTCGCTGACAAAATGGCTCCTCAGAATAGAGAAAGCCTCAAAAGAGCGAAGCGGAGAGCCAAATCCTCAGGAGCGGCGAAAAAACTCGAAAGGATACTGAACAATTAGAAGCAGTTGCGACTCTGATCACGGCATCCGGACACATGAGTTTCAAGGTAGAAACTGTCCTTACTTGCTTTGGTCAGGACAGATTTTGGAGTGCGGGGGAGTGCCCCCTTAGTTCACTCGAATAACGACTCATCATTGGCGAATCACACATCTTCGCTGATGACAGGGGAGACAAGTCAGACGTTCTTCTCATGCGTGTGCCATGCGGAAAGCACGATGCATACAAGAGAATGAGTCCCTGTCGTCTGTCTCGAAGACAACGGAAATGTTCTCGTTTGTGTCCGCAGAATCAGACGCGATCAAAGATTATGAATGCCGTGAACTTTCGTTTGAAGGGCGCCACTCATAGGTTGAGGAATGCTCCTGATTGAAAACATCTCCCATGAGAATTGGCTACGGTATTCCGACGCGTCAACAACAAAGCCGTCAGTGAGTGACTACGAAAATTCTCGAATGATTCACGCGGGACTTCGGCGAATATTATCGTTCCTCCAAACCGATCGGAAACGAACTGCAGAACTCAGGCTGACATGCCTTATCAGTTTTTGTTCTAATTTTCAGTTTCGTGTTCCATTTCCAGAATTCGCTAGAAGGAACCACTCGAGTCTCACTGACATTGGAACTCTTTGTCAATTGGCTGGGACCACAACCATTGAGTGGTCTTGGGTGGATTTTGCGATGAAGCGACCGCCCGGTTCCGTTCGCCAAGGGGTGGCGGTCAAGTGGTAGTACCTAACCTTTCCTTCCACCCGAAGCCGCACAGCCAGAATGCGTCTGCTACACCAAAACAGCCCTACCACTTGTCCGCCTCCCATGTCTCGTCGGTGGATAGCGGTAGCGACGGGACGATGGATGTGAAGTGCATTCTTCGTTTGAGTCAGTCGATCCTTCGGTGCTGCAAGCTTCTTTCTGCACTCAGCATTCACCGTGGGCAAATTTCACTTCTACCTGAAAACGTTCGACTTCAACCACTATGAGGGGAAGATCTTGTTCGTTTTGTTGGCCTTGAGAAAGGCCTTTTTCAGAGCCTTGATGAAGGCTTTTTTGGGGAGTTCTGACGAAGGATTTTTCGAGGCAAAGGCGGGGTGAACGTGAGCGCGACGTGAAAGTTTCGGCAGAAATGCTTGTATCAAGGAATCAATCGGCGATAGGCTCACATTCCCCCAAATCCGGTCGGTATCAAAGCTGACTGCAGGATTTCGAACATCATTCGAAGCATGAAATGCGGTATGTCACCCTGGTCAAAGTCGATCTCTGCATCCTGAGCTCTGTAGTCCTCGTATTTCAACGCGAACACTCCGCAGTCGCAACCATTTTGCTGTTGAGGGAGGTTTCGGATATTCGTGAGGCGCCATTCATCGTAATCGAGATCACGTTTTTCTTGTCTCGTAGCTCCTGGGCTAAGTAAGCCAGCACCATTTCCAGACACTCGTCGTTCTGTCCACCCATGGAATCCATGTATTGAATTGCTTTGCATCGCAAATCTACGATTGTCATAGACCAATGTCTGTCTGAGTGAACGGGAACGAGGATGATATCGTCAGAGAAAATACCATGAAGTCGCGTCCATCGACGTACAGAAGCATAGTTTGCTTCGTTGAAGAGTTCTAGGAAGAGTTCTAGTGTCGAATGCGTATACTTTCGGAAGGTGCGGATTATCCTTGCTCCGATTTACGATGAGATTCGAGTAAACGTTGATGACGACATCGTTGAGCCAATTGAGTCCATTGAGAGTTTCTAGATCGCTTCGAATGATGCCCTGTCTTGATCCGTGTAGGAGAATTTTGTCTGGTGGGTTTCCCAGCGCTTCTCTGATCTTCACCGACATTTGATCATTAGGCGGTTGAATCTGAGGATTCGATACCTCACCTTGGAGATCGTCAACATGTTCGACATCCGGAATCTCATCTGGGAACTCGCCTAGGGATTCGGGACTCGTTGGCTCCTCGGAAGGCGCTGCCGCCTTAGCATGATCGTGGTCGGAGAGAGGCGGTAGGTATTGCGAGTAATCGTGGTCGACGAGTTGTAACTGGTCTTCTATCCATGGAATCAGCATGTTTGCCTCCAACTCTGGGAGCATACCGTGCCGGAGAGCAGCTGAAACATCAATAAAGTTATATCAGGATGTCAATGTTCAATTTGTAAATCTCATTGGAAAATTCTCAACTTTTGAGGCAGAGGAGAAACTCACAACCCCCAACTCTGTATTTGACTATTTCGATGAAGACCTTCGGACTGATGTAACTCGTCGCCAGACGATCCTAGTTTTGCTGGATCAAGCGATCATTTTCCCGTGCGACGAAACCCGTAAGCGACCGAAAGTGCGCTGCTCCGTTTACGTGGCTTCTACGATCAATGGCGGCGTCTTGGAACACCTTACACAGCTCAGCCGGAGAGAAAATACAATTTATTGGTGATGGCGTCGGCGTCGTCGAATGTACTTTGCTCCCTCGCAGACCGGTCTTGAGGGCAGCTAATAAATAATCACTAGGGCCGCCAGAAATATGCAAATGCATATTTTAGTTCATATGCGCATATTTCGGGGATATTTCTGCCGATATGCACTCGGAAATCATCGCGCAAAAATAGATTCCGATTGAATTCAAGACTTGAATTCGATAGATATTGCTTCTCCCTGAGATGAATCGCGATCACCACATGCACGTCTTCGATCAAGCTGGTACTGCCGCTTCGCCTCTGGAGCTTCCGGAGTAGCAGCTCCCGATTTCCAGCTACTACCATCGTTTCGTTCTGAGCTGCGATCTCGTTCACCAGAATGCCTTGAAGCCACAATGGCGAGCTTTCCTAGGTGTTTCCAGACAGTCAATGAAATGTTCTGTAACCTTATTCGTGTGCATGGAGGCTCCGAGAAAGTGTGCCGACTGAAGAATGTAAGCGACGAGGAGGACGTCGGGTTGTCATTTCAAGGAAGAAGGTCTCCCAGACGTGTTCTGGTGGCGGCGCGCTCTGTCTAGAGATCCTTCTCTCAATATGAGGCGATTTCCGAGATAATCCTGATCAAAAATTTCAAGCCCTTTTTCTGCTGTTGTGTGCAACAAATGCACATATACCTATTGAGAAAAAAGGGGTGTGATACGGGGCGATTTGACGATGAATGATTGTGCATATCGACTTTGCATATTTTGTGATCATTTTTCGATCCCTGCATGCATAATCCTCGCAATCCCGCGCATATTTCAGATTTTTCAGTGCATATTTTTGGCGGCCCTAATAATCACCAATCAAATCCATTGTTGCTCCATGAGCTTCGAGCTCCCGGCCCAGATATGCGTTGCTGGACTCCACTGCATTATTAGTGCGACAAGGCGCGCGGAAGATGAAGAGTCCCGCTGGGCCGATGACCCGCATCCATTGATGATCGATGTACTGGTTGAAACTCCGGAACTGTGGAATATTTTGGATGAATTTTGAGTTTCCAAAGAGGATAACATCGACTTTTACCAATGATGCTTGTAATCTATCTGACAGATTCGTCATCAGCGCTAGAGCAGCGACTTAAAATCCGTTACTCACACGAGGGTTGACTTCCTCCCCCTCTTTGGCACAAAGTTCGAATGTTGGCCTGATGTATTCTGCGGGGAGCAAAGGTAGCGAGGCGGACGCGAGCATTCTCAAGAGTTCCGGCCCTGGGCGTCTGCTGAGGCTTGCCAGACCTATTCCGGGCTTGCTCGCCTGTTTCCATAAGGCTTGCGCATATGCCTTCCTTTCATGTAAACGATCTCTCCTGTGACTAAAATGTTTCCCCTGCCTGGACAAGCAATACCGGGTCTGGAAGAATCCACAAGCCTATAAGAAGATGGAGCACGAAAGTGCGCAAGGACTACAGATGCTTCGGGCTTCTCCTGTAAGTCTTGCGACTTGCCTTGAAAAGTGATGTCAACACAAGACATCCCTCATCGATTCAGGACGTTGTTCAAATGGCAATATTTTGGGACGAAAGTTCTATGCGAGACTTTGGATTACTTCGTAGAATGAGAAAACCTACTTGTTCTTCTCCTCGCACCTTAGGTACGACTCTGTACCATCCGCCGACCCCTTGTCTCTATGGAAAAAAAATTGCGAGGTCCCACTCACACCTCCCACTTCATAACTCCCTGCGAGATGGCACCATACTGTAGTTCCGAGCAGGGCACTATCACAAGGCACGAGAAAACTCGCATTTGCATCCATTTCGCATACGGCCTGCTAAGTATGTTCACTGAAGCTATCTTCGCTACAATTCTAACGGTCGCTGTAAAACTCTGGGCGGGACAAAACAGAATGCCTTGAGAAGCACGAAAAGTACCTTGTGTTGATCTCGAGACTGGAAGTACGTTCTTCTCCCACAAAAAGGAGCCCGCGGTGATTCAAAATTCTTGAGGTGCTGAGCGTTGATCGCGGAGTTCGTATAGGAAGTAAATAAAAAGATCAGTGATGATGAAAAATACCTTGGAGAAACCGATAGAGCGACTCCCGATAACTGTCAAGCATTCGAGCCATCCTCGCTTTGAATTGCATTGGCCAAACATTTCCGCGAACCGGGAGAACTGCATGAATAAGTTGATGCGGCACTACTCTGCTGAAGTTTCCCGAAGAAAGAAACGGCTTAGACCACAGAACATCCCCCCATTCCTTTCTATAATACATGATGGTGAGCAATGTTATCGTACGTTCGTTTCGCTCGTGAACATGCTGAAGAGACGATCGCTCACGCCTCAGATGGATTTCTCTTTCGTGAGTCTGTGTGAGGAGCAGTGCATTGTCAAACCCTACTCTTGAAGACCGGCTAGTAACTTGATTCGTATCAGCACCAGTCCTCTCGTTCAGGTCACGCTCCCTGTAGTGGTCCATTTCAGCGATGTAGCTCCTGAAGCCCTGGATGGCTTCCAAAAACTCGAACGCTGCTGGAGAATTCATGTCGCTGAAGTGAATAACGAGCCTGCCGAAGATCGAATGAACTTCGACAGGGTCCCAAACCCACTNTTTACCAATGATGCTTGTAATCTATCTGACAGATTCGTCATCAGCGCTAGAGCAGCGACTTAAAATCCGTTACTCACACGAGGGTTGACTTCCTCCTTCTATTTGGCACAAAGTTCGAATGTTGGCCTGATGTATTCTGCGGGGAGTAAAGGTAGCGAGGCGAACGCGAACATTCTCAAAAGTTTCGGCCTGGGCGTCTGATGAGGCTTGCCAGACCTACTCCGGGCTTGCTCGCCTGTTTCCATAAGGCTTGCGCATAATGGAATAAGCATCCGTATATTCGGGCGTTCGGGAACTCAGCTCGAATCGCTCGTCTCATGGCCGAGTCAAAGTCTCCCATATATTTCGGGACCTCTCGTTTGATTGTCTGGAGTCTGGAGGACCTCGCTGTAAGCTTCGGCATTCTTAACGTTCATGAAAACAACCGCTAGCAGGCCGACCTTCTGGAATTGAGAATCGTATTCGGTACCAAAGGATCGATTATTCATTCGTGATCAGAGCGGATTACTACCCGCAAGAGCCATAACCTTTATGAAGTCTTAAGAAATGAAATCCACTCACTCGTCCATCCCGATTGCCGCGAATGGTGTACAGCTGCTTGCACAGGTTTCTCGGCACAATCTTATACGTAGCGTCGGAACGTCACATGATCGCTGAACGGAGTAGTCACCACCAGGCTGTCATATTTGGGGCATTGGAAGCTGAGAAGTCTTTCCCCGTCCAGTGTGCGCGTGTACTTTGGGATGTCCTGGTTTCGGATGAAGATATGCAGCTCCTGTATGTTGCGAACTGTACGAGGTTTACTCGTCGCCGAATGCCTGCGGGCTGTGCGACCGTGGGACATCGGAATTATCTGGCTCGCGATGGCTATTTCATGCCTGAAAAAGGTTTTCTCCACCCTTAGCAACCTGCTTCAGCGTTGGCCATGCACGATAAACTTCAACTTGAACGAATGGAAAGAACCTTCTCCTTCCATCCAGAATCGCTCTCGATGGGGACTGCTGTGGCTCTTCTCTAAGTCTTCTCAACCAATTGCCCCGAGCCGTGTACACCTCAAGGCCGTGACCTTGATACTCAGGAAGGTGGTTATGCCTTCCTTTCACGTAAACGATCTCTCCTGTGACTGAAATCTTTCCCCTGACTGGACAAGCAATACTGGGTCTGGAAGAATTCACAAGCCTATAAGAAGATGGAGCATGAACGTGCGCAAGGACTACAGATGCTTTGGGCTTCTCCTGTAAGTCTTGCGGCAGCCTTGAAAAGTGATGTCAACACAAGACACCCCTCATCGATTCAGGACGTTGTTCAATTGGCAATATTTTGGGACGAAAGTTCTATGCGAGACTTTGGATTACTTCGTAGAATAAGAAAACCTACTTGTTCTTCTCCTTGCACCTTAAGTACGACTCTGTACCATCCGCCGACCCCTTGTCTCTATGGAAGAAAAATTGCGAGGTCCCACCTACACCTCCCACTTCATAACTCCCTGCGAGATGGCACCATACTGTAGTTCCGAGCAGGGCACTATCACAAGGCACGAGAAAACTCGCAATTACATCCATTTCGCATACGGCCTGCTAAGTATGTTCACTGAAGCTATCTTCGCTACAATTCTAACGGACGCTGTAAAACTCTGGGCGGGACAAAACAGAATGCCTTGAGAAGCACGAAAAGTACCTTGTGGTGATCTCGAGACTGGAAGTACGTTCTCCTCTCACAAAAAGGAGCCCGCGGTAATTTAAAATTATTGAGGTGCTGAGCGTTGATCGCGGAGTTCGTAAAGTCGCAGATGTATAGGAAGTAAATAAAAAGATCACGGCCGAAATAACGCTCAGTGATGATGAAAAAACAATACCCTGGAGAAACCGACAGAGCGACTCCCGATGACTGTCAAGCATTCGAGCCATCCTCGCTTTGAATTGCATTGGCCAAACATTTCCGCGAACCGAGAGAACTGCATGAATAAGTTGATGCGGCACTATTCTGCTGAAGTTTCCCGAGGAAACGGCTTAGACCACAGAACATCCCCCCCATTCCTTTCTATAATACATGATGGTGAGCAATGTTATCGTACGTTCGTTTCGCTCGTGAACATGCTGAAGAGACGATCGCTCACTCCTCAGATGGATTTCTCTTTCGTGAGTCTGTGTGAGGAGCAGCGCATTGTCAAACCCTACTCTTGAAGACCGGCTAGTAACTTGATTTTGACTGCTGAGGGAATCCGTATCAGCACCAGTCCTCTCGTTCAGGTCACGCTCCCTGCAGTGGTCCATTTCAGCGATGTAGCTACCGAAGTCCTAGATGGCTTTCAAAAACTCGAACGCTGCTGGAGAATTCATGTCGCTGAAGTGAATAACGAGCCTGCCGAAGATCGAATGAACTTCGACAGGGTCCCAAACCCACTTTTATTTCGTGTACTCCAGTGTATCTCTCTCAACTCTCATCGCAGAATTCCAACGCTTGCATCGACCGCGGTTTCTCTATGGCAATTATCTAGCAGCTTAACCACAGCAGAACTCGAGTTTCGATTTCTCATCGAGGTATCAATTGAGGTACATATTCCCACATGCTCGCCGCAAGCCTCCCCAGCTGAGCACCGATCCGCAACGCACGATGAAGAAGCCTCCCGCGAGAAAAACCTTCTCTTTCGCGAAAACGAACACCTAGTCGTAGAAGACTTGGGCTCCAGCCGCTTCTTGAAATCTCGTTCTGGGCCTCGCTATTCTGACGACAGCGAGGCATCCCGTGTTCGATGAATGTCTGATTCTCAATGTCAGCTGTTGATTGTCTTATGATTCCTCTTTTTTTCACGATGCACCTGTTCCAGACTTGGATGGGAGCTTCTCAATGGATCTTTTCTGATTCTTGAGGATTCATAGGTTCGCCGTTCGATGAGAAGGGATCGAACTTCACGCGAAGTTCCACTAGAGCTCCCTCAACCGACATCTCCGCAGGCTTCAACAGGTTCAACACAAAGCTAAGAATTGCAGTGGGAGACCAGCCTCTCGGTCTTGGCTGGCTTGCCTTCAACGTGCTGATCATAAGACAAGGTCACATTTCTGATGAGTTGCTCCTGCCCCAAGTCATGAGTAGTGCGATCTGTATTCATTCCCGGGACCGGACGCGTGAATGATCACTCCCTATGGCCATGCTCTCACCTTGTCAATATGAGCCATGAGATTCCAGAACATTTAAGAACACTCCAATGTTGGCTACCGAAACGGGCAAAATGACTCATAATGGCAACTGTGCGTACCTTTCGGTCCACTATACATCGTTTGCGGACCAGCTGTGCGTCATTCTGACCGGAAACTTCAGACTGCTGTAGAGTCATCATGTGAGATCGTAGAAAGTTCAATGACACCTCGATGTGGTTGGAAATGGTCACAATTTTCACGAGAATCACCTTCAGGATGGTACCAGAATCAACTCGCCCGCGTGAGGCGCAGAGAAACAACGCATCGCCCTCGACGACTCTTTCGGCGACAAGAGTTGTCGCCACTGGCAATAACAACAATTATTGGTACGCGAAGTGCACTGCTGCTCGATAAGAGCCTCTGGAATTGGATAAAATCAGAACCCATCACCTTCTCCGAAAAAAATCGAGGGGATCGTCATTGACCGATCACCCTGGTAGGGGATAAGAATTTCGGGAATCAGAGCTTGATAGGAGCGTTGATCAACTATGACTGTTTATGAGTAACTCAATTGGGGGTATAGGAGGAGTCTGGAAGTATTCAAAATAATGCAGTAAGTTTGTGGAATGCAGAACTATTTTTTATTCATCTATGTCTCTGACTCCTGGCTAGCATCGCGAAACATTTCATAAATTCCTAAATTCCTAAACTTCTGTACAAGTCCTCAACAGCTTCGGAGCTCTTCGTCGATGAAGTCTGTCGAACTGAGCCAAGGCCAGTTCCTGAACTAGATAGAGAGAAGACTTCGGGCTCGAGAGAATGCATGAACTTCCACAACCTTTANCCGAAATCGGCCTCGAATTGAGAGAGTTACAAGAGGAAGAAGAATTGGAAATATGGCCAAGTTCGGTGTTGGATAGGTCCGGAAACTCTGGAATTCCGTTTCTTTCTCCTCCTCTAGCTCCCTCAATCCGAGGCCGATTTCGGTCATCTTTTTTTTGAAATCGCTTGAAATTTTCTCAGCTACACACTCATACCCACAGAACAGAGCTGTGAGGTCTCAGTAAAATTTTGCGTTCTGGAAAATCTGGAAGAACCAGTTTCGGCAGCAATTTTCCACCGGAATCGGTCTCAGGCACCCTCCTAAACCCCCAGAATACCACGAGAAGTGCCTCAGCGCTGTCGCTCATTTTTGGCCGCTGCGGGCCCACTGTGCGCCCTGCGTAATTTCTGTCTGCATCTTCCGCGAGAGCCGAGGATCTTCCGAAACTACTTGCTTCTGTTCGGATCGCTGTTTGAACAGGGAAAGAAAGCAAAAAAGAGTTTCGTTGTGATTTTACAAAAATTCACATTCAGGCACAGGGTCAAGCACTCTGGACTCTACCTGGTCGTCAACATCGGGACGGCTCACCGGCGTCAGATCGCTGACGCCTTGCTCGTTGCAATCTCTTGGCAGGTGCAGTCGACCGAACGATATCGGAACGTTTGCTACCAGGTATCGTGGCAGTGGTGTAGCGACCCCTCGTGATGCCCTGGGCGGACCCTTTCTGTGATGCCCCGAAATGAAAATTCGCTGCCCCTTTTTAAAGGTGTGCCGTCGGCGCCACGGTGCGAGGTTCCGCCGAGATCCGAGCAGGGGTTCGCGCGTGATTCGAGCTCATGCGCGCGTCGAACGTTTCTGCTTTAGTTTGTGACGATGCATTTGTTCTAGACTTGGATGGAAGCTCCTCGATGGATCTTTTCTGTTTCTTGAGGATTCATAGGTTCGCCGTTCGATGAGAAGGGATCGAACTTCACGCGAAGTCCCACTAGAGCTCCCTCAACCGACATCTCCGCAAGCTTCAGCAGGTTCAACACAAAGCTAAGAATTGCAGTGGGAGACCAGCCTCTCGGTCTTTGCAGGCTTGCCTTCAACGTGCTGATCATAAGACAAGGTCACATTTCTGATGAGTTGCTCCTGCCCCGAGTCACGAGTACTGCGATCTGTATTCATTCCCGGGACCGGACGCGTGAATGATCACTCCCTATGGCTATGCTCTCACCTTGTCAATATGAGCCATGAGATTCCAGAATCGCCGAGCTACCTCAGAAGTATTCGGAAGTAATGAAAGAAAATGTCGAGACCATCTCTTAGATATCCTCAAACCATATTCCAAAATCAAGCTTCAGAGGCTTTGCCGCGGCTCGGTGGCCACTGACTTGAAATTGGCCTCGGGCTCATGGGGCTTCTGGAATTTTCGGAATTCTCAATTTTGGAGAAGAAGTCTTCCAAGAAAACCTCCGTGGCTGTTAAGTCGTCACTTACGGCGGCATTATTTGGCGAAGATGTAATGGAAAGTTCAGGAAGCTTGTCGCGAAACCGTCGATGATACTGAAATGAATGATTGCACGAGAAGCAGATGACATCAAATCCCGAATCCATCACCCTACCGCACGCGGTAACTTTCGGCATTCGGTTCGAAGTTCTCGAAAATCTCAACTATTAGCAAATCTTCACGTGGAATATCAGGTATACAGGTGAGAAAGCAGCCTGAGATCGTTGACATATTCTGCTAACATATAAAATGCCAGCGAAGTGATTCTGGCGCCAATGTGAGGATCCTCCTTCCAGCTGCATTTTTCGCCTCTACTCAAGAACTTCATTCGAGATATTTCCAGACCACTCCAAAGTGGCAAAATGACTCATAATGGCAACTGTGCGTACCTTTCGGTCCACTCTACATCGTTTCCGGACCAGCTGTGCGTCATTCTGACCGGCAACTTCAGACTGCTGTAGAGTCATCATGTGAGGTCGTGGAAAGTTCAATGAAACCTCAATGTAGTTGGAAATGGTCACAATTTTCGCGAGAATCACCTTCAGGATGGTACCAGAATCAACTCGCCAGCGTGAGGCGCAGAGAAACAACGCATCGCTCTCGACGACTCTTTCGGCGACAAGAGTTGTCGCCACTGACAATAAAAACAATTATTGGTACGCGAAGAGCACTGCTGCTCGATGAGAGCCTCTGGGATTGGATGAAATCAGAACCCATCACCTCCTCCGAAAAAAATCGAGGGGATCGTCATTGACCGGTCACCCTGGTAGGGGATAAGAATTTCGGGAATCAGAGCTTGATAGGAGCGTTGATCAACTACGACTGTTTATGAATAACTCAATTGGGAGTGTAGGAGGAGTCTGGAAGTATTTAAAATAATGCAGTAAGTTTGTGGAATGCAGAACTATTTTTTATTCATCTATGTCTCTGACTCCTGACTAGCATTGCGAAACATTTCATAAATTCCTAAATTCCTAAACTTCTGTACAAGTCCTCATCGGCTTCGGAGCTCTTCGTTGATGAAGTCTGTCGAACTGAGCCAAGGCCAGTTCCTGAACTAGATAGAGAGAAGACTTCGGGCTCGAGAGAATGCATGAACTTCCACAACCTTTAGGTTAGACACAAAATCGAAGTCGTCAGTCGTAGTCAAATCAAGAACTTGTGCAGCAGCTTCACCTTCTTCGGATTCTTCAAAGTCGGACAGTAGCTTCTGGTGTGCGCGTGGTCGCCACCGCCGTTAAGGCACAAGTCGCAACTGTAAGTCCTTAGAACGGGACAGGTTACGATGCCACAGTGGTTTCGGACAGTGTGGCCGGCGGAGAACTCGATCGGCATCCGGTTTGATCGACAGAAGGTGCAAAACCCGAGCGAGGCCACCGACACGGTGACCGTGTAGCCGTTTTTGCCGGACGAAATGAAGACAGGGTGCGCTTTCCGCATTCCCTGTGATTGTGAGGTCCGAACCTTTGGTCTGAGAATGGATGCCTCGGGATCGGATCCGGGGCTCTCTCGGCCCTCTTCTCGAGGTTCCGGAACCATACCGAAGAGTAGAGGTCTTCCTTCCGCGCCATTGATCAGCCAAGGGCTGCTCTGATAGCTTTGTGTGATCAGATGCACATTACCGAATCCGACTCTTGAAGACGCAAACTGGCCGGCAACTTGATTTCCATCATTCATAGAATCTGTGTTGGCAGGAGTACTCTCGATGAGGTCACGCTCCCGACCATGGTCCATTTCAGCAATGTAGCTGCTTAAATCCAGGTTAGCTTCCACACACTGAGACGCTGTTTGAAAATCCATGCTGCTGAAGTGAATCACGAATCTGCTGAAGATCGAATGAACCATTGAAGAGTCTCAACCCTTCTTTTATTTTGCCAATCTTGTCTAGTGGCTCCCCCTGAACTCTAAATGGCTCCCTAATCGCAGCGTTTCATTGCTCAGATTCGATCTCGGGTGCGCCGTAGTAGTTATTCAACAGCCCTACCATTGCAGACCCCGGATTTCTATTTCTCACCGAGGTATCAAGGAGGTATTCCCGCATGCTCACCGCAAGCCTCCCCCATGAGCATCGATCCGCCATTGAAGATCGAGAACCTTCCGGAGAGAAAATCCGCACCTTCGCGAGAACTAACACCCCACCGTAGAATACTCGGGCTCCAACCGCTGCTTTGGGTAAGAATTTTCGCCTCGCTGATATGATTGACGAGTGCGAGGTATCCCGTATTGGATTGGATCTCTGTTGTCTAATTTGAAACTTCAGCGATTGATCGTCTCATAATTCTCCTAGCCTACACATGCCCCTCCGTCCTCCCGTATTTCTCGATCTTTGCTCATCAAACTGCGGAGCCCGTAATTCGCTCTCTAGGAGAACTCTGTACTGGATTGATTCTCTTCAGAACGAATGATCTGAAAATGGGCTTTATCCATCGCACCGGCCATCTCGGACCTCAGTTCTGGAAACTCCGAGGAGAATGATCCCATTCGGGGTTGAAGACGTTTGACTTGATCCTGAGTGGCAGCGAACGAGACGAGATTCTATGTATTGTCGGCTTGATTCAACTGAGAGTTGAAGCTGATGCTGCTGCTCTCGAACGGTGGATTCCGGCTGGCCGATTTATAGAGCAACTTAATCAACTGGAGCACAAGCACTAGCCTTTTTGGCAAGATCTGTGATTAGACCGAGCAGAGCTCGCATGTTGAAGCCCTGGCGAAGAAAATCGGTTTGGCAAAGCTCAAAATTTTTGTCGTGTACGACCAAACTTCTATGAATGGCATCAATTAACGTCCCCTGGTTGGGCTGAGATGAAATCCCAGCTCTCATGGAGGCCGATTCGAACTCATACAGTAGAACCTCGATTATATCAACCCCGTGAATTTTGCCCCGGATTATATTACATCTTGTGTTCTTATATGACGCCCACCTAACCCACTGTTCGACCCACTATGTAACCCCCTGCGTGTCCTCTGCGTGGCTCACTGTTTGGCCCAGTGCGATCCCCCATGACCCACTTCGTGACTCTCTGTGGAGCTCTCTCGATTGTGTCAACCTCGACATCAATTATTATTAGTGATATAATCGAGGATTTACTTTATATCGAGATAGTGTTGTGAAGCGCTTCGAGCCCATAACTCACCACACGACCCTGACATGGAACTATCTGGGTAGAAGGCATTGTCATCGAAGCAGGAGATATTCGGAGTCTCCGGCCTGGTGACCAGTAGTGGCGATGACTCCGGCAGCGAAAGCCTGAAGAGATTGCTGAGAAGATCCGACAGGATGAGGATTCGATGCAACTTGTACAATAGTAAGAAATTCGTGTTCACGAAGTAGACGGTATTCGAACTCAGAATGAATGTTGGAGGCAGATCCAGCAACACTGCGATGCGACGTGACGTCGACATCGATGTGTTGTGTTGGATCCTCCACACACGCTTGTCGCGAGAATCTTCTTCCTGTTTCCTGAGTGAGTTTTCCATACGAACGATGCATCCCTGAGTTCATCCGTGAATTAATCGCGGGAGATATGCCCACGGGTTGACCTTTTAGTGTTCTACTGTATGAGAACGTTCATCCTCGTGGACATTCAATACTCGAAGTGCTTTTTTCGAACTTTGAGGTTATCTTCGGGATTGTCCGCTCCTCGAAGTTTTGCTGACTCCATTATATTGTGGAGCTTCGTTCGCGTCACACAAGAGGCGTGCTTCCAGGATGGAGTTGAAACAAGTTTCACAAGTTGTGAGCCCCAAGAATGGGACACGGTACTATACCACGGTGGTTGCGAACATCGTGGGTCATGGTGAATTCGATTGGCATCCGGTTTGAGCGGCGTGATATGCAGAAGCCGAGAAAGGCCACGGGAACGGTAATCGCGCAGCACTCCTTGTCGGCTGTAACAATAACGGCCTGCCTGTTCCGAATTTTCTGGGGTCGTGGAGCCGGAACCTCAGGTCTGAGGACGGAATGTTCGAGGCTCTCCCGGCTATCTTCTTGGGGTTGGTGAACCATACCGAAGAGGAGAGCTCTTTCTTCGGCTCCGCAACTGTAAGCGCTCAGCGCTCGGGGCATGTTACGATGCTGCGGTGGTTGCGAACAGTTTGGCCCGCGGAGAACTCGATTGGCATCCGAGTTGATCGACAGAAGGTGCAAAAGCCAAGCGAGGCCACCAGCACGGTGATCGTGTCGCCGTTTTGGCCTTACGATACACAGGCTGCCTTCCATTTAGAATTTCTATTATCGATGTGATTGATGAGCTAGCGCCTCTGCGATGGATTCCCATACTGCCTGTGCCCAACGGAACCTGTGTTTCGATTAAAAGGCCGCCAGAAAGACGCAAATGCATATTTTAGTTCATATGCGCATATTTCGAAGATATATCTGCTGATGTGCACAAACGTCGCAGAACTACATGCACAGAGAGAAACCGGAGAAGAAAGTCATAGACGTCGAAGAGGCGAATCAGGATAACAGAACTTTGCGGTGAGTAAACGATGAGCTTGACAAATGAGTCAAGAACTCTCAGAACATCAATCAGCATTGGATTGTCTCTCAGAAAAATCCAGTCGCTGGCCAACAATCACAGCTGATTCATTGCCAAGTGAACGGGTCGATGTCGAAGATGAGTTCACGAACATACAATTCAATAACTTTTCGCAAGTGACCTTGAGTGATTCTTGCCCACACAATATTATACAGAGCTGATGAGGACCTCTCTGGAATCGAACGTCCAGCCTCGGTGGTTAACCCCCTCGCAAAATAGGGTCGGATCTCGACTCACGTCGCGAGGTGGTTCCATATTTTGCCGCAGAAATGCGGCTTTAGGGACAGGTCGGGGGTGCTCCGAGAAAGATCATCTCATCATTGGTCACAAAAAAATGGTCACGAAAAGCTCCCACCGGGATGCCTTTAAGATGGCGGGAATTTCAAAAAGTGCTAGGGTGATGGGCCCTTCATTCCAACTTCGTTGTTGCTTCATGTATAGAAGGGAGGTTGAAGGGTGAGTCATTTGACTTCGGCAACAAAGTTCAAACTCGTGAGGAAGCACTTCGCATCGAGTGAAACTACTCGTGCAGTGAAACATCTCGAGGAGCGGGGAGAGGAGAGTGACAGCATTAGGAGTTCATGGAGCTGCGATGGTGAACACGTCGAGAACCAATGAGGACGGGAAGGCTATAGGTGGGAAAAGAGGATGCGGGAAGAAAGGAGGAGTGATGACTGTTGCGGAGCAGAAGGCGCGGTCTCGCCAGAGGAAACTTGCGGACTCGGGCATCGAGAAGAAACAGAGGGGGAAGCGCGGAATGGGAACCGCGGAAACCGCAAAAAAATGCGGTAATTAACCGCGGATAACCGCAAAAAGGAATGCGGTTTTCGAAATAATAACCGCAATGCTGATAGTCACATCTATTCGCAGAAATTGCAAACGAAATGAAGAGGGGCTCATAGACAGAGCACACACGGCCGCGGCGCAGTCCTTTGATGCGCCTGCAAAATTTACGTATGCCAGTTGGCAGTTCCGATGTTCGAGAGCGTCGGCTGTGCATGTTTTTGATCGATGCTTCTGGACGATTCTCGTAAGTGGAAGAGCTCCCCTCGACTTCTCCGAAATCTTCCGGATTAGTGGATTCAAAACAACGTAATCTGAATAAATCTCTCTGATCTGCCTCTATGGCAGATCGATACGAAGTCTAGCTCTGGCGAAAGTCATAGTAAGCTATCGCAGAGCATGCGGTTATCGGCGGTTAATAACCGCGGTTTTGCTCTCGCGGTTTTCAGAAATGCGGTCATTTGGAAAGCCTACACACAAGTCGCAGGGAGGGACTTTCGATAAAATGGTATTTGAATACAACCAGCATTTACAACAGCAGCTGGTCTACGTCGCTCTGTCGAGGGAAAAAACGATAGACGGTTTGTTTCTCACAAATCGTGCTCAAAATTTCAAGTTTTATCACGGGAAAAAGGCGAGTTCGCCGAATATGATAAAATTACGTAGTGAGATGCAACGCTTGGAGAAGCACAGGTTAGAGACTCTAGACCACCGGACATTAGAAAAATTGGAAGAGATGAACGATGTCTTACTTTTATTCAACGTACAGAGTTTACGAACCCACGTAGTAGAAATCACATCGGATAAGGTTCTAATGCAATCATCCATTTATTGCTTCACCGAAACAAGAAATGAAAACGAGGATGCAATCATTATGGATAACTTAAGTTTAGTTACTCAGAATAAAAGAAAAAATCGAGTAGGAGGCGTAGCTGTGTACAAAAATCTAGGAACATCCTTTCAATTGAAGGCCGGCGAACAGCCGCATCTAAACGAGAGTGATTCCGGTGACCTTTGCATTTGTGAGATAGCTCTAACCGATCGGATAATCCTTCTCGCAGTAGTCTACATAAATCCAGGAACCCCCTTTGAACTTGTCGAAAAATTCTTCGTGAAGTACAAAGATATACTTTCTCCCCGTGACATTGATCGCGATCCGCCTCTCATTTTATGCGGTGATTTTAACTGGAATATCAAAGACCAGACTAAAAAGGACCAACTATTACACTTCATGCAAAATTATTTTAATTTGAAACTGGTTGACAATTCAGCGAAACCGACTACTCTTCATTACACATGTATCGATCTGATATTCTCCATGAACTTGGCGATCCCTGATTGCTTCCCGCACATAAGTTACTTTAGCCATCATAAGCCAGTATTTTCACATCTTCCATGAATATTAAAATCTTCATCTAACCGACGTTTGAAGATTCCAGACGTTCTGGACTTCTGTTTCGTGCCGAAAGAGGAGGAGGAGCCCGCAGGAGGAGCCCCTGCGAAGTGAACATTGAACTGTGCTTGATTTAATCTATTTTTGACGCTTCCAGAAGAAGACGATTCCAAGATACTAGCTTCCATGAATGGAATAAACGGAGGGGGGTTTTCGTAGTAGGCCGAAAGTTTCATCCTCTCAGTCTACATAAAACGTTTCCCCTCTCGAGAGGAGCCGGCACGCTCCTCTCAGAAGAATCCAGTTCGTTCATTTCGAGTAATACAGTGAAGTCTCGCTAACTTAGAATTTTTGGGAGTAGCATTTCAATTTTTTTCCAAGAAGAAAAAGATTGAAGTTGGCGGTGCATCGCGATCATCCCTGAAGGAGAAATATGATTATGGAGACGAATGAGAACATGTCTTTTTGTCGCAACTGGAAGATCTCACGTATCATTATGTTTACTAATGTTAAGAGCAAACGGCTGAACCGAAAAAGTCATGGTTTGGCCGCCGGAAAATGAGAACGAATGTCTCTCTCTGCCTTTTTTTCTCTCGGAAAGTCAGCTATGAGCATATCCCTGTATTTTTGAAAAGCTCGGTTTGCATCCGGAACAGTTTTCTCTTCGGGAACCATGGTTGATTAATTTCGCGAGAGCTTTAAGATCTTCAGAGTCTGTCACGCCGACGTCCGCATCAGTTTCGTCCTCAGTCGAATCATTGCTTTTGTTCTCTTCCTCGAGCTCACTGTCTTCGACCGTGAAGAGACAAACTCTGCGAAAGTTAAACCATCTCGTAAGCAATCGTGAACTATAACTCTATCAACACCGAGTTTTTCGGGGACACACGCACAGACGAGTCCTCGAGCACGGATCATAGTGAAAACATAGTGGGAAAGAAGCCTCTGCTCCGCTGATTAGTTTCGATTTCCACCCTTTTGTTGATTTCATGACTGTTTCTCGTTCCAAGTTGGAAGAGAAAATGACTCCAAGTTATAAGATATAGAAGGTTTTCTGAGTTATAAACGAGGATTAACATTGGCCCTATGCTATAAGTTACAGAAACGTTCGCTGAATTCGTTCTAAGTTATAAGTTACTGAAGGTTTCTAAGTTAAGGAAGTCTAAGTTAGCGAGACTTCACTGTACTAATTTCTGAGCACGCGAGCTAGTAGAAGTTTCAAGATTTCTCAACGAAAAAATCCAATGTATTCATTCACCTCTCTCAGATAGTATTCCTTTTTCAAGATTAAGTACGCACACATTACATTGATACGAACTCGCCCTGATGCGGAGTTCTTCAAAGTTTTCTTTGTGGCCGTATCCCTCGTGCATCTCACGCTCAAACCAACCCACGCCGCTTCGGTCGCACACTCTACACGTCGGTCGCATCGGGGGCATTTTCTTCTTCTTCCATTATTTTACGGAGAACGAAACCAAGACTATAGGGCTGACTAAGTTCTCTTTTATACCTTCTCGCTCGGCTTTTTAAAACACCATTTCTACAACCTTCCTCCCTTCTTACCTTACTGAGTTCAAATATCTAAAGCCCTTCCCCCGCTCTGATATTAGTCCTTCACTCCTCATTTGACTTGTTCCTCCTTAGCCCCGACAGTTCCCTTCGTTCTCCACGAGTGCACTCTTCGATCATTTTTTACAACGAAGCCGTTTCTATTCTGTGCCTCTGTTTTTCCGCATTTCTGCGGAACCCCGGGGTTCAACTTTGGTTGAACCTGTGGTTTTTTTTCTCTGAATATCGTTCAGGTAGGCTCATTTGATCTTAGAGTGGAATTCGATATCCAAACCATAGAATAGGGCAAGAGCGCACATGCAGTCAAGGAAAGTTGTCGGAAAACAGTGGACCTAGACAGTTTCCGTGAGCACAATGTCCTGACTCATGAGCACCCATCGTTCGATGTGTTGAAATTTTGAGAACGTGACCAAACTACAAAAGGTGAATCCTGGACCAGGGAATAACACATAATGAATACCATTGGTAAGAATAAGTCGGTTAGTGTTTCTAGCATTGATATGCAATATTGCGTCTTAATATGAGCAGCCGGATGACAGCGTCGACGATTTATCGCGGTCCGTCATCAAGTAGATTACATTGGCGTAATCAGGAGCGCTAAGGACATCTCCTGTCGCTTGCGTCGATATACGACAGTTTGCGAGGCGTCTTGCTTTTGCTCTTGTCGAGACGACGATGTATTTACGGAGTTTTGTGGCAGAGAAAGGGGCTGATTCCGAGTTTAGATTTTGCTGAGATTCCTCGTCCAGATCTATGAAATTCTTCAGCTTCACGTGACCGCCTCCTCAGTCTTCTTTATTTCGAAAGGAAATGAAAACGGGATCGAACGGAATGAATTTCCTAAGAGAGCTCGCAACCCGATTTCAGGGGAATATGTGTCTCAATGGGGTTTGGGCATCCGGGAAATTGCTGCCAGGAGTCCGATCGGGAACCACTGATATGTTGCCTACCGCGGACTCGTATCGGGGAGAGGGAAAACAAGGATGCTTGTTTGTAACGTAACCCCTGGAGTGAGGCCGGCGGTGGTGAACGGGAAGATTTTTTTTCAAACTTGAGGAAAAAGTGCGCTCCGTCGGTGACGACTGCTAGATCACTTCTTGACATCCGTTTTTTTTTTCCATGGGCGCCTACATCTTGCTAATACTAGCCCATACATAGAACCATACTCTGGTATCACCGACGATAAGCTGAGGTGCGCTCGTCATTGTACCGGCCAGATCAGAGCCATGCTCGGAGCTTGTAGAGATTTAGCCGGGGGACAAATGGGTTCCTCCCATGCCTTGAACTCTCTAGCCTTTATCGGCTCGCACCTACATGTACTAAAACTGACTCTGAATCCGGTAATAGCACCGAAGAGCCGAACGCACGCCACCTCTAAGGGTCCGCGAATTCGGCGAGGCAGCGCGAGCGAGTGGTAGCTGGTTGCCCTAATTTCGCAGGTTTCATTTGAAGGTGATCATTCCATCGCAACCTAATTACCTGATGATCTGAAGCGTTCTCCAAAGGGCGCATTGGTACGCTTGTTCGGAACGGTCTTTTCAACTTCTCGATGTGATCTGTAACAGAACCGTCTTAATCGTCTCATTCCTCCGATCAGGTCAAAATCTTCGATTTGTCTTCGCATCTTGTCGCAACTGTTCTGGGCGGCTTACATCGATTCCGCATCGAGGGTAGCGTTTCCACTTTACGCGAAGAATTTACGGCAAATGTTTCACAAAAGTTAAGAAAACTCTTCGTATACTGAGGGTCCAGATTCTGCAGAAGTCAAAGACGATGAGACTTCCAAAGCCACGGAACCTGCTAAGGGCGATCACGAGCTCTGAATCCCGCGAATCCAATTCAGTTTTTCCCCTTACTCCGAATCGAAAATCCTGTTCCACAACGAACAAAAAAAATTATGATGCTTAAGTTCATCGTTTTCGAGAAGATCAATACAGATTCAAGAAACAAAGTTGTTTTCATCAGCTGCCACCGTTGTACCTTTGGCATTTCCATGTGCAGACCGTTGTGATGATGAGCGAGGGAGAATGAAATGCTTTAATGAAATGCCACTTAGGGCTCGGGAAAAATGAAAAGAATTGGAAATACTCATTCAGAAATCCTTAGCGGATTGATTTGGATATCTCCCATCATTCCGCACAAGAATCGAGGTGCGCACAACCTAAATCTCCTTCCGAATTTCAGCTAGCGAACAAATTAGGCTTGTGTTTGCCATTTTGAAACCAGGCTGTCCTGCTCACAATCAGAGAAAATGACGGGGAAAATTATTGTTCGTAATGGTCGATTCGAATTCAGAAAAATCACCAGCCTCACTCCAAGAGATATAAACGACATTTCACTTGACGTCTAGCCTGGAGCTCGAAGCCCGTGAAGAGGACATGGGGGAGTCGGGAGGAAACAATTGAAAAATTCTTTACATTCCTTGACGTCGATTTAATAAAAGGCCGGAGACCGCTCTAGTTCAGCCGGAAGAGAAAGGGGAGAGCAGCAAAATTACCGTTGGAATTCTCGGGAGAAGGCAAGCGAAAGAGAGCAGTGTGTGAGTGGAACCAAAACAAGAGAGAATCATAGAGTTGGAGAAAGAAAAACGCTGCACATAGACCCCGAAAGAGCATCTGTGGAATCCAATTGTTGTCTCGGTGTTCTTTACGCCAGCGTTGAACGTTCCAATCCTTGTTGTCTTGCCGTTTGAAAGAAGGAATTCCTCTCGAGGTTCAGAGTTCGTCTTGTTGTAGACATTCGATAATTTCCGCGAGGCGCCTACTGGTTAGAATTGTTCGAATCGCCCACGAGATGTCCGCAGCTAGAAGGGGCGGAACTCGAGTGCTAGAATCCGGTGATCGCCTTGAAACACGGCCTAGATGTGACCCCTCGTTCGGTCCCATTGCCTGCTCTCCAGCAGTCTTATTTTCCTGCAATCAAATCTTTTTCATTCTTCCGATCCATGGATCCGTATGTTCGTCGTGATCATTCGGAAGTGTTCCTCGAATTGGATGATTACGGAGGATCATTGTTGATGGTACGTAGCCACAAAAATCAGGGCGAATCTCCACTAGCGGGCTTCCGCGACCCGCAGTCTCTCTCTGTGTAGCGCAGTCTCGCTAAGATTTCTAGCGGACGCCCATGTGACCCACTGTGTGCCATCTGTGATCTTGACCTCCCCAAATGATAATTCGTGGGCCTTTCGCCACCACAAGTATCATTTTCAAACAAGGAGCTTGAGGTTTTTCGAGCCGATGCTTGGGTCGATTGAGGGAGGGCAAACAACGAATTCCGAAAATCGGGCTGAGCCGACCACAAAATAGTGAACGGAATGTTATGAACCGCAATAACTGAATAGAGGAATCACAGACTTGACGGGAACAATCGATCCATGCCTCTCCGAATGCTTGTGGTCTAAAATCATCAATTATGTATTCTAACGCGAATTCGGAAGCAGAGCGACCGTGCGTGACCGGTCTCAATAACGGAGAGCTGAGTTTATCTCTTTTTCTGCTCCTGCAACCGGAAAATGTTGAGCAGAAAACTGGTAGATATCACCCTTGATGAATGTTCGATATTATTTCAAGGAGGAAAGATTGGAGGGGAGGAATCCTTCGCTGATCATTCGATGCCTAACAACCTCAGGACGCATAAAGCTCGAAGAGAGGGTCTCAAGTGAAATGCCAAGCCATACGAAAGTGAGATTCTCTGAATCAATGCTGCCACGAGTAGCACGCAAGTCACGCTCTGCGATGCCCATCTCACAGTCTTGGATTCATGACGAACTTGTTGGTAGATGAATCTCGATAGCGAATCATGCTGATGAAATCACCGATGTTCCTCCTGTACGCTGTAAATGTCTTCAATTCGAGGGCCGATGACGAGCTCGTGTGCCGATTGAATCATCGAATTTTTGATGAGAGGTCCACTGTTGTGCATCATTTCATCGACAACTTGACTTCGGCTCGCGGACTCGCTGATTGTGTTGAAAACCATCCAGGGAAGCCGTCCGCGTTCTTCAGCTTTCAAGTGAGTCGATAGTTTCATTTGAAGCCAAATTATCAGCTGAACAAACCTGGAAAGCTCGGATGCTTTCTCTAGATGCTTCAATCCACTCTGGTAGCGATATCGTCCACTCAATTGATATATTTCACTCATGCGCAGGAAGACTTCGACGCCGAGGATATAGAGTTTGACAACGATCGCACCGGTGTCATCATTTGGACTTCCTCATTGGGGCAGGTGACCGTCGAGAAAATGAATTTCATTTCCTCTAACTATTACCCATGGGCGAGCGTGTTCTGCTATTTCTTCAATTTGACGAAACTCCCATCGATGATCTGGTTATCTCGTTGCTGCGACGCGGTCTTGATGGCTGAAGGTTTTCTCGAGATTAACAAAAAACACGTGGTCTATGAGGACAGACAGAAATATCAGCAGAGTCTCATATTCAGCACCGGCAAAATGAATATTGCATGCAACAGATGTGGATTCGTCTCAGAACTCGACGATCTAAACGATGCGGGTGCAAAACTGACGTTATCCAACAAGACGCTAATATGTACCTCAGTGGATCAGCCGTGGTATTTCACCCTGGAGTTTTCTAACGACACGAAGCCCCGAATCGGACGTGCAACAGGAGGCTTTGAATTCCTGATGTTGGAAGACATACGCCACCATCTCGGCTTCGAGTATTTGGTACAGGAACCGCCAGGCGATAAAGTGTGGGAATCAGAGGTAAACGGCACTTGGACAGGGATACTCGCTCCACTTGTCTACAGGAAAGCCCATTTTGGCTTCGGCGACCTGACCATACTCTATCCGAGGAACCTGTACTTCGACTTCACCTTTCCCCATGACTTCGATGCTCTGGCATTCATGTCGAAAATAGAGATCCGACCTCTCTCCACTCTGGTTTTCATTCATTTGATGGATGAGGGAAGCTGGTTTTCGATGCTCGTATTGATAGTGATCACTTGCGCGTTCCTTGTCGCAGCGTGCAAATTACATGATGTCAGAGTTTCGGCGCCTTCGATTTTCTTCAGCGGTGTTGAGTTCATCTATGGCGCTCTAGTGCATCCAACTTCGGGATTTCCATACAAAGGAGTAGGCTCAGGAGTCAAGGTGATTCTGCTGTTATGGAGCACCGGACTTTTCATTTTGAGTAAAGCCTTGTCTGCGTCTCTTGTTATGTTCATCACATCCCCTGGCTTCGGAGCGATAGTTGATACTTTGAAACAATTGGCGGATTTTGTGCGATCACACCGAAATTCGAAAGTCTGTATGTACATAGGAAACTATAAGACTTTCTTCGATCCAAATAGCGAGGATCCAATATCTCGAGAGGCCGCTCTCATTAGTAAATACGTTGTCCAAGAATGTTCAGTCTGGCCGAAATCACGAATCCTAAACGAAGTAGTAATGAAAGACAAGGGCTTTTGGTTTGCCGAAACAGTACAATTGAAGGCGGTGCGCTTCGCGGTGGCCTCCCAAGGCAGGGGTTCGGTGTTTCGCATGACTCACGTGTCTCAAGATTACCTCAATATCATGCACCAGGGCATCTTCTTCCAGAGTGGCTGCGCGCTAACCACCGCAATGCAGAATATAACTCGAATTCTGTTCGAAACCGGTCACATCATCCATTACAAGAAGAAACTCAACATATATGACCTTTCACCAGTGATTTCCGACCACACTGTCGTGCCTCTGAAACTGTCGAGTATTGGTGGTTTGCTGACCAGTCTCCTGGTTTTTGAGACTTGTATGATTTTGGTGCTTCTGATCGAACTTCCAATGTTTTATCGACGGGTCAAATGGCGACTTCGAGGGAAATCTACGCATTCTAGTAAATAGGATGAAATCGGAAAAACGGTTCCCCTCATCAGATGTTTATTTCATGAAAAACCTAATAAATTGGATTTATTAGCCTCTGAAAAATCTGATCGTTTTCCCGCGAACAACTGACACTTGAGGCGAGTTCGCCGAGAGACCTCGATTTCCTCGAATGTACATCCTCTCTCATTTATATGTACAAGTAGTATTTTGTGCTCACAAGTATTTTGTGGAGCACATTTTTGTGGAATTCATCGAACAACTAGAGACTCCAACGATATAGCTCCTTACGTCGTTCGAGCGCGCTCAGAGGTCGACGAGATCGCACCATGAAACCGCACTCCTGAGATATACCTGACATGTTATTGATTAAAAAGTGATAATTTGGCGGCTCGAAATATTTTGTGTCGTAGATTTCCTGGCGTTTTTTGACACAGGACTGTGTCATTGCTTTCAGTATTGGGGACCTATGCTCGAAAAATAATGGCATTTGGACTCGCCTCAAAAAGGCTCGGAAGCGACTCTCATATAGCTAAAACGCTGTGTTTAAGACGGCGTTTCTCGTGAGTCGTAGGCAATGAGGTCACGCATTTGCTCTTAGTTATTCGAGTTGACTGCTTAATCTAGGGATG